>JAUMHR010000090.1:11132862-11158870 GCA_032361145.1 Enteromius fasciolatus | reverse complement strand
ATTTTACTGATTGGACTTGATTAGGAAAGCCACACACCTGTCTATATAAGACCTTACAGCTCACAATGCATGTCAGACCAAGGTCAAAGGAACTGCCTGAAGAGCTCAAAGACAGAATTGTGGCGAGGCACAGATCTGGCCAAGGTTACAAAAAATGTCTGCTGCACTTCAGGTTCCTAAGAGCGGCCTCCAGTGGCCTCCACAATCCTTAAATGGAAGACGTTTAGGATGCCTTCCTAGAACTGGCCGTCTGGCCAAACTATTGGGGGAGAAGAGCCTTGGTGAGAGAGGTAAAGAAGAACCATGCAGTCGGGAGATGAGAGAAAGTTGAAGAAAGTCAACCATCACTGCAGCCCTCCACCTGTTGGGGCTTTATGGCAAAGTGACCCGACGCAAGACTCTCCTCAGTGCAAGATGCATGAAAGCCTGCATGGAGTGACTAAAAAACACCTGAAGGACTCAAAGATGGTGAGAAATAAGATTCTCTGGTCTGACGAGACCAAGATAGAACATTTTGGCCTTAATTCTAAGCAATATGTGAAAAGAAAACCAGGCACTGCTCATCACCTGTCCAACACAGCCCCAACAGTGAAGCATGGTGATGGCAGCATCATGCTGTGGGAGTGTTTTCAGCTGCTGGGACAGGACGACTGGTTGCAATCGAGGGAAAAATGAATGCGGCCAAATACAGGGATATCCTGGGCCAAATCCTTCTCCAGAGCGCTCAGGACCTCAGACTGGGCCGAAGGTTTAAGCTCTAACTTAAACCCAATTGAGCATCTTTGGAGAGACCTAAAAATGGCTGTCCACCAACGTTTACCATCCAACCTGACCGAACTAGAGAGGATCTGCAAGGAGGAATGACAGAGGATCCCCAAATCCAGGTGTGAAAAACTTGTTGCACCTTTCCCAAAAAGTCTCATGGCTGTATTCGATCAAAAGAGTGCTTCTGCTAAATACTGAGCACCATGTGATATTTCAGTTTTTCTATTTTAATAAATCTGCAAAAATGTCAACAATTCTTTGTTTTTCTTTCAATATGGGGTGCTGTGTGTGCATTAATGAGGGAAACAAATGAACTTAAATGATTTCATCAAATCAAATCAACAAAGTTGTTTTGTCGTCCTCTGAACTTTGTTGTAAAAAAAAAAAACATCATGTCAAGTGACCCATCCAAGGTTAGAATGAAATTCTGCAAGGGATGCACAAGTCAAGGTTTTTTTTTTTTTTTTAGGGGGGGTGGGTTAGTTACCTTATACCTCCTGTCTTTACATTGTACCTGAATGACAAACAGCTGTCTGTTTCACATTGGGGAAAGCCATCTTTTGCCAGCTCTTTTGTGTCACACAAAAGAGTGGAGGATGGGGACGTGTATCAGTGTGACAGCGAGAACTTCATCACAGCCCCTGAGCAGCGACAGAGGTGTGATGTTTTGAGAGGTCTCCCATTACTACCCTCAGAAGGCACTGTGGTTTTTTGGGTGTTCAAGCCCACGGGCTAGTCTCTCTCACTTTTTATATCCCACTCGCACGCCTCCTATTATCAGCGTGTGCAAGTGGACACCTGTCCATCACGTGTCCGTCCATGAATTTGATAGGTCGTCATATGCCACATTGTCCTTTTTCTATAGCATCAATTTTTTATGCAATTCTGAGGAAGGCATCACTACTAAATATTGCTTACTTGGAGTAAGTTTTTTTTTTTTTCATGCTCTAATGTTTGTCAAAGCAATATGACTATTTCCATCTGGCAAAAAAATCTCACAGACTTGAGTAATTTAAATAATCTAAATTTGAAAAATACTTTCTACGTTTCATATGTATGTAACAAACATAGTTTTTAATTATATTGCATAAAAGCTTTTAAATCAGATAGAATTAAAATTCTTAAATTCAAGAAGTCATGGCATTATATGTTGCATGCACTGCAAAAAAAGCCATTTTCTCTTTATTTTTGTCTTGATTTTGTCATTGATTTTGATTTTTATATATAAACATCTTTAAATCAAGCTAATTTTTTTTTATGCAAAATAAAGAAATAAACCAAAATTGAAGTTTGTTTAAATATCTGGTGTTTTGAATTAAGTTTATTTTTAAAGCTGCAAACTGTGGAAGCGATTGCCTTGCCATAACTGTTTTCCGTTCCTTAGTTTACTCACACATTACGAGCTTAGCTCCGGCCCTGATCTCCTCACAGATCTGTTTTTGTGGCGCTCTCCTCTCCTCCAAACCCCTCTTTATAATCTCAAGATGGTGCGTGACTTTGAGGTGTTACAGAAACAATCCCATTAAGTGAACGGCAGGCAAACTAGATCGCCTTTCAGAGAGATTACTCAACAGATGCCTCTCTGGCCACAGGGAGGCAATGGTTATGACTGCAGGGCTCGACTCGTGTTCCCGAGGGACCTGGGGTGGAAGCCCCGGCCAGCGCACACACAATAACTCGTCCACTTGAAACACTATATGATGCAAATGTACAGATTTCAAACGGAGGTTCATGGGGCAATTTGTCACATTTGTCTCAAAGTAATTCATTAAGGACAGGTGTCAAGCATTGGAGGCTGTGGTCGTTAAAACGTTGTTATTGTTCGCTTCGTTATTGTTCAACCTTAATGGACCGGTGAAGAGCTGTTAGAAGAAACCAAGAGTCGACGTTTACTCTGATATGTTTTTTTGTCTCCAAACAAATATCTAAATATTGAGTACATAACTCATTCCTCACCCTTGGCTACTGATGTGATGTAGATAATGTTAAAGGAAAATTCTGTCATTAATTATTTATCTGAGAGCTTTCTGTCGTTCTGAGATGTTCAAGGCCCAGAAAGTTAGTGAAGACCTACACATTTAAAAGTAGAGGCTTATATATGATTTTCACAAAAAGTAAACATACTTTTAGTATAAGTAGGAGAATTGGAACTCCGGATAAGACATTTTCTGCTGCTTTTTTGCTGCTAACTCCTAATTTGCTGCTAATTTGGGAGCTATTAATAGTTCATATGGTTGGTAAGTTTAAGTTTTGGGTATTATTAGGGATGTAGAATATGGTCACGCAGCTTCATATGTGCTAATAAACAGCCAATATGTTAATAGTAGGCATGCTAATTAGCAACTAGTTAATAATGGGAATTGGTCCGTATACTAAAATGTTTCCGTTATTGCTTTAGTTTGACTAAAATCAAACCTTTAAATTGCCATAAAAATGCCAATACTATTGATTCTGGCAAAATCGTTTGGAAACATAATTGAAATGAGGACAAATGTGACCCTGGGCCACAAAAGTCATAAGGGTCAATTTTTTAAAAATTGAGATTTATAGATCATCTGAATAAATAAGCTTTCGATAGATGTATGGTTTGTTAGAGTAGGATCATATTTGGCAGATATGCAGCTATTTGAAAATCTAGAATCTGAGGGTGCGTAAAACCCCAAAATATAGAAATATAGTCCAAACTAAACTTCCAGAATCAACCTAGTGGGTTTTTGGCCCCCGTTCTCGGCTAGCATACAGCCTCTGAGGTATCGACTCGGAGTGGGAACTCTTATCTATCTCACCCGCTGCTCCCATCCTCCGAGGTGCCGGATGACAGGATAATTGGATAATTGCTTTCTGGCACATACATCACGTCGCCGAAATTGAGTTACATCCGTCTTTCTTCCCATGGAAATATCGGCATCATCAGAAAGAGACGGAAAGCTATACCTCTCTCCCCCCTCAGCACTTCCGCCGCTTTAATGCCACCAGCGAGCCGAGGAGATGCCTTCATAATTGCGGAGCACAATGCCTGGGCCGGGAGGACTCTACATGCCACACAAAGAGCTTAACACCTGGTCTTTCAATGCAAGCGCTTTACATCCTAGTGTGGGTGTTGAAGCCCAGCCTTTGGACATGTGCTAGGTGGAGCTGGCGGTTTGGTGTTTGATCTCCTGTCTTGTCGCTCTGTTCTGACACACCCATGTGTCATCGTTCTATTGTTCTGTAGGGATTTTTCTGGATGCGCGTGGCTTTGAACTCGGAGGTCTCTCTGTGGAGCTGTAAAGAATCATCATTGTGCATTTTTGGCAAAATATGTTCTGTTAAAGAAAAGTTACACTCCGGTGTCCGCTGTCTAACTAATCCACCTCATCATAATTTGCTTTAATACTTGTTTATATTAATGCTCTTCTCGTGATTTTTTTTAATTCCTGAATACATTTATCACCCTTCAGTTCGAACTCAAGTTTGAATATTAACAATTGTTTCCTGTAATTGAAACCTGTAAGCTGAAATAAAAAATTCATATTAGATAAACTTAAAATTAAATAAGTTTAGTTACTAAAATTTCTAACTAATATTAAAAAATATGTAAATAAATAATACTAAAGCTATATATATATATATATATATATATATACAGTATATATATAATATAATATTAGTATTATTTTTTTTTTTTTTTAAAGTGCATAAGAAATTTACTACATTAAGCTAATATTGAAATTAAAACTTAATTAGAAAATATTAATATGCTAGATTAATAATACTAAAATATCTTTTTATTATTATGTTGTATTTATTATATCATATTGTGGAATGTTTAATATGTATGTGCCTTGCAATAGCCAGTAAAGCTGATATGGCAATAAATTGAAATACAACAACAGGTCATCATCAGCTTATTTGAAGAAGTAACAGAAGTATTAAAATGTAAGCAAAAATTAAAATTAACCCCTTGCTTATTACATCAAACATGTAAACTTTGTAACACGTTATTTGTTACATATTACCCCCAACAATGTTTGATAATCAGTCAAATCTGCTCTAATAAGAAAGCAACATTTACATAACTACATTTCCATTTATTTGTTTGGGGTTTTTTCACCAGGAACACCTGTCTCAAAAAAAGTACATCATCGATATCATGACTGACAGCATCGTGCCGTCCGACAGTGCCAAAGAAGGAGAAGAGAGGCAGAAAGCTCGGAAAAAGGCCAAGAAACTACGGGCACGCATGAACTCAAGGTGATGCGATCATGGTCTCCTCTCTCTCTCTTCTATCTCTTTCTCTCTCTCTCTCTTCCTCTGTGTGGCTGAAGGGTGGTGTTGCTGCTTGTGAGAGCTTTATGAGTGACAAGGAGATGGAGAGCAGAGGCGATGTGCATCCCGGCTGTCCGCACGGCAACACTGATGAGCTTAATTTATGGCCACTCTCTGTGATTGGGGAGGAAAAAGTGAGAATCGATCTGTTGGCCCCTCCCCGTCACCCCCCCACTTTCACCTGTTAAGAGCTTTTCTCCTAATTGGTTGCCACCACGCTGCCAAAACTGAAGGCTTCTCTAGTGTACAATAGTATGTTAAAGTATGTGTAAAGCATGCCTGTTTTTCTCTCTTCCAACTATTGATTTTTAAATGAAGTATCAAAGAAAATCAATAGTAATCAACAAATAGGAGCGAACGCGTCTCTGTGTCAGATCCTAGACCTGGGCACTATCAATTTTGCCTCCTGTCACAACTGTTTGTGTGTGTGTTAGAGAGGTAATGTGGTATGGTTGTTTGTAATGCTAAAAATAAAATGAAAAGCTCTAGAGATTGTCCGTTTAGTGTACAATCCTAAAGGCCCTATATACATCCATCTGCTAATATATAGTCAGATTGTGAGTTTTCAACGACTTCTGTAAGGTTTTAGTTTATTAGCAGAACAATAACATTTGAGTGTTGATTATTTCCTAAATATGGATAATACATATCTACATAGAGTTTGTTCATAAGTTGCAATGATATTTGACAATGCACGATATGTTAGTCATTTGTGAAGTAATTAAACATAATTAAAAGTTTCTACATTCATAAATCGCAATGTAATTTTAATTAAAGTTAGAAAATTTGGTAACGCTTATAGGGAACACTTATTCACTATTAACAACTTAATTTGCTGCTTATTAATAGTTAGTAAGGTAGTAGTTAAGTTTATGTATTGGGCAGGATTAGGGACATAGAAGTCATGTAAAATAATTAATTAAAATGTGCTTAATTTGAATAAATGCCCTGTATTCTAGTAATATGCATGCTAATAAGCATTTAGTTAAGAGAAATAGTATTACCGTTGTAGATTTTTTTTTTTTCATACATAACTTGAAGCTATAGTGCAATTTACAGAATAATTATAATCTTATAATGACAACATTTTCATACAATTTATGATACTTTTATGAAATGTCTGTTTTTGGTAGTTAAAATTTCAACGATTATGTTCATGAGTTATAATCGTCCATCCATTCTCCAAACCACGTGTCTTATTCAGAAGTATTTGTGAGTTGTTGTAATTTCAGCATTGACGACATTGACAAAAACAAAAATTGTTACAATTTATAATGCTATAGGTTAATCAAATTTCGGCATTCGTAGAGTTTCTATTGAACATGTAATGATGGTTCTGCTTTCTGGAAATATGTAAAACATTTCAGATTCCGTAAGTTAGATCGAAATTATTACAAAGTGCGATACTGTTATCGATATATTGATATTTGATCATAGTAAGTTATGGTTGCTACATCCTTACAGTTATTGTAATTTGCAGGCTTCCTTTCTCGCACTCTCTCTATGTGATGTCTACTAACAGTCTCTTAATGTGCAGTGGAGAGGAGACCGGCAGTCTGCCCTGCTTCTGAGCTCATTAATACAGAGGTAGCTCGGAGGGCAGAAAACAGCTCTGAGCTTTGGCTGGGAGAGTGACAACATGAGCCTCCTCTGTTCTCTGTCACTCCTGTGCTGAGCCCCGCAACACTCACACAGTGAGGGAAAGAGGCTGAGGAGGAAAGAATGAAAGGGAGAGAACAGGCGCTACACACTCATAAATCACGGCCGCCCACAGCCCTGGGTTGCTGAGGTTGGCGGCTCCACCACGGGGTGGAAATGAGCCGTTTTATAGGAGCACAGTGTGGCGTTTGTAAAACGCTAGAGAGCTTTTCTCAGCCCTCCCAGGTTGCCCTGTCCCTCGATGTCATTGTTAAGCCTACTCAGTCCCCGTCACAGCCGTGGCATGGAAAAAGGCTGTTTAATGTCCTTAGCCGGATCCTGATTTATTCTTCAAATATATGGCTTGTTCTTCGTGTGCAAACATGTGTGGTTTTAATTACCATGAAAGTAGCATGTCCGTCCGTGTCAGCATTGGATGTGGTCTTTAAACCTCCAGAGCCTCTCGCTCTTAACTCTTTCCCTCTTTCTCTCCGATGGCTCTTTCTCTCTCGTGTATGATGTTTGGCTGGTTGCATTGCTTGTCTTATCCCTAGGCTTGAGAACAGTGTGCGCTGTGTGTTGGTCTACCTTAGAGAGAGGCGGCACACAAAAGACCCCCTGTTCTGTGCTTTCAGAGACCATTGCTTTACTCACAAATACAGAAAAAAGTTCTCTAGAGGAGAGTCAGGGAATAGAGCCGTGGAGAAATCTTGCAATGAGGGTAGGCCAAAAATGTGAGGCCAGGGTTTACTCCACCCCAAAATGAAAATGTTGTCATCAATCGCTTATCCCTGTTTCGTTCCAAACCCGAAAAGCTTTGTTCATCTTCAAGAAGAGTGGATGCTAAAATGACGCTATGGGGACACTATGCTTCTGAATTGTTGAATAAAGTCGCCTTTCATTCTTTTTCTGGATTTCAATCAATGGGACAGTCACAAGCCTTTTACTATAAAATATGGCTTTTACAGATTTAGAAAGACATGGGGTGATTTAATGACAAAATTTTCAGTTTGGGTTGGGAAATTGCCTGCTGTGCCACCAGTTTAGACTCTGCAAAAGGATACATTGAGAGATCATGGCGGAGACAAATTGGGCACTCGTGAGCACCCTTTGCAAGCTGACAAATGGGACACCACCATGGTATGGTAAGTGTGGCGAAGACTACGAGTCTTCAAGTTTGCGTCAAGTTTGTCCTTTTAAACCATTTTCGTCCAAATGGTGGTGGACACTGTGAATTCTCCTCAAGTGCCGAATGGCCAAAGGACAAAAGTGCACAGAAGCCATAGACAAGTACACTCTTGAGTACACTTCTGAAAGATAAACTGACAAATGGGACTCTGATACAGTCGGTAAAGTGAACACAAGTCTACAAAATCACATCAAGTGCAATTTATGTAGACCCCCTTGCAGTCTTCGAGTCGTCACGTTGGTCACGTAATGTCCCATAGACAGCTGTGGACTCTAAGCATCCAGGCTCCAAAAAACCTTCTCAGCTGGGACACTCAATGCTCGGAGTCTGCAAGCTTACCGAACGCAGCATCCTTGCATGTTAGTCCACATGTCAGTGTCTCAGTTCAGGCTCAGCAAACTGACCTACTAAGCGGCACTTGAAAGGACCATTTTGCAAACTGACAAATGGGACGCACCCTACGATATGTTCAGTCTGTCAAAGTCTTCAAGTTTGTCCTTTAGAACCTGTCCTTCCTGTGATTCCAAGGGGTGGTGACACAACATTGCATAGACTGCTGCGTCGTTGTCTGCTATGAATTCTCCACCAGCTCAGGCTCAGATAAAGGACACATTTGAGGAATTATGGCATTCACAAAGGGCGCCCTTGTGAGCACCCTTTTGCAAACTGATGAATTGGATTCTCCAAATGGTCAGTGTGGTGAAGACCACAGGTCCTTTCCGTCCTCCTCTGAGTCCAAATGTTGGTAACAATAGTTTTTTGCAGTATTGAGTGCGATCTCTGTCAAAGGCAAAATCAAGGACACCTAGTGGTCACAATAATGGTTTAAGTTTGTGGGACACCATATAATCTTATGAAATTTGGGGATACTTGCAAGTTAAGGCTATTAGACGACAAGTCCACTTCCAGTGTTCCATTTGGAACAGGGCCAAGGTGTCTGGGACCACTAGACTACATCTCCAATAGTTTCAACTTTAAAACACTTGGTCCCTGCTTACCTTAGACCTTTATTTACCATCAGGTACATGTAAATCTTTTTAATCTCGGAATGTATCCAACATTTATTCCACATATAACCCCTTATATACGTTTGCTGAATTTATAGATGGATCCAGCCTCGTTCCTCTCAGTGGATATGTTCCACAGGTCACGTTTTTCCCTCCCTTTTCCTCGTCCTTTTATTCATCATCAGTCAAATTGTCTTCCATTTGATTGAGAGCCTCTCAAACCCAATATTAAATATTGCACCGCTGCCCAAACAAATGTTCTCTGTAATTGGGAGTGCCGAACGCCTCCCATAGCACATTTAAAACGGATACTCTGTATTTGTTTTCTTTTTTCTTTTTTTATCCATCGGAAGGCATTGACGGTTTTACAGTCGATTGAGGGAGGGGGCCGTCTGCGTCCAGCGTGGGCGGAGGTGAATAGTGGGGCACATCGTGATGAATTGATGATTAGCTCTGCCTTGTAGCTTTGTAGCTGCCCCCCCTCCCCACACACACACTTATAGCTGGTTACTAATATTTATGGTGCCCGGCCCATTTAATGGGGCCTGCCGCGTTCAGAGATTGATAGTCCGGCGATTGCCCCTCTGTTTAACCCGTGCAGGCGTAAAGCTGTCAAAGAGGAATATTGTAATCTGGAGGATGAGGACGAGGCCAGGTACGGTTCACAATCTTTCTGTGAGCACACCACTGCTCAAATCTCCAGTCTCTGGCAAGATTCGTTTCACTCCTACAGAACGGAGCACATTGAAATCACTGTTCAGAATTTGTAAAGCATGCTGTACACTGTCACTCAAAAGAAGGCGGAGTTAAAGGTAACTGATGTAACTAATAGTCAAGTTATTGTTAAGTATCTTTAATAGTCGAGGCTTAAGGTTAAGTGATCATTGCACAGCCATGTTGAATCTTCAGAGTCTCTTTGTGACACCATAAAATAATTTGAAGTCACTATTCAAACGAGCACGTATTTAGTGCGAGTTATAGCTTTCTATAGATCAGTACTAGAAATGAATCCATCTCAACCCAACATCTACCATCTACTAATTTCCACGATTTCTTTCATTCGTTCTATTGATTAATTTATTTATATATATTCCAATGCCACTCAGCATTTTTACATATTATCAATGTTACCTGTTACCTATCGTTTGAAATCAGCATCTACAAAGTCATTCCACTGCAGCAGAAACAGAAGTGTCTGGAGCACCATTCAGATGCGTTTATGACAGTTCCACGTAGCTAAAATGTATGTAAATATGAAATGTTGGACAAAAGATATGCTACTAGGAAAGTAAACTACAAGTAGCTGGCAGTAAGTGACAATTTTGAATGAGTCATTGAAACCTTCAAATGATCCGTTCAGACTGCTGATTCATTCAAGAATGAAGCAAGTGTCTGTCCTTATGAATGGAGCACTGAATCATTGATCAATCAAAATTCAAATCATTCATTAACAAAACACCAGCTCTGTGTGTTGTGTATGCGCGACTGTTCTGCTGTGATCTTTGTTTGGAATATTTTAATTAATGGAGCAAAAACAGTCAACAATATATCCTTTCAATAAATTCAAATACTGAACTAACTCTTGTAAATGTCAAATTTCCTATAAATTTAAATATTAATCACATTTACATGCACCAAATGTAATAAAATCAGAACCATTGTCACCGAAATCTGGTTTCAGACAAGCATTAATGTGGACTTCTATTACTGTAATATAAAATTCAACCTGCCCCGAGAATACCAATACCAAAATCCCTTTGGAATTTCAACTGAAATCAAGATTAAACTATTAAGTCTTGTGACCACTCTGTTCTGACAGTCTCTTCTGGTAAGAGTTTATCAGTCCTTGAACATCCATCCATCCATCAAGCATTTTTTTTTTTTCAGGAGCTGATCGATCATCCTTATCTGACGGAACGGGATGTGTGATTGTCAGGAATTTAGCTTGTTGGACCACACCAGCGTGCTAGAGCTGACTGACGGCACACATTATTTTGCTCTGTGACTCATGAGGGAATGTGGGGGTAATTCACACCCATCAGCAATCAGTCTTATTTATTTTGATTTCTGATCTGAAATAGTGTGGTTATTGGAGAGTTTGGTATTCCCTGCTGTGAAACAACATCCTCTGCTGTGATACCTCTCTGAAGACTGAGCGTTTGTGACTCGTTCATGCTTGTTAGTTTGTGATTGCTGCTAGTGCGGCCCAGAGTCTAAATAAACAGTTTGAGGCGCAGCTTGACCTCTTGACATTTCCTTTGTTCAGCACGTCGTCTTATCTCCTCATGTCTTCAGGCTGACAGCCATCGGACTCCTCTCTGGCTCTCTGTCTATCTTTCTCTCTCTCTTTCTGACAGACTTGTTTGTCTTTCTTTTTCAGGGCTAAGGAGTATGAGACATGCATGGAAGCCAAGACCCAGACCCCCGACTCTCCTTACAAGGCGAAGTAAGCTCCCTGCTCCACTTTTAAGAAAATATATCCAAGCTGAGGTCTTCTATGGAGTACTCATGTCTTAATGCTGTCTTTTTTAATCCAAACTTCAGAAATTATGCCAACGCTGGACTTTCCACAATTAAACCTTTTGTAGTTTTGCCCATTAGATGCAATGTAATGCAATACTGATATCTAAGTGGTGTTGTCATGGATCTCATTTTACAGTCTATAATTCTTGCTATTTTGTGTGTGTGTGTGTATCAGGTTTTGTGCTCTTGAGCAAAGATTGTAAAACCTGAAATCACATACACCTGTGTGGCATTCCAGCAGTCCCTGAAAAGAGCATAATGTGTTTTTTTTTTTTTTTTTTTTTTTTAATGATTCATTTTTAAATAAAATAATAATAACCTCTGAAAGGGGTGTGGTTATAGATAAACAATAGTAGGAAATTGCACATATTGTGACAAGACTTGCTAAATGAATTTTTTTTTTTGCTAAAAGTAAAAATGAAATAAAACTAATTTTACAAATGCATGTAAACAGCTTAGAAAAAAGTACTTTAATATATTATTGCAATAACACTTCATAATTCATACTAAAATCAAAAGGAGAAAAAATAAATTGCATAAAGTGCAGTACATTTTTTTTTTTTTTCCCTTTTTATTAAGTAATAAATGAATATCAATAACAAACAGGTATCTTGATACGTAAATTTATATAAATTAAAAAAAAAAGAATTTAAATTGTAATAATTAGCAATTAAAATATATAATAGTCAGGTAAAATGATTGTACAATATTTAATAATGAGTTGTTTTTATGTTTAAATCAGAATTATTTGAGGGTAGTACAAACAATACAAACTAACTAACAGTAGTAAGTAATAGTAAATGTAAATAATCTAGTAGTAAATGTGGTAAATATTGCAATATTAAAATATGCCTGTATACTTGTTTTTGAGGGTGTTGGTGTGACCTGAACATGTTTTGACCCAGCTCTGTGTGTGTGTCTTTGCTTCCAGGCTTCAGCGTCTGGTGAAGGATCTAGTAAAGCAGCAGCAGGGGCAGGATAGCGGCCAATGGGCCAGTAACAAAGTGTCTGGCCTGGACAGAACTCTGGGAGAAATCTCCCGCATTCTGGAGAAACAGGTTTGAACATATATCTCATAATCTGTCTCTCCGGCCTGTTCTGATGTCCCTGTAGAGGGACATGCCGTCTAAATTAATATTCCTGAAAAGACTCCAGAACTTCAGTTCAGAAATCAGTGGTATTTGCTGACCGGAGAAAGCTGGAGATAGCAGTAATGACTGAATGGATATATGATGTCTGCTGTTTATCTGTTCATCTTTACTACTGCACAGTCACACCAGGATTCTGGGACAGTAAGCATCTGAGCAGTGTTCAGACCAGTTTATGTCAATGGCTTGGGGGGGGGTTTATTGTCTGAAGTCTAGTCTATGTGGATTGTGTGTGTGTGTGTGTGTGTGTGAAGGGATTTGACTTGAAGATAAGCCTCTAGGCTGCTCTCAACACTGTCTCCCCTGAACCGCCAGCTTTGGCTGCCGTCTTCTCCGTCTCAGTCTATACAGAGTATCGCTTTCCATCCCCAACTCTCTGCCCTCGGTTATTTGGTAATGAGGGCCAGGTTAGGTGCTTGTTTTCGTTGCTGCAGATGTTATTAATTGGCGGCGATCCCCGTTTGTCAAACATGTTTCAGAGCGTTTGACTGGCTACTGTTGTGCACTGTGGCTTTTATACAAAAATATGTTGGTTTTTCAAAAGTAAACATAATCCGAACGGCTTAAGTTATAAAGCAGGGAAACTTTTGAAGATAAATTTTGGCGATCGCTGAAGTTTTTTTAGCATGCCACAATATATCCCACAATTCGACAAGAGCTGAAAGATTATCTCCATCAATTATAAAAGAGCTGTTGACTTTTGACGTATTTGATAATGTTTTAGAAGATAAGCTGTTCTGAAATTTAGTTCAGCTGTTCGTTTAAATTGCTTAATATGGTAATTTACCATTGTAATCTATTACATAGTGTTTGCTAAAGCTTTGTGTAATGTTATCGTCTAATTAGTAGACCGCGTTTTCCAATAACACTCATTTGTGGGTTGCCTGTACGACAAGTTGACTAATCAGTCTTAACTGGAACCCCTGTATAATTAGACTGGTTTCAGGTTCACTTGACCCCAGTTGAACCTTGGGGGCTGTTTACATAAGATACGTTATTGCATCTAAAAATGGTTAAGTAGAATGAAACGGTGCAGGATACCTCAGATTCAATTAAAACTTGGACGCTCGAAAAGCTACAAGTGTGTGTGTAGCTGGACACTCAAACTATGAGGAGTAACACCAGTAAAAGATGTTCTTCTAAAGGCCCATTCACACTAAGGGCAATTAACTATAATGATAAAGTTTTAATAATCCTTCTAATTCTAAGAGAATCGGGAAGTCCACACCACAACAGTCACAGAAGAATAAAATCATTGGAATCCAGCTGAGGATCCATTAAAAACACTGACAGCCAATCAGAATTCACTGAACTCGAAACAGCAGAAGTTAGACCTGCAGCTCAAGCTTATATAGTCACTGTTTTAGTTATCTTTTTTGTTGTTTATGTGAGCAGACCTTAAAGGTTTCTTCTGAAGGTTTAGCGTAAACTGGAACAGAATTCTTATTAAAACTCTGCCACTAAAGTTAACAAGCATCATAAAACCTAGTCTAGTTGCCTTGACTAGGCAGTATTTGGTTAACCATAGTGGCCAATCTCTAGTACTGTACAGTATACCTCTCTTTATCAATAAAGGAGGAATGCATTGGTGACACGTCACATTTTGGTAATCAAACGGGGCATTTACGGTTTCTGTTGATGCCATTCTGTAATACACTCATGAAATGAAAGGATGTGTGGTTTGGTGGGTGTGTGTTTGTGGGTGGATGGATGATGCATTGATGGTGTGCCTGTATTGACCAGTGGGAGGAGATGTGGGTTGTTAATGGTCTTTCTGGAGGGAGAGGAGAAAGGTAAGAGAGACAGAAAAGGCTGGTAAAGCTGAGCTAATGGGTGAGGAGGAGGGCTGAGGGAGGGGAGGAGATCATAAGCTGCTAGAGTGGAGTAAAGGGGATGGAACAATCAGTTAAAATTAACCCAGATGATTCTTTTAACAACCTGTTTATTATACCTTAAATCTAGCAAGGTATGTCTGAGGTAACTTAACACTTACAATATAACCAACATGCTTCAGATTCCTTTCCAGATTTCTTGGACCAGGCCTTGTCATCTCATCACCCTCTCCAGGCCCTGTACTGCTTAGAAGTGTCTCTGAATGACAGCTTCTATCAAGAACATGAGTGCATTTCTTGTGTACTGTCCCCAAGGCCTCCTACACAAACTCGTTCTGGAGATTTCCACAGAGACCTTGCTTTAAAGAACTCCCGCCGTCTTTGTTTTTATAAGTCGCTGGAACGGTGAAGTGCTTGTGGAAATGTCAGCTCCTCAGGCTCTTTCTTGTGGCCTTTTGGGAATAAGACTCTCTCTTAAGAGTACAGTATCTGGACTTCATTTAGGCTGCCAGTCACAGCTGTGGATTCCTCAAACCTGATTCCTGCAGTGTCCAGCTAAGGTCTGCACGCCACCAAACCTGGACAAGTCCGTGAACCCTAGTTGTCAAGGCAGTTCCGCCTGTAATCCCAGGACAAAGTCAAATAAATACCCGTCTCCGACTTTATTGGGAGTCTGCGTACACCCCTTCCCCCTCAGCGTCACCTCCAGCCAAGAACGTTTAGATTATTTGACCTAACAAGCATCTCTCATGTCACTGACTCACCTACAGATTTGTTTTTTTCTCATACCCATATCTGATTCAGTCTCCACTTTCTCCACTAATTCCTTGAACAACACCAGACTCTCCGCGCCCCTTTCTAGCCCCTCAAGCAGTCCGGCCTCCCCCACTCCTAGTTCCTCATGCTGACTTTGCTTGGGCACAGTCTCCGACCTTTGCCCGCCTCTCCCTCTGAGTCCTGTAATGGTTTATTTTGTGTCAAACCAGGTTTCAGTTTGTCTCCGGGAGAACTGGCTGATCGAAGAGCCTTTTTTCCCTTCTTGTCGTTCAGGAATATTCAGGGGAGTTTCTTGTTCTCTGATCTGCGCTCCCTTACCTTAGCGGTATGAGCTCACGTATTTACATTCTGCCAGGGTGTGTTTGTCACTGCTTTCAAATAAAGAACAGGCCGAGATCGACTGCCTTTATGACACTTGAGGGACTGTCAGGAACATTCTGGGCCAGCCAGTATTTACATTTTCATTTGCCAGCTGTCAGGGGTTGGCTCCCCTTGGTGGCCAACTGGTGGCTAGCTGTACCTGATCAAGAGGCCCAAGGCTGTGGAAAGAGGCCTTTGATGACCTAGGGTGGAGAAAGGATCCAGCAAATGTTGGCGGAAGCCTTGGTTGAGAGTGGAGAAGAACATAGTGATTGACTGTCAGTGTTGCTTGAAGATTATTAAACAAGAGGTAAAGTCTGCTGTCCAATTCCGTAGGTTTACCTCCTGCCATATGCTTGATTCATTCCCGGATTGAATATAGCAGCTGTTCTAAACCTTGACGCTGGTCTACTCCCAATAATGTACCTTTAGATGTCTCCCTAATCAAACGCACCTAATTCAACTCATTAGAAGAAACTCAAAGACATTTTTTTTGCCTTTAACCTCAAAAACCAACCGACAGCAGAACAAATTGTAGTTGTTGGTTTTAGGATCATTGAAATGCATGACAAGAACTACATTTTTCAACAAGCCTCTTCATAAAGATGTGTGAGGTGACTGGGTGTTGCCGCTCTGCTGCTGAGGGACAGGTCGAGCTTTAGGAATTAGCTAGTTAGTTTAAAAAAAATAAAAAAACATGGACATAGTTTTACATTCCTTCACCGTGTGCTGTCAGTAAGGTAATTTTCAAACCCTAATTGCCTAGTAATTCTTTTGTTCCACTTGGCTGTTGCTTGTGACTGTAAGAGAGTAGAGGATTCATGTTTCCCCTCAGGCGCGTGTTTGAAGGGGCATGAAGACAGCTATTAGAAGAGTCAGAAATCCATGGTGGAAAGAAATGCCTGTGGGTTGCTGATTTTTGGATATCAGCTTGATATTTGAACTAATAATGCTGTGTAGTTTTCCATGTTCTCAGTCAGGGGTTAAAAAGAAGCACACCATGAGTGAACTTGGCAGTTTGTATGCTCCGGAGTTGAAGGTTCATGATTCTGGCATGCACAGCATTTCTTGCTGATTTTGGGACTGCAGTTCCAGTTTGTAATTGACATGCACTCTTCAACATTCCTAAGGTTCGTTTTGATAATCTTCAATTGTATCCAATGAACAGTTGGTTTCTATTGTTGTCTTAAAACGGAACACTTCCTCCTAAATGGTTTCTCCCGCAAATTATATTCCAGTGTGTACTTAAATGTGTGCTATTAAACCTTGTAAAAACTAACTTATTGCTTTATTGTCTGCAAAGCTCTTGATGTGGTTTACTGCTCTTTTCCTTTCTGATGTCAGCACAGGCCTCTTCACTAAATGGGAACAGTGTTTATGCTTCTTTGTGTATTTCTATACTTCTTGAGAACAAAACACAGACTTGTACCTCGTCTGCATGCCAGCACTCTTATTCATTTTGAGATTTGGAGCTGTCGCTGTAACTGGAGGGGGCATGTTTACATCAGTGCGCCACTTGCCAAAAGATGGATGGGCCTAAGACGGAACCTTGGTGAACCCCTCCGTCAATGAACGCCCCAGCCAGTTGTTCTCCATCTGTTGCAAGAAGGGGGATGCAGCATTTTAGGAGCGTTCCCCTCCCCCTGACTTTTCATGTCGGCTAATTAGAGTGGTTTGTAGGAGGGGAACACGCAGACACATCCAGCCCTCCCTCCCACTTAACGTGTACTCCACACCCGTACCCTTATCCTGGCCGGCCAGCGGGAAGCACAGCTGCCTGGCCCTTTGATTAGCCTTGCCTAAAATGGCCACTCTTGTTAGTAATTGGATAAGATTGTTCGAGCTGTATAATTTATATTTACTCTGCACCCTCCCTCCTCTCTAACCATCTGATCTGTCTTCAGGTCTTCTATTTGAATTCCCTATTAGAAACACGCAAGCTCTCATCCTGTTATAGTGTCAGTGAAGTGTTTGTTGAGGGAGGTCAGTACACCAGGCAAATCCAACAGCACTCTGTGCAGAATCAAGGATTAGCACCGGCTTTGCACATCACTTCCAAGCATGTTTTTTTATGACATGCCATGTGATGTTTTGTCATATTACAATCTGCCTCGATGATTAGTGTGATTGCGTAGTATCACCACCAACTTCATGAATGAATTCACATCTACCAAACTGTTGCATACTGCTTTTGAACCAACTTTATGAAGCAGTAGGCATGATTTTTAGTGCTTAAAATTTACTCACTCCTTCTGTGGTGTTTGTAGTTGCAATGAAATGTTTTGTTCTGTTGCCAGAAAACAGTGGAAGACACTGCCTCCTTAGTTATATAAGGTACGAATGGCATGTTAATACATTATTCCTGCTATTGTAGAGGCATGCTGGACACAAATAAACATTTGGGTTGCTCATCTGACATGGCCTGCTGAAAAGCAATATCAATGCCAGATGACTATTGAGAATGGGAAGCCCCTGGCAGCAATTTAAAGTTGCATTTTTGGTAACTGTACAGAAGTCCAAAACTGTATATGTTGTTTAGAAGATTGTTTAATATATCTGCACAGGCTTTTCAGTTTACTTTAGAATCTGTTTAATAAAATACAAATATGCCATTTCTCTCATGTTTTATTTTGCCTGGTTGTAGCAGAATAAGACATTTATGCATAGCTTGTAATGAGACATTTTTATTTTGTTTATAATTGCCACTTGTTGCCAGGGATATTACATTACTGTAGTTAATGCAAATGGTCCAAAATATCATTACTGTGCAGTTTTACTCAATCGCAGTTCAGAGGCAAAAATGATCCTTTTCACCACTTAAATTGTTTTTTTTTTGTTGGGTTGGTACTTTGACTCCTGACACACCAACTTATTTCTCAGTACTTTTCACAGCTCTGTCTGTTGCCCAAACAAGATCTTTCTCCTAACGTTCCATATTGTATTAATTACATACCTTGCTAAGCATACACTTCATTAAACTCTGTATCTTTCTACACAATCTAATGTTTGTCATCTCATCTTCAATCCCTTTTCTGAACTCCTCCAGATTCCAGATCCTTTGCTCAGCGTGGAGATCTGTCAATAAGCCAGAAAGGGCAAGGTGAGACACCTCCCTCTGGACTGAGTTCCACATGCCATCACCGTACAGGCCCCAGCTAACCCCTTCAAATGCTTCTTAAATAGGCCACCGTGAGCGGCCAACCCTCCTGCCTCTGGAGCATTTGACAGGGCCGTACTAATGGGTGTGCTGCTAACCCGCTCGATTTACTGTTGCGACCTGGGTTGGTCCTCACGCTATAGGCAGCGAGGCTCCATGGCCGTCTTCACCTAGCTGTCAGTGAGCTTTTCTTAATCCCAGCCGCTGTTCAAGCGTGCTCCACCTTTGGTGTATCTGACAACAGGCTTGTTCCAATCTCTTAACCCTGGCAGAGGTTCAGCCCTCTCTTTGCCACCGGATCTCCAGGAATGAGTCTTTGGCGGTGCTTGTGATTGACAAGAGAGGAGCTTATATGTAATTTTGCAAAGCGCTTCCTCTGTTTGCTGCTCAATATGTTCAGGCTTGTTGGCAGCCCCCGCCACCCCCTGAACAAAAACATCTTGAAGTGCCTGACTTTGAGTGCCGTCACATAGCGTACGAGAATCTGACCTCATTATATGGAGTAGGTGCAACGTTCTCGGTTCTCTTCTTCTCTTCTTTGCTCTTCGATCCTGCAAATAAATGACTCGACTGCTGTCACTTTCAAATTCAGGGTTGTTTATGTGTCGTTTTGTGGCAACATTGGGGTCGAACTCATCGCCAACCTCTGAGGCGCTTACTTCCTTTACTCAAAGTAAGGGAGCTGGGGAATTTGGACTCTAAAGCGTATGACTCATTTAAAGGGGTTCCACTTTGAACTTTAAAGAATTTTATGATGCAAGTAAAAATGTCCCCTCTGTAAACAGTTTGATTTGGGAAGCACGTCAGTTAAATGACTGTTTTATGTCTCTTCTTACTCAAAGACGCTCATTCGTTCCGTATGAGTTTCAGGCACAGTTTGGTTGACCCTCCTCTTAAAAGTTTTATGTGCTGGTATCTTTGATAACCAACAACCGAAGGTCGCATTTGAACCTTGACAATTAGAAAATCCTGAAATATCTTCAAATGCCTGCAGGTCAATGACGTGATGCTCAAATTTTTTGTCGTCGTACAGTATCTGTTAATGTTACACAGTCACACAGCTACTGAATATTTTTTATTTATTTTTTTTTATAATATGTCCCAAAATGTAGAGGAAAAATCTTAAGTATCCTGGCATAATCTGTTATTATTATTTGCATGTTTATTATTATCTGCATGTTGCTTACATCACATTACATGGATTTGGCAAACAGAAAGTTAAACATTTTATTTATATTATGTTTTATTAACATTTTTATTATTATTCACATCCTAAAAAAAAATTATGTTAGGTGTATTGTTTATATTTATTGTGTGTGTGTATATAAAGATAAAATAGTTACATGTATATAGTTTTATTCATATAATTTATAATATATATTTTTCATAAATATATACATGCATGTGTATTTATACAGTATAAATACACACACACATTATGTATGCAAAAACCTTTATTTTGGATGCAGTATATTGCAATGAATCGTTGTAAAATTGACTGTGGTTTAACTCTCTAAAAGCAGTGCTTTATGAATTAATACTGTAATTCTGGCTACTTAAAACCACATTTACCATCAAAAAATGTATATGTATAAATGTTTATTCAAATGTGTATTCTCACAAGGAACATGCATCTTCGAATCATCAAATTGAAACTTGAGTTTATGAATGCAAAGATCACCTTCCTCTGAACTTTGTGCATGTATTTTAAATAAAAAGTTTTTCTTTCTTTTCTCAACAGCCTTTTTCATCGACTCGTGCATACTGTTGGCTCAGTTGTGACGTGAACGTTTTTTTTGTCCAGTCTAAATTTTGACTCATTCTATGTATTCCCTAAGCTCTTCTTTGTCAAACCAGACCACCCCTGCTTTGTGTGCAGATATGCGCGTTTGTTGTCTTGCGTTGGTTTTTGGTTGCTGTGGGGGGTGCTGGGAAGGGTTGTGCACTTTTGAGATTTAGCAGGAATTCTTTGGGGATCGCTTTGCTTCAAATTTCACTCCAGCTCCCCTCTAGAAAGCAGGAGGTGGGCAACGAGAGGATACCACCAATGCCAAAACAATGTGATACTTGAGTCTGCTCGCCTCTCTGTTGCTGACTGTTTCTCTCTCTCTTGTCCCTATCTCTCTCTTTCAGAATAACGCAGATCAGGTGGCGTTTCAGGTAGGAGGGGGTTTGTCCGCACTGGAACAGATCCTACAGGTTGTCACCGCAGCCTCCAGTCCCACAGCAGTCCCCCGTATTCCTCTCAAGTGAGTACCAACTTAGAAGCACATACTCAACTACACATAATATCGTGTTTTTGTTGTACTACTAACATTTGTTAGAATTTACGAAAAGTACTCAAGTGTAATCAGTTGCGTTATTTCAATAAAGTAGCTAGTTGAAATAGTTACACTACTTATTACAATTTAAACAAGGTACCTTGTAATCTACATTTACAAAGTAACCTTCCTAACAGTACTTACATTAATACACTTACGTACACAACTTTTAGTTTGGACGTGATTAATTGCGATTTAATCATATGAGCACTAATTTTAATGTTGTAAATGTGATTAATTGTGAATAACTATAATAATAGCAAATTATACTATATTTGGCCTCTTTACTCTTTCAGTGATGGTGATAAATGATGATGAAATTGGCAGGTTTGGGATCAGGACACAGCTCTGACATGTTAAATTCTTACATAAACTGTCCTCTCAAACACAAACCACTTTTTTTTTTTTTTTGCTCTTGCTCACAAACTCAGAAATATTTTGTCATTTCTGATCATGATTTGCGGCCTTCTTCCAATCCCACAAAGTGACTCCAGCTCAGCTGTGAAGTCATTTCCCTTCATTCCAGAGCTCTGCATCACAATAAATTTATAATGAATAAGAATGTGCCTTGTTTAGAAAATAAAAAGCATTGCTTTTGAATCATCCATTTTGCACTCTTCCCTTGGCCCCTCGCTGGTATACAGAACGCACATTTGTCCTATCCGTCACTTGGAAATGGGAGTCGGGTTTGAATAGTGGGTCTGGAGCTAGTGGCGTTGGCCAGTAGATAACCTCAGAGAGCGGCTATTTTCACTAGAGAGAGCTCCTAATGGACTTCAATAGCCTCTCTGCCTTCCTCATTAGCATTTGCTGTTTTCCAAATCTCCCTTAATGGAGAAATGCTACTTATATTTATAATGCTTTTACAGGCCATCTAGTGTTTATTGATTTTTTTTTTTTTTTTTTTTTTTCTCTCTCTCATACTCACTCTCGTTCTCTGCCTCTCCTTGTCGTTCAGTCATTAATTCCAGAAAATTTGAAGTGGGCCTTAATATTATAATGAATTTTTATGAACTTCAGCTTTTGAAGAGGTTGAAACTGCATTGCATTCGACTCGAGGCTTAGTTCACCCAAAATATAAAGTCATTATTTACATGCTAGTGTCACCACAAAGCCATTTTTTTTTTTTCTTCAACGGAACACCGAATACATATTTTTAACAAAAAAGTCACTTTGTTCCATGCGTTTACGCTGAATGGGGGCTGGAGCTTTAGGGCCAGTTTTACTAAACCAGGTAAGTTAGTGTGCAAGCGCAATTCCAAAACAACGCGGATGGGAGTGAACATTTCTGCGCATGATTTACAAACAATGCTCAAATTAAAGAATACTTACACAACATATCATTTACATATCGATCAACACAATATACCAAGCGCAGCTCAAATTAGGGTAGTCACAAATAAAGAATTAAGATATAAAGAAACCACAGTATGTTGAAAAGAACCAGAGACCAGTTTTGATAGAGCTGGTATTGCTCCTTGTTGAGGATTCCAAGTCGTCTATTCAGCTTTTCCTTAAACGCAGAAGCAAGACTATGGGTGAGGCTTCCGGTTTATTATATGTAAACAATGAGGAGAATAACAAAATGCAGTAAACAATAAAAAAAGAAATCTGTAACATTTACGGTGATAATTTGACCCCACAAAAAGTTAAGTTTTATGGTTTTAAGTAAAATTTACAGTTAAATGCCGTAATTTCGTTAACTGATTTAATGTTATTATACCAACCTATTAAAGAAAACTGAAACCTGTTTTGTATCTTTGAAACACACTGTTAAGCACCAAATGCAGGAGGTGATGAGAAAGTCACACGATGAACCAAAGCCCATCAGAAGCAGCTTTTAAATATGAACGTATATAGAAGGTGCTCAGTGTCGTTCACACAAACACTAAACTGAAATATGCAATAAACATTCATTTAACAACATTACATGCAACATACCACCCTAATAAACATAAGAAAAACTAAGAGGAGACAGTTATTTCAAAGAAAAAACATCAAATCCAATTGAATTTGAAATGGGAACGCTGAGAATGTGAGTTTGCGTTTAAATTTTACAGGAATTTACCTTCAACCATTTAACAGGGTTTGTTCATAATTATATACATATGATATACATAATTGTATACAGATAATACATTAATAATACAAAATAACCTAAAAGACACCTATTTTAAATAATCAAGCGGCCTGATTCATTTGAATACTTTCCTCCCGTATATTTTGCGTCTGAAAGGGGAACAACTCCTGGAAATGTATATTCAGTAAGGTCATCACCACCTTTTCAGCACTAATTCGACACTGCGCGTCTTTATTAAAACCTGACAGTACTATTTTAACGCCATATGGTTTGCGCTGGCACACAAGTGGTCGTTAATGTAAAAAAAAACATCATAAAAGTATGTAATATGACAGTCATTTAAATGTATACATAAGATTTTTTATTAAAAAGCAAACAAATAATTTGCTAATTAGAATTAGTTGGAATGAGTTGGAGCTTGTGAACTTCTTTTTTGAAGTGTTACTTTAACCTGTGTGTGTGTGTGTGTTTATGGCATGTTGGGTCAGGCTGTGCAAACACATCCACCGCTATCCTCCTCTCTTGTTTTGAAAGATCCACTTGACACGCTCAGGAGGAGGTAAAGATCTCTGAGGCATTTCTGTCATTCTCCCACGTCCTGTCCAATCAAACGCTGAAGTGGTCCCTCTCGGAGGATAAAAGAGTCGCCTCGTTTTCATGACAGAGGTTCAGCCCAGTCTTGACTTGTTGAAAAGTCTTCTGCCAAACATAAAACAAAATACAATAGTTATCCTTAGATCCAAATTATCAGTGAAGAAGTGTGCTTTCTTATGCAAAATCATTTTTAAATTCAGCTATACACAATTAGGGCATGTAATCATTTTACTTGATTAATTTCAAACTGTCCCAATAGATTTCAGTGATATTAACCAAAAACATATTGATATTTATGTGTTTGCTTAATATAATTACGAGTGTTTTCTTTTTCTCTCCTTTTTCTTTTTTTTTAACCAGGTGTTAAATAAATATTAAATACTTATTTTTTAAAAATCTATTAAAGATATTCTAACATTTTTGTTAGAAATTTAATTTTAATATAAAATATATTTTTATTACACCATAATATAAATATATATATATATAATATAAATTAGAATAATAACAGCAGTAATATATGTACTTATTTCTAATAATAAAAGATGAAAAAATAGTTTTGTTGCTTAATATTTCCATCTTTTTCCATACTTTAAACAAAAGAGTATATGTGCAAAAATGGTCAGGACATTTTTAACTATATGAATGTTAAGCAATAGTAATTTTAGACATATAAACAAATAATAATATATATAATAATTACAATGTTTTCCAATTCAGCTGTAGACAATAGGGCCCTGGGTGATATCAATATTAATTAGAAATTTTAATTTATAAAAATAATAACTAAGCATTGCTCTCTGGATTTTTTTTTTTTTTTTTTTAACTATATGAGCATATTATTTAATAAACAATATTTTCTTTATTATGCCCCAATATAACAATCAGCAATAAGCAACAATGTTAAGCAGTATGTGTACATGAAAATATAATAATGATTATTAAATATAGATTATAATTAGATTTAAAATAAATAGTTGTGCTGTTTAGTATTTCCCATGCATATATTCACTTTTTGAGGAGAGAAAGTTTCTATGAATTTCCTAATTATAATTTTAGTAATATTAATATCAAGTAATCTCTCGATTTGATATACAGTATAATTTTGGTTTAATTAATGGTTAGAACACAACAGTTTTGAGTCAGGTTTTTTTCCTACTTTCTTTCGCTGACCTAAATTCAGTTTCTCTGTCTTTAATCACCTCATCTCTCTTCTTATCACTCTCTCTGTGTCTTAAGGTCATACGGTGCTGAACCTCTGATAACCCTTAAGGGGTCAGATTGTTCCTGCGTGTCTCCACTAGCTCCTCAAAGGTGGCTTGCCCTGGTGTGGCTCGGTCTGGGATAGGGGGAAAATGTTCTTAAATCATCCACTTCGCTGTTAGCAAGTTCTGGGAAATATCATGAACAAAGAACCACGAAAAAAAGCTCTTAAATACCATACAACTGCAGTTTGGCAGCTAATTGATTCAATTTATACAAAAATTGCAAGCTTAGACAATTTGCTGGAAGACAATCTGTCTCCATGAATCCTTGTCAGCAGTGACTTTTGCTATGGCACCAGGTGTCTGTGAAGGGCACGGCGCGAGCAAATACGTGCTAATCGTTCCCCTTCATCTGCACGATATAATGGTTGGCTGAGACGCTAACCCTTACAGCAGCGCTAGTTTATCTATTTACTGTAATGCTGCGTATCGATCGCCTCCTTTCAGATAAGCTGAGTGATTTACAAAAAAGAACAACTACAGAGATGCCGCTGTAATATTACCCCCATGGGAGAAGGATTCCATCTTGTTAGCATTACATTAATGGGCTAATTCCACAGCGAGGCTCCGTTAATGTCCCTGTGCAACCCTGCGGCTTGGAGCTGAGTGTTTTGGAGGGAATCGACGGCTAAGAAGGAAATGGGGTCGGATGTCTGGAGCAGGAAGGCCATTTTGTTTGCATGAGTAAACCAAGGATAGTGAGCCGGCCCAGGAAACTCATGCAACAACCTGAACGTTAACCTGCTCACTAGCTTTTAAATATTACGAGATTTTGTCGTAAGAGGGAGCGTTAAATGGTGAGGTCAGTCAGTGCTTGTGCTGTTGATTTATGTTGCTATTGTAAAACACTTGTTCATAAAGATTAGTTTTTATTACAATTCTATTTTTTATCATTTATATTAGATTTTAGAAGTTAAACTATTAAAATAAATTAAGGTGATTTTTAAATTTTTATTATAGTAAAGTGTTTAATTGGGAAATTTGAGTCCCTGTGTGTGTTTATATGTGTGTGTGTGTGTGTATATATATGTATGTATGTATATG
>JAUMHR010000090.1:11092084-11124308 GCA_032361145.1 Enteromius fasciolatus | reverse complement strand
AATAAATGAGAACCTCCATTTTTACTGCATGGAAAAGAGCGACCAGTACTTTGTTTAAAATATCTCCTTTCGTGTTCCACTTGAAAAAGAAAGTCATGCGGGCTTGGAACGACATGAAGGAGAGCAAGAACTGATGGAATTTTCATTTTTGGGGTGAACTAATACTTTTAGGATGCGACTTCCACTTCAGCTTTTAAAGGCCTGAAGTGCTGTTTGTCATGTTTAAAGGGTCATTTCTGTCTTGTTCATCTTGCCAGAGCATATGTAGCTCATCTACCAGTTTAAAGCAAGCGCCAAAATGGATTTTAATACATACAACATTTCTCTTGTTTATATGACTCACTGAATCATCTTAAGTTCTGGGAAAGCTCCACTGCTGAATCACATTTCGCATTGCGTCTGTCCTCTATTTTTTGTCTGTTTTTCTGCGTACCCCCCTCCTCCCCCTGTCCTTCTCTCCCACCATCCTATCCTTTGATTTTTGGCAAAGAGTGTCTCTGCATTACCAACCTCATGCTACACTTCGTGCTTTTTAAGCTCAGGCCTGTGTTTACGCAAGTTTCTCTGTAACTGAAACATTTTCCACTGAATTTGCAACAGGTGCTGACACTTTTTTTTTTTTTTTATATATATATATTTATAGACCCAAATTACACAAAATTGGCTGCATTTTAAAGCAGGACATATACCATATCATTTTTTGTTACTTTGATATAATGTGGAGAGCCAATGAGGTGTCAGTTTTAATGCATTGCATTGTAATGTAGATGCAGATTTTAATGAATCATGTCTGTGCATGCAGGTTTTGCATTTTTAATATGTTCATTCAATTATTAGTGAATGAGACTCAGTGACTGACTCATATAGGACTTGTGTGTGTGCGTTTGCGCAAGAAACATTGGTTTAGCAAATAATTAAGCCCCAGTCAGTGTGCATCCTGAGTCTAAGCTGTAATATTTCCTGGGGGTTCAGGGGTTTATTTTAAACTCAACACAACAGCCAGTCAGCCCGCTGATTATTTGACATGTGATTTGATATAAACGAACAGAAAAGTCACCAAAAGTGAATTGAATAAGTCTATGTAGCAGTTTACCTATATGTGTGTGTGTGTGTTTCAGTTTGGCCAGTATTGGCGTCTACCCTACCCTTTCCTTCTCTGTAATTCGATTTGTGGAGAATGTAGCTGGTCTCTCAGAATACTAACCTACTTCTCTGTAAAAACTGCCATTTTAACATGGGCTGTACCTGTGCTGAAGCATGTTTGTGTTTCTTGTCTTTAACCAATGACGTCTTGAGTAGTCTAAAACCACCTTAATGCATCTGACCGTATATATATATATATGATGCATAAAACTGAATAATAGCAAATTTTTTACTTATTAATTGATTAATTTATTTAAAATGTGAATGTATTTTAAAAAACAACCATACATACATATTTGTTTGTATTTATCTAATTAAATCAATATTACTGCTATATATATGTATATAAAATCCAAAATAAGTTTTCTTACATAATGTGTGTGTGTATGTATGCATGTGTATATATAAAACATCAGTATCTTTAAATATAAGCATTTTTATTTTTTATGCAAATGTGCACGGTCCAGTTATACTGGCTAAATATGCATCCTTACATTACTGTGGCGGCAACAAACCTTATTCAAGGTTCAGGTAGATAGCTATAAACATGCTGACAGTTTAATTAGCATTAACTAAATTGCCATTATAATTCTGTTTGTGACAGCAGTTGGCGTAAAAGAAAAAGATCATGGAAGAAGACAGTTTATGTTATTGTCATTGCAAGCTTCACTTCTTGATGCGTAAACATTGAGTGAAAAACTCCATTAATGCTCCCATTCTTGTTACATGACCCATCTTTCTCAAGCCTGCCAGCGGCCCGCCAACAAGGGAATACCTCTCGTATGCCCGCCGTTGGCATGCCACCAGTGACAATGTCACTTCGAGTTGTAACTACCAATTTATAACCCAGAGCTGATGAATAATAGAGCAGCACCCTTGTAGTTATTTATGCGCCAGGGGATCAGGATTCCAACCAAAGATTAATGGCTTGCGCGTGGAAACAAAAGAGGACAGGATCCTTTTTATTTGCACCCTCTGCTTTAATTGGACATGTTTTAAAATGCAAGCTGAGGTTTAAATGACCCTGTCTATTGTGCAACATTGCAGGGCCGGATATTGAAACCAGCACTGGTCGTTGTTGAGCGATCTCAGATGTCCGTCACTGCCAAGACTGGTGTAAGAGACCACCATCAGTCAGCTGAGCGAGTGTTTGCTACTTTAAAAAGGCATTTTTAGACATTTCCAAATCAGTTTCAGTGTTTAAATACTGCACATCTTATAGGGATGCAATTCATATTTTTTGTAAACTGCAGCAAAAGAAGGATTTGCAGCTTAATGGTGTAATAACACTCCTAACCGAGTTTAAAGAAAATGCCTACTGCTGTTTGAACACGACTGCAGTTCGAGACCTTCCCATGTTTGACACGCTCATAGACATGTTAAGAACTGTTGACGAAGATGTTCCGTCGTAGCTCACGATGAAACCTAAAAGCTCCAACGTGTCTAGACACCATTGTCTTTTTTTCTTGTAAGTGTCAGGATAGTGACTACTTCTCACAATGGCTTTTTCTGTTTCTATCAGTGCAGACTAACACATCTGTACCTGTTTCCGTAGCTCTTCGTTCCAGATGAAGACAATTCCGTCTTTGGCCGCAGTGTCAATAAGCAGGTGTTCGAGGGTTTGACTACAGGTCTTCTGCAGACAGTCGCCACAGTGCTGGGGCAGTTGCACCCACCTAATTTGGATGGGGATGCTCCACGTATTTGCACTCCGGATGCTAAGGGCAGACCTGTTGCCAGCGAGAACTTCAACACACGTACTCAAGATCTCATCAGGTGATTGCTTTATGTGTTTTCTTTCCATGACACTTCCAGATTCAGCTTCTCGACATAATTCAGTTACATAATCGCTATAATACGTTTAAAATCATCAAAATCAAGTGCAAACCGTACACAGAGTAACCCGAATTAATTTGCAATCTTAAAGTTAGC
Source organism: Enteromius fasciolatus (assembly GCA_032361145.1). NCBI lineage: Eukaryota > Metazoa > Chordata > Actinopteri > Cypriniformes > Cyprinidae > Enteromius > Enteromius fasciolatus. Next base: position 11,121,233 of record JAUMHR010000090.1, on the reverse strand, counting down.
ATTTTTCTTTTCCCTTTTCCACACACATCACCTTCTGCTCAGGCAAATGGAGGCAGAAAAACATGACATGGTTCTTTTTAGCAACAATGGTATTTTTTTTCCTCCTGAGTATCTCTGAATGACATCCCTTGTGCAGGGAAAGACCTCTTGGAATGGATCCAGAGGTTAGCTTGGACAGACTATTTGGGAAATTTGTTCAAAAGTCTATTCCAATTTAAAAAATCTTGCTGCAGACCTGGCTTCCTGCACATTTGTTTGGTGGAGTATGCTCTTGGACGCACCTCTTTCCTAACTTTAGCCGGAAACTCCTTCTTATATCCGTGCTCTAAAACAACGTTTTTTCATCTTCCCATCAGCCAAAATTCCCTTCTGAAAGCTGCACGACTTGAAGTTGAACTCGGCATTAGAGTAGGGCAGTGTGGAGGAGAGCGTCAGTGCTGGGCTTTCCCCTGCTCTCTGAGGAAAGGCAGACAGCTCAGCCTGCTAAGAATCCCAAGCTTCCCACAATCCCTCAGTGTTCCCTCCCATGATTTGTTTGACACGAGCCGTCTCAAGCCCAGTGCAGTGACCGTGGAGTGACCTTACAGACATGGCCAGAACAGACCAAGTACTAGTGGCTGGATCACCAAAAATAAAACTGCAGAGAAGAAATTGTTTGTTCTTTTTTTAGTCTTTCATTGACTGCAAAAGTAAAAAGGAAGCAGACTTATGAGGGGATAATAGAAGTGCTACAAAGACCAGATTCAAACCTGTGTTTCCCATATGACCAGCAATACTCAATGTTCAAGACATCCATTAAAATCCAAAAAATTTCTCTCAGTATCTGATGTTAAAACGATTAATAAATAAAGTGTAAACCAAATTATAGTGGTCATGATTTGTAGAATTTAATTTGATAGGTGGAAAAACTTTGGCGAGACCTAATCGTGACTGATCACTGTGGCTTGGATGAAGCGTCTGAAAGGCTGCACAATGGTGTGTGGAAAGCCGCGTTCTGCTCGAGCCGTACCCAAGAGGAGGATAAAGCCATAACAAGGGGCTTTAGTTCAGGTGATAGCTTTTTAGTGCAGCCTCATTTGACTGACAGCCATGAAAAAAGGAGGTATGAGGGAAGTAGAAAAGGAGAGAACGAAGGGGAGATAGATACAGACTGGGAAACAGAAGCTGAAGTAGAACGTGTGAGATGCGGATCTGCAACTGACTCGGCTCTTTGCTACGCAGGAGCCACAAAACGCTGGCCCAGACTTCGCTGGGAGGTCCAGTGATTGACTGCCAGGAGACTTTCGGGAGGGTGGAGGGACAGAATACCTGAGCCATGAGGGAAGAAGGGGGCTTTTCTCCTGGTCTAGATCTGAGCTGGCACACGGAGACACAGTCATCCACTAATACTGTAATTAGACCTGATTTGTAGCCAGGAGGGTGCGGACCAACACGGTCACGAGACCTTTCATTTGACCAGACAAATTAGAGATATAGACATAATAGGCAGGCTCAGATTTCAGGCCAGGAGTATTCTGGATTGCAGTGGCCTTCATGACTTTGTGAGCCGTCTACTTAGACAGCATTTTAAGGTATCATAAGTGTGCTGGTAATTTGAAGCCTGTTACAGAAAGTTGTAACAGGCTGCTCTCATTTTGGATAGTTCACCCATAAATGAAAATTCTGTCATTAATTACTTACTCTCCTGTCGCTCCAAACACGTACGAAGTTTGTTTTCTGATCCTGCATGTGACGTCAGTGGTTCAACCTTAATTTTATAGATAAAATTTTCGATGCAAGTTCATGACAGTACCATGACAAATGTTCACTATAAATATTCCCAAAATCCACTGAAGGAAATGATTAAAGTGATTGTCATTTGAATGTTTTTTTGTTACCTTGGCTTATATTCCTCAGCTACGTGGTGAACATGGGCTTGATCGACAAGCTGTACGGTTGTTTCCTGTCCATACAAGGACCGATCGATGAGAGTCCCAAGATGGCTGCCTTTCTCGAGCAAGCCACAGCTTTCCTCCACGGGATGTGCAAGTTGTGTTTTGCTGTAACTGGTCGGTAAGTGGTTTCTAATGTTACTTTGTTTGTCTCCATGTCATCCACACTTTGAAATGCCTCTCCAGTTCGCTTACAAAAAAGTAGCATGGCATATACTAGGATATCTTTACAATATTTTGTTACTCTTTGAATTGCTTTTGAATTACTGGTTACCCTGCTTGATATTTAGTACTATAGAGTTCAGTCATACTAAAATCACTGTGCCGTGATTCATCCTAAGTATATATTTCACCCTTCCCAAACATCCCCAGGCTTGTAGACAGCCTCTTTTCAATCTGAATGAATAGGTGAAGTCCACTGTAGTTTTGTTGTTAAGAGGTGCAGACCAGAGACAGCAGCCCCATCAATCAGCAGCTCATTTCCCAGTGTCTGACACTAGCCCAGCAGAGCCTGTGCTGATAGTCATCTAGCGGCCCGCAGCTCTGTCTCTCCGCACTGTAAACCCCTGCCTGCAGCCCACCCACGTGTGCGTCGGAGTACGTTTGTGCATGCACAGCTGCTGACAGAGGCTAACCACGCAGTCACCGCTCGTGATATCCCGCCTTTGACCTCTGACCCAGACTTGCAGAAAAGACAAATCACTGTGATGCTGCACTGTTGCTTTCGACATTCGTTAAATTGCACTGTAAACATTTTAGGAGCGGTCGTTCGTGTGCATTTTTTCAGCCGTGCTACTGATGTGTTTCAGAACAACTTGAATGAAACTCCCTTGATCTCCAATATAGTCTGATTGAGCAGTGATGGGAATAGCAGCGTTATAAATAAACAGCGCTGGTAATCTAACGAATTACTGTTTTCCCCCGTTACAGCGCCATTACCGTTAATAACAATAAATTGAGGCGTTACTATAATTTATTATAGGCTCAGTTCATCTTAATGGATGTGCAGTGTAACGTACCTGTATCTGACAGACCAATAACTTTAGTATGAAGGCACACAGGTCGCCAACACTTTGGCTCACACACACAAAGAAAGATACAGAAATAGAGTCTTACATAAAACACAGAATTGACGCGCTACATGTAAGCGATATTCTATGTTGTATTTTCCTGTCAAAATAACAGAGTTCCTTTGGAATGCTTCAGCTTTTAAGAACAGCCGGTTCCTCTGGTAGTGGGCGGAGCTAATGCGCTAACAACAATCTCATTGGCTGGCGCTCACCTCTTGTCCCTGTTTTGATTTTAGCAAAACAATTCAGGGGAACACAGATAATGTGATCATTGTTCATGAACCCAGCGGCTCATTAATCCTAGTGCATTATATATTGTTATAAGTAGTAGAATTCGTAGTATCACAATTTCGTTTGTCACAATTGTATTTCAGTCCATTCCACTTGGTTTTTAGAGTTTCTTCAAAGGTCATAGCTCCTCCTTTATTGGCCAGCTATGTTCTGTTCCAGCTGTTGCATGCTATAACGCCACCCAGCTGGTTTTGACAACTCCAGTGTCTCTCCCAACATCCTTTGGCTTCTGACACTGAATATCTGTGAGAAACTCCAGTGCCAGTTCTTCTCTTTAATAGTCCTGCTCAGCGGCATAATCAGCATCTTTCATAATCAAGTCAACACTCCATTCCGTCATTCTTCACTTTGCTGAAGGCCAGGAAGTTGTCCCTTTGTGGTTCGTGTTAGACATTTCCGAGTTGCTCTGCTCACTTGCAATTGCCAGACCCTGGGATTTGTTCTTACAGCGTGGGCTTTGTGTTTCTGTCACCGACTACCAGTGTATTTGGTGGGATTAAATATCGATAGTCATCAACGCCAAACAAAGCTTGTCAAGTAGTGCTTGTGTTTGGCTAATGACGGCGTGTTAGCTCATGAGTCTAGCTGCTTTGGATACTGGGTCTTTTTTGGGACTTTTTCTTGGGTGCGCAATCCTGCTTCAGGAGATCTACCTTCCTGCAAAGTTTAAATAGGCCTGTCTGCAGTCTTTTAGGACAGCTGAACCTTGATTTTTGGCGCAGGTGAGTTTGGTCAGGGTTGGATTCCGATCAACAGAAGCAAGTCCTGGTGCAAAGCAACGAAAAGGTATTGGGAGAGGGACTAGCGAAGGGGTCAGGAAATGGTTCAGGATGGATTCGGATCCTGACCCCATTGCCTTTCTGACTCGATGCAACAGTGTCAAGAATCCGGTAGAGTTTTAGACACCTTAACCGACTCTAGTCATTAATTTGCCCTTTTCCTTCATAGAATATATCTGGAACTTTGAAATGATTTCTATCTTGTTCTCTTTAAATGGAATAGACGCTAATAACATTACCGTAGGTTTAGCTGTAAGCATGGATTAATCAGTCGATGCTGATTTGGGGTCAGTGGTTAGGCTCAAATTGCCTCTGTCAGGCTTTTCACTTTCATCCCACTCCGCTGTCTCTTGTTTCAGGGTCAGGAGATGTGAAGTACGTCATGCGCAGTCACTCTGTGAGAACCAAGTCTTTGTTCCCTCATGTAGACACTGATCACGACTGTCGGCGGATGATGCCCTTCTCCTCTGAACTGAGACCAGTTCTTGGGATTTTCTTTCGCCGGTTAAGGTTAAACGTAGATGAGAGGTGCAGAGCCGAGATCAGTCCCACAAGGTAGCTTCCGATCTCTTGCACTTGCTGAGATCTCATTGAGATTTCCCCCTCACCGAGCTTGACCCCCCCCCTCCCCAAAGGTCTGTTTCCCCTCCAGTGCGCTTGGTGTAGTGTTCACGGATGTATCCTCAACTGCAATGTGACACCTTGTAGATCCTGCCCCTTTCGTGCTGTTTGGGGATCAGCCCTTGATACCAAAATCCAGACGTTTGCAGCTGAGACGGTAACAGAAGATCTAGTCTCAGATCAGCCTACGGGAGCGCTTCTGCTCAGACCCTCAGGGGGATGAGGTTACCAATCCTGCTAATCTGCAAGGTGTTGTCCTGACTGAGACGCACAAACACGCTGCTGTAAATCTGGTAAGATGGCTCTTAATTAAATGTGCTGCAACACAAGATAGCCAGAGAGTGAGGCGAGTTTGCATAGTTGTGGAGCCAGTGCTATTGGCTGACAGATGGCTGTCCAGGTTCCAAGGCTTCCTTCCACTTAGGCTCTCCTGTTGCTGTGCTCCAGGATAATCATTGATGTATGAGATGTTTGGACAGTCAGCTTCATAGCTTAGAGGCTCGAGGTTCACCTGATCAGTCGGTGATTTGTCACATTTATAGATGATGTCCTTACCTCACCCCTACATCCATCTCTCCCTACACTCTAGATATTCGTTCTTTATATCTGTCAATATTCTACGTTTAAGTTTGTCACGTTTTTTTGTCTCTGTATATTTTATTTTGTATCTGTTCCACATCCTCCTCTGTGTCTTTCTCTCTGATCTCCCGTCTCTGATCCCAGTGTAAAGTCTTTCTTATCTCTCCTCCTATATTAGACCACAGCCACCCTCGCGGTTGTCATGTTCATTCCTGAGCCAGGCAGGGCCAAATGTTACCAGTTAAACATATTTGCCCTGTAGGCATGCTTCACAGATGGGGCTTGCCTTCGTTATTTATATCAGAACGGACAGGCTCCGGTCTAGCAAGTAAATCTAGAAGCCGCCAGGGACAGACATCCCACACTCCCCTACCTGGGTCTTCAGTTTGTGTGGCTTAAGCAAATAACCAGCAGCACCTCAGGTTATGATGCTTTTAGACCACACCCCTGCCTCCTTTTGCCACACTGTGCACCATAAAACAGCCCTGAGCGCTGCTGACTTTGTTTGAAAGGCCAGTGATTCAGATTGAAAGGTGCATAAACATGAGAACCTTATTTGTACTGGTCTGATACCTGTGATACAATGAGAGGCACTTTTGGCCTTGCCTTTATAGTAATGTTTTTTCTGATACTAATTTGCTTTTCTTGTATGTCAGTCACTGGTTAACAGGTATTACCTGTTGAACAAAGTGGCCTTTTGTATGATGTTATGAGTGATTGATTGTTTGTGAATATTTGAGTAAGAGTATTTTCCTACACAACGTTATGTGCTTTTTCTGAATGTCTGTTCATTTAGTCTGTTTAGATTTACTGCCTACTATTTATAAAAAATAAAAAAAAAGTGCTGTGACAAATTGCTTTTTTAATATTTTTTAAAAATATGCATATTTATATAGTTATGCATGATCTACTAAAGAATCTATAGAACACTGCACAGAATGAAGTCTTCTGAAGTTTTTATCACAACCATATTGCAATTCCAATCACCCTCCAATTCATCTAGTTCTTTTATATTGATAATATTAATAATGTTAATATTTTATATTATTATTAATAGTAGTATTGGTAGCAATATAACATTTTATTAAATTTATTAAATTTTATTAAATTCAGTACTACTACTACTACTACTACTTCTACTACTACTACTAATAATAATAATAATAATAATTATTATTATTATTATTATTATTATTATTATTAGTGCTGTCAAACAGTTAATTGCAATTAATCAACAATGTATACTGTGTGAATATTTTTTTATATTTGTATAAATACACATGCATAATGTATAATAGAAATAAGAATATAAATATATACATTCAAATGAATGTCAGTATTTTTTAAATGTATACACTGTGTGAATATTTACATGTGCATAATAAATATTGTGCACTAACATTGTGCACACATTATGTAAACACAAACTTATTTTGATGCGATTAATCATTTGACAGCACATGTTGTTGTTGTTGCTGTTATCACATTTATTTTACAAAAAGTGGACGTGGTATAATAACCATATTGCCATTCTTTCATCCTTTAATTCTCCTCCTCAGTTCCCTGAGCATCTTTGACAACAAACGTCAGGACCCCACTGGTTTGACGGCCCTCCTGCAGAGCACTGACCTGGTGGGCGTCCTACACATGCTATACTGCATCCTGCTCCACAGTTACCTCCCTGACTCTCTCTCAGCCGGCCCCGTGGGCCCCCTGGAGCCTTACAGCCCTGCCGTCATCCAGGTGGCCCTCCAGGGGCTTCGCTTCCTCAACACCTTCGCCTTGCTGGACCTCTCAGCCTTCCAGGTACTCATTTCTGGTGTGACTGACCGATCTTCAGGATAAATCTTGATTTAATTTGTAAGCACACAGAATTTCTAGGTTTTTAGGGCTTGGCTTAAGCACACTGAGAAGAAAGAATCTGGCTCAAGTGTTTTATAGAGTCCAGAAGACCATGTTTACTTTCTGAAAAGTACCGCGACCCTCTGTTGAGCTATGCGTCGTGTGATGAATAACCTTTTTGCTCTGGTCCTGTTTACAATCTGTGAGATCCTGCCTCTTTGATTCAAAGCTGTGCGGAAGGATGCTTGTATGTGACAGTCTCTTTTGTGGTATGCTGTCCATCCTGTTAAAGTAGTTCAGTTCTCTGAAGCCACCCTGTCTGCTTAAAGTTATGCCGCATAGCTTGTTTTTTTTTTTCCTAAAAGCAGCTGCGGATCTGTCAGCCCCATCTTTAAGACAGACGTTCTAAAAGCAATAAAAAGCTCCTGGGCTCTCATTAATGGTTGTGTAGGTACGTCTGCACACACAAACGTGGACCGTAAAGACATAAGCCTCAAGCTAATGGTCCAGCCAGGGCTTCCTCCAAATGCCCACTGGTAGGATATCAGCGTTTCTTCACAGAACAAAGTTAACCCGGTGGATGTAAACACACCTGACCTCTGACCCCGGGCTAGTCATGTTGAAAGCTGCGGGTGAGTAATGTGGACGGAGAGTGGCGTAACGTGCACAGGCTCCGGTCATACTTCAGCCGGTATGATAAAGAGACAAGCTATCACTAGGCTAAATCATCATGTAGACACCTAGGCGTGAACGAGGAGAGCAGGAAAACTATGAATTACTTTAGTGTGTTGCTGTGTGTCTATGGCGTTATTTCAGTTTCTTATGCCTATTCAGAACAGCTGGGAATCAGTATGATGGGCAGTTTTAATGACGCATAAGTCAGTACTGGGGAGAATCTAAAAGTAACAATTAGTTTTTTCAAATTCTGAAAATGTCAATTAAAGGGTTAGTTCACCCCAAAATGAACATTCTGTCGTTTATTTCTCACCCTCATGTCGTTTCAAACCCATAAGGCCTTTGTTTATCTTATGAACACAAATGAAGATATTTGTGATGATATCAGAGAGCCATCTGTCCCTCCATAGACAGCAACACAACTGAAATGATCCCAGATCACAGTGAAAACATCAGTAAAACAGTCCATGTGAGCTCAACTTCAGTTTTGTGACACTGCGAGAATACTTTTTTTGCACGAAGAAAACAAAAATAACATCATTTCCTCAACCATGCATTGAAATACTTTATAAAATAGCGGAAGACGTAACTCGTGGGAGAAGAATGGTAGAGTAAATTATGTTTTTTTTTTTTGTGCAAAAAAAAAAAAATTGTTGTGGTGTCGCACAACTACAGTTGAGCCAATGATGTCACATCATGTTTTACTGATGTTTTTACTACATTTCTGGATCTGGGATGATTTCAGTTGTGTTGCTGTCTCTGATGTCATCAAAAATATCTTCATTTGTGTTCAGAAGATGAACGAAGGTCTTGCAGGTTTTGGGGTGAACTAACCATTTACAATTGAACAATTAAATATTTACATCGTTTGCTGCCCTTTCAACAGTGTTATTAACAAATATTCAGTAGTGATACAAAAAAAAAATATCAGGAGTCTTGCAGTTATTGGTTTTGGTAAGAAATGATCAAAGAGATGATCAGTGGTGATGTAAACCCAGCGTCTCGCTCCCATTACATAAGCGGAGACTTTCAGGTATTGTTGTTTGTGGTTGTTTAGACTCTCCATCCCATAACACTCTCCAACCCTGCAGAAAATGTCAGTAGTTTCAGTGCTGACCCTGAGGCGTTCAGTCATGTTGACATGTTTAATAAATACTGTCTCTAGACCAGCAGATAACATCTCTTTAGTTTGAGGGAATTGGGGGGGTCTTGAGGTGGGACTACTGATCCCAGAACCAGTTGGACCTTCAGGAGCAATGCCTCCTGCTGAGAAGAGATCACCCTCATGATGTTCCAAACCTCTATGATTTTCTATATCCGTGTGGTTTTGTCCATAAAATAAGTGTTGTTTTGGACCTGTTGACTTTTAAATGATCTTCTAATGTGTTCTGAGGAAAAACAATGGCATGTATTTTTTTGAGCGACATGAGCAGGATTAAACCATTTTAAAAATGTGTGTTCAGGTAATTTACTAGTGTTAAAATACCCTGTGTCACACAGCTTTTCTCCATGGCTTTATGCATTTGTAATGCACAGAAACTTGGCTGACTCTCGGCTGATCAGATTCTGATGTAGGTTTCTGTTGTTTCAGTGTGTTTTAGGAGCAGAGGGTCTGTCTCTGGCCTTCAGACACATTGTGAGCTCTCTGCTGTGGTACTGCTCTCAGCATAGCTCTGAGGAGCTGCTCCATGAGCTCATCATCTGCGTCGGCTACTTCACTGTCAACCACCCAGACAACCAGGTGGGTTTACCTTCAGTATTACTGCATGCCGACATGCTTGTTTCATGAATACAAATGGCATTATGATTATATGTTAATGCATTTTTATTATATTAAGCCGCCTTCATACACGCACACCCCACATTAAATTGATCAGAAGCAACAATAAAGACATTTAAAATGCTAAGATTTTTATTTTAAATAAGTGCTGTTTTGAACGTTTTATTCATCAAAGAATCCTGAAAAATGTATATTATATACCAAAGCATGACTGTTTTCAGCATTTTTTCAAATCAGCATGATTAAAGTAATTGTGATTTTTATTTTTTTATTTATTTATTTTTTTCAAAAACGCAAGTTTTTTTACAGTTTTTACTGTATTAACACATCCTTGGTTAACATGAGATTTCAAAAATATTTAAAAACCTTTCTGACCCAAACTTTTGAATGTTAATATATCTACAAGTAAATTTTGACGGATCATGTTATATAACCATTTCATTACAGATTTTATATTAAAAATTGTGGATTGCAAAGCCTCAAAAGCAAAAGAAACTATTATAAAGAAGAAGAAAAAAACTATAGATTAAAGGGCTAAGTTTGACAAATTTGTAAATAAGCCGTAATTTGCAAACAGTATCCGAAGGCATATTTTTAGCCCTGTAAAAGATCCTTTCCTCTCCGTCACTGAGGTGTGTATAATGTTTGGCCGTCATTAGATCAAGAGCAGGTGTACTTTTCTCCTTACAAACAACCAACACAATAGCAACAAAAGGTGGCTGTTGAATAATGCAGCGACTTTGCCACCTCCGCTGGCTCTGCGCTGTTTAGCAGGAGCAGACATTGTTATCCGCCGCCTGGCAGTTGGCCCGCTCTTTGTTGGGTCCCGGTGGAGGGGGAAGGGGCTGAACTCACCTGGCAGCACAGATCACAGATCAGCCTGGCATGGAGAAGTGGGAGTCCTTGATATTCTTTGCATGCTCGGTTTACCTGGAAGCCGCCGACTGCATGGCAGGTGTGAGTACGCCACACTCGGTCGGGTTTTAGTTATGCGTGCATCACGCGGAAACCTCGTCCGTGACGTCTTAATGTCCCCTTGGGGGACGGGGAAGGGAGGGGTCAGAGTCCTCACAATTTATGGGCTTCTAATTTAAAACATTTTTGCTCTTAATTAAAAAAACGGCCTCAGTTTTTATGGCGGTTCAGTCCTTCTGTGCTGCCGCTGTCCAATTTAATTATTTTGATGTAGGTAATTAGCATTTGTTGGCCATTGTTGGGTTGATTTGCATATTATATTGGATAATTGAATGAGGGTTGATGATTGAATTAAGGGGGGCGTGACAGATGATTGGGCTTTGTGCTCACATGGGGGAAGTTAAACGACGAGCGGGTTGGGAATAACGCCTCATGAATATTCATATCTTCTCAGTCCACTTTGTTAATTTGAAAAATGCCGGGTTGCAGAGTCTTTAAACTTGTGACTTCCCTCCAGGACGCAAGCTGCTGTTTTATGCTGCCATTTGGCTGCACGTCAGGGTTTATTATTGAAAACAGCAGCAACACTGGCAGGTGCTCTGGAGAGAGCTGGAAAAAAGAAGGTGAAGCTATTCGGCTAAGATGCATTTTGGCTAAAGTTCTTGCTGGTGGGTCATGTGAATCTGAAGTTTATTGGATTCACCCACCACATGTGCGCAGCCACCACAAGCTGACGTGATGAATTGTGACTTGTGGCATCATTTTACTTCGCTGTTAGTTGCCTGTTTGCACGTGAAATTTTGGTAAGCAAAAGTTGAGCTTGTGTGATTTGCATTTGTTTTTTTGTCCAGTTTAAGATTTGATATCTTTCGCCATTGGCTAATTGAACCGTATTTCCTATTTTTATTTCTAATTGGTTGATTCATGACATTTATCTTTCTTGTAATATTTTACTAGATAGACAGATTTTTTTAGGATGAGTGTTGATCATCTATTTAGAAATAAACTTTTACGGTAAAAAACAACAGCTGTGGTTGCCAGAATTCAACAACATTTTAGGCTTTGCGTTTTAAGTTAAATTTACAGTTAAATACCGTAATTTCATTAACTGATATAATGATGCTATACCAACCTATTAAAGTACTGAAACCTGTTTTGCGTCTTTGAAACACACTGATAAGCACCAAATGCAGGAGGTACATGATGAACCAAAACCCATCACAAGCAGCTTTTAAATATGAACGTATATAGAAGATGCTCAGTGTCATTCACACAAGCACTAAACACCGTCATGGTGAGACTCATTAAACTAAAATATGCAATAAACATTCATTTAACAACATTACATGCAACATACAACCCTAATAAACATAACTGATAAGAAGAACTAAGAAGAAACGGTTATTTTAAAGAAAAAAACAAATTCAAACAAAATTTAAAATGCAGTGCAGGATTCTGAGAATGTCAGTTTACAGTTTATCCCTTAAATTTTACAGGAATTTGCCATTAACCATTTTTTACCGTAGCATTTTTACAGGTTTTTTACCGTTAAAATCAAGGTAATTTTTACAGTGTATATACAGTATTCCTTTCCCTACATTATATCAGTGTAATGTTTTAGGATCAATTCTTAACTAACTAATTTTATTCAGAATTGTTGCATTAAATTGCTTCAAAGTGTCAGTAAAAATTTGTAGATCATTATAAAACGTCTTTGATGGAAGACATGGTAAGAAAGAGAAAAGTTACTGGCGTGGTTGCCTGCTAAATTTCAAAATCAACCACATTGGGTAATTTTCTCTTCCTTGTTATTTTTCCCATCAACTAAATATACAGTATGCCTGCAGCAACACCAACCAATCACGAAAAGCACTTCAGCACATTTAAACTGAGTTAAATGGCATAAACATGAGTGTAGATCTTGGCACTGCGGCCCCGCCCCTCTCCAGTCGGATACTTGCCAGCGTCAGGGGCCCTGGTATATGTCCACACGGCTCTCGTACAGGATAAATGGAGACCGGAGCGGGAATATTTGACTCTTTCAGACTAATGTAAGCACTGGCAGAAGACAAAGACGACGCTGACCCTGGTCTGTCTCGCAGCGCAGCGCTCTGTCTGTGTTTACAGTTGTGCATCTGAGAAATAATGCAGCTCATGAAGGCAGGGAAAACTACCGGTGGACATTTGTTCTTTCCACGCGGATATTATTCAGGCCTCCAGTCACAGAGCCATTTAGAGTGTGAGATATGCACCGTCATAACTGATAGGAAGTGTGTTTGTACTCAAGGGGGGCATAAAGAATTTTGAATGATGGCCAGCAGCAAAGAGAAATTCATTTTTAATATTGTTTAAAGTCAACCTGAATTCAAAATAGTCTCTGTTTACTTTTTTAACATACATTCCTGCTCTTATTGTGAACAATTCATCAGAGGATGTTATTACAAATTAGAAAATGTCTTTGTAATTTTTCATCAAAGGAATGACTTTCTATTTTGGCTGATACACATACAGTACCTTTTTTTTTATTATTATTAATGCTTTTATTCAAAAAGCATGCATTAAATGAATTATAAGACATTTAAAATATTACAACATATTTGTTTTATTTACATTAAATGCTTATAAAATATAGAAATGTAACACGTTTAATGATAAATTCAGTTATTCAACATTGGTGAGAAATGTTTTAGCAAGTCAATATATTAGATCTATTTGATGCTGAAAACTAATTTTTCATCACAGAAAAAAATAGCATTTTAAAATATAATGTGATATAAAACAGTTGTTTTAAATTGTAATACAATTTCTTAATAGTATTGCATCTTTAATCATGTAAATGAAATAAAATAAAATTCACATGTCTGTAGACTTATTAAACATTACATTATTCTCTGTCATATAAGGTTTTTCATAACTTTTTTTGGTTCAGTGGACAAAATCCTAAACTTCCTCGTGTGTAACTTCTAGGCATTTCAAGTTGTCATTATCTATACACACTTGGTATTGTAGCAACGTTAGCAAGGTAAAGGCTAACAACCCTTTTCGCCTGTAGCCCCTACCCCTCTTAAAGTGCCAGATCAAGCCAATCCACCGCACTCACTTGTCTTATCTTCTACCTCCCTTTCTTTTTCTCTTTTACGCCTAAAGTATCACTCCTTCACATGTATGATTCTTCCCTACAAGTGCAGGGCATCTCCTTTGCCCTCAAACCTAGAGCGTCTAATCCTGGTTTAACGGACACTGAAGGGCTTCCTTCAACAGTCCATTACTGTAGCGATAACCCAACCCTCGTTGATTAGATGTACCAGACCACCGCAGACCAGTGTTATGGAAAGTCACCAAACGTCTTTGATTTTCTTGTAACAGAGATTGTAAACGTTGCGGGCGGACAGCCGTGATTGACGACAGCGAGGAAGATTTACAACCTCCCTAAAGGGTGAATTCAAGTTGAACATACTATTGAATTTTGTCAATTTCTTTCAGTTTTTCGTCTGTTTAATTTTGTTTGTTTGCTCGTAAATCAGGGCTCCATTTGCCTCAAATGCTGTGTTTGAGCTTGATCCAGCGCCGATCGGCTTCTCGAGAACAAAAGATTATCTTTCGAAGGATCGAAGATGACACTTGATTTATTAAGTAAACAGTAGTAAGTCAGTGATCCTTTGCCAGTACCCTGGCCAGCAGAGTCGCTTTTATGACAAAGAAGCATTCTTTCTCTTATGAGAGATGAAAACCAACAGATCTTTTAATTTTATGTTTACGCCTGTGTACCAGTCGCCGTCAGGTTGTCTGGATGGACGGTTAAGAGGGGGCGGTAGGCGTTGTTCAGATAAGGCCTTTCAGCCATAACTTCCTCTTCTGAGTGCTCTCTTTGCATCCTTGTATGTAGGCAGATCTCCTGTCTTATCAGCGGCGTGAACATTCTCTCATCCTCTCGGTTTGGTTCATCTTTAAGGCAGAGCTGTAGATTTGGAGTTGTTTTGCAAGAGCGGATACATCCCGGGGCCCAGCGAAAAATTGCTGAGGTGTCTTGGCAGCACGGGACACTTGCGTCATCTCCTCCCGTTTATACTGAAAAAACAGACCAACTTCACTATACACTATGCGCGAAATTAATACAGATTTATTTCATTGTCATTCTCACGCACAAGCAATGCGGCACTAAACAGCGAAAACATAGCTGCATGTAGAGTTAGTTTTATCCTGCTTAACATTAATTAATAACAAAATAATTAACAAAATATTAATAAAATGCACTATGAATGTATTTAGAACTACAGTTCTGTGCAATATAAGCATTAATGAAGCAACATAAAATAAAGAGAACTGCTCATCCATAGTTTAAACAAAGTAGTGTACAGATTAACCTATTTAAAAATAAATGATAAAAATACATTAAATTAATACCAATGAAATAGTGATTTTTTTTTTTACTTTATAAGTATTTTATATTTACATTTTTTACATGTTTTAAATGTATATAAACAAGCATAATTTTTTTCCTCTTAGTTAAACAAGTAAAATACATTTTTGTGACAGTAGGCGAAAGCTCAGAATTTTATTTGACCCTTGTTTCCGGAACAGGTTTCAAAGTACAGTTTGCACAAGTACATTTTTAACTACCCTAATAAGGATTGTTTTTATAAAGACTTTTATTTAATCGTAATGGCTCCGCACATCCTACCGGCCATCCGTTTTACTGTCGCCATTCATCTCTCCTCTGCAGTCTTATCAAGTCTTCATCAAAGAACAAACCCCTTGGCCCACAGGTCTCCTTCCTCTTCACCTTGAGCCACTTGGAGTGTGCATGTTTGCGTTTCACTGCGTTAACTTTACGCTCCCTTTGTTTTCAGTCGACAGGCCAGGAGTTATGTAATGGGCCGCCCGTAAAAGCGTGGCCCTGTTTGAAAACTCCAGTGCTCTCTACTTAAGACCAACACTAGACACTAGGCCTTGTCTCTTCCTTTCTTTATGGCCATCTGTGTTAAAGTGGGGGAGGAATCACAAGTTCAAACGCCTGCCGTTGCTTTTATGATGTCAATGACTGAACGGATACCTCTACAGACGTTGGTACAGGAGGACTTGGCTGAGGTCCTAATCCAAGTTTGGGGCCGGTTTAGGGCAGGGTCATTTCTCCCGGCCGGAGGGAGGCGGGTAAGTTTGTTGCCTGGGTTGGGGTGGTAGGTAACCTCTGCGCTCTCAGAGCCGTACGTCTCCCCTCCGCGGACACTTGAGGCGGGGGCTCATTGTTTAGGTGTGTGAAGATGAAGCGCTGCGTGCTGAAGGATTATGAGATGGCTGCGTGATTTGTGGGCGGAATGTCCATAAAACCGCAACCCCCACAGATGGACGCAAACTCACACTCTTGCATTGGGAAAGAATGGTTTCGCAAACAATTTACGCAAATTCATTCTGCCTTGCGAATTAGTTTAAGTGTACAACAGAACGCAGGTATCCATCAAAAATAAACCAACTTTAGATGGGGCGAACTGAGATATTGGCAACTAATGAAAACTGTAGTTGCATGAGATTTCGGAATTAGGAACATTGAAAGTTTTTGTTAGGCATTTTAGCATTAAATAAGCTATCAGAAAGACATGCAAAGGGAAAACGGTGAAAATGTAGCTCAATTTGAAACTTTCAGCTACTTCACTTCAAGGATGATAAATATAAAGATATTGACTATTAGCGTCCAAACCAAGTCACAGTGATGTTCTGTTTATTATAAGCATGTGCTTCAATTATGTTGTCTGCTGCTTTAAATGCTCAAGCCCTTTAAGGCAGGATGGATTCTGTTTGGTTGCTAATGTCGATATTTTATTGTTTCCTTGTAATAACTTGTATGACCTTTATAATGGCTCATAAGTTTCAATCAACAGACTGTGTGTACTGTAGAAGTAGTAGTACTCAATAAAAATCAATTGCAAATTCTGGTGTTTAATGGCTAGTTTTCCCAATCCACTCAATTCCCGATAAAATCAAGTCCTACCAAACATCCTTTACATGGAACAGCCAAAAAATAAATAATAATCATCCCATTTAATTTACGTTACCTAACATATCGTAAGCTTGCTGTATGACAAAATTTGTCTAAAGTTCTGAAGGTCCCAAGGGTTCATGAGGTAAACAGGTATGTGGTGTGTTTGCGGCGTTGTAATCTTTAACAGCCTCATGAATGATTAGAAATACAGCAGTATCTCTACCACTCCTTAGTCTTGTCCAGAACTGATGTAAGAGATTGATTCTGTACTCTCTGAGTTTGGCCGAAAAAAGACTTTCCTTAATCTCGTCCACCGTTCTGACACTACGCAGCTCCTACGCTGAAAATAACCAGATGTTTTACACCATTTGTTCCATAGTAGCAGAGCAAGAGCATTAATTTCAACCCTGCGAAAAGCTTCTGAATCATGGTGTTTGGTCGACAGATGCCGGACGCTTGTGGACTAGACTGTACTCCAGCTCTGAGTACCTTTAAAGGGCTCCACGGTGGTTTGTTTTAGTCGTTACGCTTAGGCATCTTTAAACAGTTCCTAATACAGAGTGACATGGACCTAAAGCCTTTGAACACTGCTGTAGAACTACATTTTAAAGCGCTTCACCTTTTAAATAATAAAAGTAGTGAGTTATCGCTTTGTTTGTCATGCTTTTAAACCCTTGAGGGGTATTATTAAAGCGGAGAATGCCATGGAAAGAGTATTGTTAAAGAGTATTTTTAAAATCTTGTAAATCCTAGTAATTTATGTCACCCTTTTCCCTGGGAATGTCACCCCTCCCTTATGGTTTGCATTTGGGGCTGAGCAGCAGTGGACGGATGCATGTACCTGTAATAGGCCTGTTTAACACCCCCTCCTTCTCTTCATCTTTCTCTCTCCAAATCCCTCTAGTCAGGATTTACTGTGGTGACCTCCCAACTCTCTGGTTTCCTTCCCGGGAGTCCAGGGCCTTCCCAGGCTCCCAAACCCTTAGAATCGGAAGCTTGTAGCATTTAGGGGCTGTGCCCCATTTTTTTCCCATCCCAGGCACTGCATTTAATCAGTCCAGGCCTGCAGTGATTTGGTTTTAATTCTAAGGGGTGGGCAGGATTTGATGCTGTGATTGAAGGCTGTGATAAATGGGATGGCGGAGGGGGGCCATACGCCTGGTCCGAACTCCATTACGGGTATTACTTCATTTATTAAAGTGGGACAAGGCTTGTTTGCGTGTTTCGCACATGGTTCAACTCCAAAACCTGACCCACAAACATGCGTTTCAGCATGTTATAGATCTTAATATAGAATAGATGGTTCTTAAAGGTTGTGGTGAGAGGTTGCACTGACATGAACCTCAGCGAACAACCAACATTTGTCAGTTTCTTGTCATTTCGTTGAACAACATTTGTAGATGGCCACAATTTAGTGGTCTCACCTGAAGAAAAAAGAAAGAGTTTTTTTTGTAAACAGACTATTTTAACTAATATTTGTGTGCTGTTAGCATAGCAATGTACGGTCTGTTATTGTGGTGACCATTTCCACACCCAGAGACGTAAAGCTGAACAAAATCTGTGATTGGTTGTTTGACATGTCAGTCAAAAGGCCTCATGGGCGGGCCTTGGTCAGTGAAAGATGCCATGGATTCCTGACTTTCAGTCTTAAAATGTGTGGCTATGGTCGACTAGCTATTAGTGCTGTACAGGTAAGCCTCACTCCCCTGATTTCAGCACTAGCATCAGACGCTAGAGGCTACAATATTTAGTGTCCTTGTGAGTGTGCCAACTTCCCATGTTGGAAACGGTGTTTTAAATCCCGCTCCCGCTTATATTGGTGCCGTGACCCAGATAAGAATGAGTGTGGTCAAGTAAAACCAGCAACATGCCAAAGCCAATTGCAAATGCATCTTATGTGTGTTGTTTGTGTTATTACTTATAGATATTTCAGATATTTAATTTCAGGATTGATTTAATGAAGCTCTTAGCATAGCATCATGCTAACGTTAAACTCTATTAAAGTCAGTTGCAAATTGAGCCTCCTGTGTGCAATTTGTTTAGTAAGACTTACAACCTACATAAAA
Source organism: Enteromius fasciolatus (assembly GCA_032361145.1). NCBI lineage: Eukaryota > Metazoa > Chordata > Actinopteri > Cypriniformes > Cyprinidae > Enteromius > Enteromius fasciolatus. Next base: position 11,102,707 of record JAUMHR010000090.1, on the reverse strand, counting down.
CAATCCAAATTGGTGTCTTATGAAGTTCCGTGTCCATTTCAACCCTGGATAACAAGGCAGCTAGCCAGGTTTTGGAACCGAGCTCGAGTGTGTCTCATTGGGCAAATCTGAACCTGTGTGTGTTCAGCGTACATGCTCAGCAGAAGTGGATGAGGCATCTCTGTCTGTGTTTTATGGAGTGTAATTGTGCGCTGGGAGGCACTGCCCTCTATTTCTCCTCTTAATGGCTGTTTGTGTGTTGTTTTAGTGGCAGATTTACGTGTGGGACGGGCAGTAAGGGGCGGGTTGATTTACAGCTGGCTGTGGCTTTGGCCTCACATGTGTGTGTGCTGTCACTGTGTGTGTTCCAGGTGATTGTGCAGTCTGGCCGCCAGCCCAGCGTGTTGCAGAAACTGTGTCAGCTGCCGTTCCAGTATTTCAGCCACCCGCGACTCATCAAAGTGCTCTTCCCCTCGCTCATCTGCGGCTGCTACAATAACCTGCAGAACAAGGTCATCCTGCAACAGGAAATGAGCTGTGTGCTGCTGGCCACTTTCATACAGGTAAATTGCTTGGCTTTCACACAGTCACCTATGTGCAACTAAAATATGCAACGGCAAAAGAACTAGAAGTCACTGAAAACACAAGTACCAAATAAATCTGGTAATGCATGGGATTGCTATTTTTTGTCATGTTCAGCGACTCTCTCTTAAAATCGCACGTTGAGATATTCAATTTGATCAATTCTATCTAAAACTCAAAAAATAAAATGGAAATTTGTTGCTTTTAATAATTTTGTCGTAGGTGTGTAATTTTTCCGCTGCTAGCATAAATGATGCATATCTTTCAAACAGATAGTCCCTCCCCCAAAATGCATTGGATGAACCAATAGCATTAATATTTTGCCTTCAATGGGAATCTATATAAAACTTTTGCTTTTATTTAGGTATTTATCTGGGATAGGGTTTTTTTGCCATCACTAAATGGAGCAAATCAATATTTTGTTTTACAAACATGTTTCTCAGTTATATATTCCAGCTATAAAACGTGATCACACGGACAACGAATTGCACCTGCAAAACAGCTGGAAATCATTGGAAACAAATGCAAATCTCAGGAACACTGGAATTGAATCACCCCAAATCATACCCACATTTTCCATTTTAGTAAAACATTATCAATTTGCAGCTTTTCAATTAAATGCATGTTATTGGTCTACTCCCTGGGAATCGAACCTATGACCTTTGCGATGCTAGCGCCTCACTAAAAGAAGCAGCTTCCTTTGCTCAGATGAATGGTTTCCTCTGTCTGTTTGAGTGGATTTACCTGCCACTACTTGAGCCTCCTGTAAACACCCTCTCCCTTCATCTTGTTCCTGACAGCGCTCTCCACACCACAGCACCGCTGCCATTACTTACACAGAGATTAGCTCCAACTCTAACAAGGACAGGATATCGTCAACTTCTTCAAACAATGGAAAGACACTGACAGAGTCACTTATTGACACTGACAAAAGTTTTATCTATTTCATCCAAAACAATTGAATCTAAAGTGTGTAATACTAATTCCTGCACCACTTATAGTTTACTTATAGTAAGGTGTTCATATCTGGATAGGTTAGAAGGGTTATGTGCAGCACAAACTTTACCAAATGGATTGAATAATAAAATCTGTTGGTGACTGTGTAATCTAGGACTGTGCCACCAATGAGAACCAATCAGACAGCAAAGCTCCACATCCAGGTAAGCTCTATACAAGCTTTATACACCCCTTGCTCTCTTGCATCAGTTTGTGTTTGCTAAAATGCTTGCATGCATGCTTTCTAAATGTAGTTTGGTGCACTTTCCTAACTCTTACTGTCTGTCTTCTATTCATTTTGGACCTGTGGATGATTTTCGTCTCCTACTTAATGCATTTAACTACAACTTTCTAACTAGATTATTTTTGTATTTATTATTATTTTATTAAGGTTTCTTCCCTACTTTTGCTATTTCAGTGCAGCACAAGGGTTAAATAAACATATTATATCTGTTAAATGGCATTGCAATTGATAAATGGATCCACATATTCCTTTTCTAAAATCCGTTGGTTAAAAATAAATGTCTTTATTGCACACAAAAGGATTCTTCTCTAGCATTGATTCAATGCTTTAGTTCCCGAGTCAGTGCTAAAGCTGTGATCTTTCCCTATCAGAGAAGGGCTGGGCTCCTCTGGACTACTGCGAGCTCTCCAACCGCTTCCCTAGAGACCAGTGGGACTCTGCACTTCAGTTCTTCCTCAAGAAACAGGAGGAGTGAGCGAACGAGTGCACTGCAGTCGTTTACAAGAGCACGTTACACACATTGAAGATAAGCCGAAATGTAGACTCTGCAATGCGAAGCTGTGCTGGAGGGGTTTAGGGTACGAATGATGCCGGCAATCAGACCATCATCCAACCCATCAATCAGTAGTGAAGCATTCCTAGTAATTATCCAGTAACTGTATGTTAACACACGCATATATATCTATATATATATATATTAGCACACACTGAAAACAAACTGACTTCTCGCACATGCATTTATAAGCAATAGAATGTTTACAGATTTAATTTACGGGATTTAACCTTAAATAAATTTTGGACGCATTCGTAGTGCTCTTGTTTCACAGAAGAGCAAATCACTTTCTAAGCTTTCCGCAGTTTTCAGATCGAGGAATTTTTTGGTTTGTTTAAATGTTAGGATTGAGTTTGACTGTAATTGTGTTTGTTTGTTTTTGTACATAAAAAGATATTGGGAAATGATGCGCTTGTTTAATTTAGGGAGAATGACCAGTTACCTCATCCGTTGCTTTTCTTGTTCCAGTTTATTTTATAAAGTGGAAGAATTCGTCCTGTAGCTGACATGTTATGATTTTTAATAATTTTTGTTGTAGTTATTGCGATATTTTTTTTTTTTTTTTTTTTTTTTTTTTGTTATTTTATAATTTAATTTATAAAAAGTGAAGATATATTCTACACATTTTCCCCCTTTGTTAACTAAGTCTAATTTAAGAAATGGATGTGTTTAATAAAATATTTAATACTGCAGTCTGAGTTTTTTCATTGTAGCTTGGCTTGAAGTATTGTCTACTGGAATATGTTTTGAATACTAGAAATATATACAGTCGAGATGGTCTCTAGTCTGTGAGAAGTTTTTCTAATTTAATAAAAAAAAATGCAGACTTGCAAACAACCATTTGAGTGAAATTTGAACTACAGAATATGTTACTGTTTGCTTTTTATTTGAAAATGCTTTTCAGTGAAAGTAGTACTTGAGCTGCGTAAAGTTTGTCATGATGTTGTCTAGCACAATTTCAGATGATCCAAAGAACTGGGTTCACGTTTGCTTATGATATTAGTGACTAGAAATAGTACACAATCTGAAATATTTCTTAGTTTTTTTCCCCCCCCCCAATTTTTTTAATTCTTAAAACTTTGTTTTCCCAGTTTGAAAAAAATTGAATCTCAGATTTCAGTGTGGTCTCAGATGCTTGAAACCCTCAAATTCAGCAACTTGTATCTAAAATATCTATATAATCGCACTGTTATAAACTATCCCCAAGCATAATTGTGATGTTTAAGCATAAAAATACTGTTTTCATTATAGCTAGCAACATCTCTATATAAAAAGGCAACATGGGATGTGTTTTAATTGAGAGTTTTTATTGGCTAACTTGCTATTTATTCGCTGGGAGACGCAGTGGGTCTGGAACCTGCAATGTTGTTTAAGCGGCATTGTAAAAGGGTCGCGGCCTCCTAACCAGGGTCCTCACTGGCCCTCGGGCACCACAAACAGCCCGCTGTTCTTCCGCTCAATCCACCTCTCTCTCATACCCGTTTTCTTCTCACACTCAGTGTGTATACACCGTTTCTCTCTCTCTCTCTCTTCTGTACCTGTGTGAGTCACAGCAGCTCCACGCCGCCGTCTCTGAGTCACTCAATGCACCGATGTGTCAACACCGCTGGAGCCGCCTCGGTTTCACAAGTCCATCACTTCTGCTCCAAATGTGGAAAAAAATATTCAATCTAAGTCATTTGGATTGTCCGAGACTTTTAATGCATTACTTTTTGTTTTATGTGAGATCTATTGGTGGACTTTGAAATTGAAGCGGGTGTATATGTGACACCCCGAAAGGGAGCTGTTTTTACAGACCGTTCCGTTATTTGCTCTTCCAAACCTTGACGGTCCTCTCGTGATCCTGGCAGTCTGAAGAGAACTCGAACAGAGGAACGCTGTGGCCCTGTCAGCCCATGAATCATGAGCCTTCATGTTTTTAGAAACTCAGTTTGGTTGTCCGAATGTCTCATTTTCTACATTTAACTAAGAATTAAGAAGTGCGGCCGTGAACGTGTGAAGGTGTTTTTATGATAACGTTCAATAGTTTTTTTTACGGGTTTAAGAACCCGCATTAAGAAATATACCTCATTAACATATACCTCATTAACCGCGTAAGAAGAAATACAGATCAACACATCTGCGGCAAAATCTATGTGGGATTATGGGTAAAAAATATTTAGATACGTTACGGGTTTAAATAAAAGGTTAAAAAAAATGCGTGAAAACTAGATTTGTGGCTATAGCTATTTGTTGCATTTCATGCAGCCTGTAATTGTTCTTAATATTGTCCATTTAAATTAGTCTGCCTTTGTTATATTTCCAGTTTCCCCCCACCAATTAATTTTCGTATACCTTATCAATTTTACGAGCTGTATATAAATAGGCCATTGAAATTTATATCTTAGACATATACTTTTTTTTCTTTTATTAACAACAGGCACAAACTAAATAGTTGGAAGAAAAGCCCTGGATGTGTTTGACATTTCTTGCCTGTTGTCAGCATCCAAACTATTTGGATATAAATTATTTCGTTATATTTCAAGGTTTGCTGTGTGACAGTTTAGGAATTGCAAGGTAATAATTAAACATTAGCGTATGAACTAACACACAACATTTCCATAAAGGGACATGTATTAGATGTTTAACTTTAAGAGTCGAATATTTGTTTTAGGTTTGTTTTTTAGAGTTATAAATCAAAGGTTAGCTAAATACAAGAATTTCAAGATTTGTTTCATGCAAACGTGAACTTGGCTTAAGTGTGCGTTTATTTAATTAGACCTAAATTATTAAATTAGTGGCGGAATTTGAACCGAGATGCGGCTCTTGACCTCTGGCCATGACATCCGAATGGTTATTTCTCCTTAAAGCAACTATCCATAACCGCTGATGCCGACAAACCGTCTTCATTCACAAAAAAGGTATTTTATTGGAATCTAAGCTGTCTTAATTTCTGTCGATTTAACGGGCTGTAATCGGGATATGGTCATTTGACATGAATTTAAACGCTTTGCATTTTTTAAGGAATATAGGGTTTTACAAGAAGGCTTCTGCTTTTGAAACGTGAGTGGCTTGATGCAGTTTAGACAACATTGAATTTTTCTATTTGCAGTTGAATTCGTATTTTCTGAAGGAAATAGGATCGCAGTAACCCGTTTACAAGACTGCAAAAGAAGTGCTAAAGTTTTAAGCAGGTACAAGCTTAGGTGAAAGCTTTAGGTATGTGTAGATGTGTGTGTTGTCTGCCTTCGCACACAGATTAAGGACTTTCACACAGTTTGAGTGAACTGCCTCTCACAACGCCAATGTGCAGTGCAAAGGTGGCTATAAATCGTTAAATATTTGTAAAAAAAAAATGCATATCGAAATTCAGTACCCTAAATCTTATTTTTGCGTAGCCTATTTAATCGCTGTGAAATTGAATTGTTAGATTTTGAATAGAGAACATTGTAAAAACACCTCAGATTTTGGTGGATTTCCTAAAGAGCCCGTGAAATCGCGTAACTATTGCTGTTTTTGTGTTTACATTCATATTGAAACAGGAAGGCAGAGAGGAACACGTTCAAGGGCTTGTTTTGGAAAGCCTGATTTATAGCTTTGACGAAATTCTTATTCTTTCAGAGTATGTAGGCCTATATAAAGAACCTAGTTCTCCACTATTATGAAAGAACGTTCTAGATATTGTGTATAGGCCTACATTTATGACACACTATACACGTCATTAGCAATGTCCTGTGAAAATACTTAGGGTACTTAGTATGGGTGTCATTTAACCACACATTTGATCTTTTTTTTGGTATCCATAACACTTAGTTAAAAACAGAGGGCATTAAAAGCTTTCACTGTTAATATCATACTGCTTTTGCATAATATATAGAAAAATAGGCATATCTGAATGATTCCACAGTCCACATTGATGGAGGGAGGGGCGCTTTCATTTTAGAGAGCTTTCAATTGGATAAAAATCTGTAGTGCAGGATGAGTCATCAATAATGTTGTTCTGTTTTGCAGGTAGAAATAGGTAGACTACGAATTAAAGTGTTTGGTAACGTTCAGCAGAATTTTTTTTGACAGGTCAGTCTCATGAAAATGCGTATAAATAGTACAAATAAAACGAAAACTCGATACGCAAAAATGGACTTTGGCGTACATATGACACGCACGTGTTTGGCGTGCATATACTACGCAGTTTTTGCCTGCATATATGCAGTTTTCGAGTACATATGATAGCATCTACCCCACAAACCTAATCCTCATCTCGTTGCATAAACAAGCCAAAGTCATTTTTCGTATCTATACCACGTTTTTATTTGGCGTACTATTTATACGCACATTGAGGTCGGGTTCATCTTCAGTATACCTACAAAGCTCTCTTTGGGATTTTCCAGACTTTAAGAGTCAAACATTTATTAAAAGCAAAAACTAGATTATAAATAAAACAAAGATTGAATGCCTGAATTAATCGTGGCAAAATAAATGAAGCAACAGAAATGAATAGAGCTGTATTAGCTCTGTCTTACAACCGCTTATCCTTAGTTTGGTTATCTGACAAACTGGGATTATCTTGCCACAATGGCCCGCAGTGATTTTGGTCTGATTTTCTGGTGTCCAGCGGCTATCTTCAGACTCGCAAGGAAAATAAACCCTGGACATGCAAGGGTGCGTTTGCCGAAAGGGAGTCCCGTTAAGAGAAAGGTGGCTTCGGGTTTGTTGTGCTTCCATTCAGTGGATCATTTGCAGGTGATGCCGAGCGCAGATAAGCGGCCGCCGATCCCTGTCCTCCGTCTAGACTCACAGCTTTACGAGCAACACGAGATTGATCACTGCTACGGGAGGGGTTCAATTACTCATTCAGTATCCGGTCGGCATGATTTTTAGATAGATAGATGTATATTCATTCGTAGCCTCCGTTAAGAGTTGAATGTGACAGTTCAGCGTTCTGTTATCAAGTTATGGCCTCAATGTCAGTGCATCTTTATTAGTGATTGACCAGCAGTTTGTAATAAATATATAACTTTTAAGCAAACGGTCTCTTTTTAAGGGCATCAGAAATTTTTGTGCAGTCTTAAAAGGTTCCAAAAACCGTTTTTTGACATAACAGAATTAGAAACGTATTCCCCAAAACGAAGAACTAAATAAGTTCCAAAAAAATAAATTCCGGTCCTTATATTACAGTTCCAAATATTCCGTCTCTATTTCTATAATCTAAAAAAGCAAATGTACAATTAAACCCAGCCATTGTTTCAAAAAAGTATGAAAAAGCTAATTCCAAATTCTATTCAGAATAAATTCAGATATCACGACACTGAATGTCATATTAACTACTATTTAATTCTCTTCACTTGCTCTTTTTCTTAGATCTTTGGACAGTTATTTCCAGTCCAGTAACCAGTATACCTTTGTAACTGAAGTGTCTCATAATATAAAAAGATATGTAAAGGTAACATGATATGGTTGTCTCTGCATGCAGGCTTCCTCAGACATAAACAGCATTTAACGTCGTTTATTTAGGTAATTTCTCAATTTTTGGTATGGACGGATGTCCTGACAATAAATAACAATAACTTACTTTTTCAAATCGAGAAGTTTATACAATCTTTCCTCCATTCGTTACGATAAAATATTTTACAGCTCAGTTTTTATACATCTTCGGAGAGATCATGCGCATCAAGACAAAAAGTTGTTTTTTGTCTTATAGGCTAAGGAAAATACCACTTGTTGATAAAGCTACACAATGATGGTCTTGAATAAACACTGTTAAGACTGTTGTTTGGTAAGGTTGACAGTGGTCCATAATCAAAACCACAATAACGTGTTCATATTCCGCTGGACGTCCTCGATATACGGTCCAAAAGCTTTAAAAACAGTTTTGTAACACGTCTGGAAACCCCAAAGTCGCTTGGACAGGCTCCTCCGTTTGGCAAACTGTTTAAATCCATCTCGGTTAATCCCTTTTTCCGTTTGAGGCGGTGAGGTGATGGGTTTTCATGCAGGGCGGGTGAGGGCATGCTGGGGCAGGAGTCTCCGGTGGGCTCTCACGTCTCCACGGGACTGGGCACCATGCTGTTGGGGGTGTCGGGTAACTGCGATGACAGAGAGGTCACATCACTACCAGACGAGTTACCCAGCGAACCCGACTCGGAAAATGACACCTATATAGAAAGGGGGGAGAGTTGGGCATCAGTTCGTATGCTGTCAGCATGCTGTGGCTAATATACAGCTTTAACCCGAATTTGATTAAATGTAGGAGTTTTACATACGATTTGCGATTGACATTTACAAAGGCCTACACAACTTTGACATGCTGTTAAATATCCGACAATATAGTCTACAGATAACAAACAGTGTGCGAATTACAAGTGTGGGCTTCTTTAGAAAGTTACATTAGATATTTCGCGCGTTTTTTTCCTCAACATTGGCAATTTTCGCGCGCTTACAACAAAAATGTCATTTATCATTTTAAATAGGCTACTACCGTTTTTCTCTTTTCTTTCGACATGTAGCTAAATTTTACAGTAATTAATTACCCTGGATTTTGTCGATGTATGAAAACGCTCAGACAAGCTTGTAGCTAACACAGGTTAACTAGCTAAACACTTAAAAACACAACTAATAGGCTTTATTTAGTCCTGTAGGCTATTTCTTCTTCTAGGCTAAGGAAAAGTAATTAAAAAACAGTGTTCACAATTTGAAATAACTGGTAAATGTAAATCCAATATAACAAAAAATACTGTAAAGTGAATAATTATACAGATTTTTAAACACTTAAGCTTTATAATTGATCATTTTGGTTGAAATAAAAACAGTCGGCTTGATAGGCCTTGTACAATAACTGTTCAGGGGGTGGCGGTCCTCACCAGCTGTTGGAAAGCAGGCTGGTCCAGGTCACTCTGTAAGGCAAATTCGCTTAAGGCTTTCCACGGAGGCTGATAGGTTTGCACTTCTACAGGATTTCCCTGGACCGTGGTGTCATGTCTGATCGGGCTGCCTGCCACCAGAGGCGTTCCCGTGAGACCTTGAAGATTCTGCAGAAAGGTAGAGGAGATAGGCTACCTTAAGGACACGCAGCCTTGCTATCACATTTCAATTTTCAAAGAAGCTTAACACTTTGGGCAGAAATTCACAGATGTTAAGAATCCTTAAAACTCTACAGTGATATGTAATAATACAGTCTATCTCATTTTATTAATTATATATTACTAGTAACGCTTAGCCTACTAGAGCTTAAGTGAAACAGATATAATTTTACAAGGTTCTTTATTGGTATCGAAGGTTCCATTTAGAACCTTTATCATTCACGGAACCTTTCTACTGCAAAATTAAAATGTTCTTTACGCACGAAAAAATAGATGTTTTAGGAAGTGTTGAATAAAGTTTAAGATGGTTCCTCTATGGCAACCTTTATTTTTAAATGTAGGTAGGCTACATCGTTCACATATGCCAATATAAAAAATAAACGACCAGAACGAGAACTTGCCTGATACCACTATAGAAGAAACCTATGTAAGATCAATAATCTCCAGAGTATTACAGCACAGTGATAGAACTCAATTTGGGGTAGCCTAATAAAAGTGCTGCGAAGAACCACTGAGGAACCTTTTATTTGAAGAGTACGAAACAAGTTTATATAGTCACACTGGAGTTGCAAAATATTCCTACCGTTTTGTCGTTGTGTTGCTGCTGCTGTAGTTGTTTCATAAGTATGGACCTCTTCTTGTCTTTGCAGCGTTTGTTTTGAAACCACACTCGTATGACGCGTGGGCTGAGGCCGGTCATTTCCACGAGCTGCTCTTTCATGAGCGCGTCCGGTCGCGGGTTTGCGTTATAACACGTCCGCAGAGTGTGAAGCTGCTTTTCGTTTAATACTGTCCGCACGCGCGTGGTCTTCTCAGACTGCTTATGAACGTGGTTCCGGTGAGGTGGCTGTCGAACTGGCACCGGTTCTGCGAATAAAAGGCGTATAAATCACTTTTCGGCTTAAGAGGTCATTTCATTATTTAGACACACTGCAGAAGAGCACGCTTACTTGAAGGTTAAATTGCGCATACACGCATCGGTCTGTGGCCAAGTGCGTGTCAGTCAAAACACCATAGGGCCTTCAATATGCTCTCAACTTTGCTGTTTGTGCAAAATGTTCAAAAATCGACATAGGATATAAAAGTATAACATGCAATAAGTGCACCATCTTACAGAGTAATAAGAGGGTTAAGTAGTGACACATAATCGAACAGAATCCTATTTGTAAGGTTTAAGCTTTAAGTCAGCTTAAATATCAAATCATTACTGTTTA
>JAUMHR010000090.1:11023554-11033740 GCA_032361145.1 Enteromius fasciolatus | reverse complement strand
ACGTTAGGCATTTCCCTTTGCCATTTCAACCCAGCATCCAGCTGTTTAACCAGAGCTGCATCTTTCTGCTCTAACACTAAAAATAATGTTTTTATTGGCATTAATGATACTGTTACAAAATAATTTCTGCTTTGGATTTTAAACTGCGCGGCTCTGTTGAAAATAAAGAGCTTGCACGTACAAAACGCGCTGCATGTAAACGACCCCTAAGCCTTTGGTGACACATACACCACAAAATTAAACAGTGAATCTCTCCCATGTCGTCTCCCCTCACGCGGATTGTCCCGCAGGAAGAAACGACGCCCTGGATGTCAGTGGATGGAACGCACGGTCTACGAACACGGGACGCTCAGCTTTCACGATTTGAAACAGCTCTAATCTACTTTTTATTAAGTTTTAATTAATCAATAAATACCATACAAGGCTGACTTTTACAAAACACTTCGTTATTTCCTGCTAAGAAGAAACCCCAGAAGATGTGTGAAGTATAGCTCAGTTGTTGTTCAAAGTAAAAGGAAAGGGGGGGAAAACAAGGTCATATTATGTTAGTTTTAAGAAATAAAAACGTGAAAAAAAAAATATCAAAGAAATTATTTTTTATTGTATTTTTGCCGTATCGAAAACATACCGAACCATGACACTACTGTATCTCATCAAACCGAAACGACCGAAGGTCATGTAGCCTTAGATAACTCATCATAAAATAAGTAAAGTAAATCTATAGTTTACATAATATGTGCATAATAAAACATAAAGAAGTGAGTGAATGAAATATATCCAACTTTAAAATTATATTACTTTGTGATTGCTAATGTGTTTTAGAGTGTTTTGGTATAAGGTATAAATTATGCATACAGTATGTATAATTCATCCCATAATACAAACGTCAAGGGACAAGTTAAACATTGAAAGTTTAATATTTATGGTTAGGGTGATCTAATTCCTGTCCCGAAGTATGAGCAATGGCAAATAAATCCTCAATGCCTAGTACAGCTCCGACCACCAAGGTCCCTCAGCCTTCAAGGTTGGCAGACTACCACAAGTGATGTTGATAAACAAATTTCGGGAGGAGCGTGCTAACATGATTAGCCACGGCTGGCTCCACACTTTTTAATCAATCCAATTCCATTCCATCCAATCAAATCCATAAGCCTCCTGCTTAAATAAGCTCGCTTCCTTCCCTTCCTTACCTCGTTCCGCCCCTTCTCTGCCTTGTTCCGCGCTTTCCTACACTGGGGGCACGCAGGGTTCGAGCCGGACGACGAGCTCAGCCCTCGCAAGGGTTCAAAACATTAGGGCTCAGAGTCCGCCAACATCCCGACTCGTTCCCTGAACGGGAACAGCACGCAAACCATGCTTTCTTTATTATAATAAGGAAGCACAAACTTGTGAAATAATGATAAAATGCCCAATAAAGAAGCCTCAAATGAATAATGATGCATAATAATTCTTTCTGAGCCGTCTTTTGAGAATTGTCTGCTTTTATTCGCAGGTTTTGCGTCAAAAGCAAATAGGACAGACTGATTTCCAGTGACCGCTGTGAATGTCAAAAGTTGCATGCTGATCTATGTATCGCTTACATTCACTGCTTTTAAACTAACAGTAAAGGGAGCGGCTGGTCTCAGATCAGCAGGTAAGAGCATGCTCCACTGACAATTTCAGGCTAAGAACAAGCAAGCAAAAGCTAAAAACAATTGTCACAGCCAGCAGACAAACCTCAGCACTTCAGAAAAGGGACAGAGAAGATAAAACACAAAAACAACAACAAAGCTAAGCATAAAATATCTGCTGAATCTCTGAAACTCTTTATTTGAACAGCATACCATTAATCTCATAAAAGTTATAAGGATGTCACACTTCAGTGGTAAATTCCAGCACAAGTTTATTTGAATATTATTACAGTCTTTAAATTGTAACCTAAGTTCTTAAAATGTGATTACAAAAAAATAGTAAAGTGACACTTTACAGATAAAATATATATAATGTATTAATTATAAAATTAACAGCCAAGGGGCAAAATCTAATAAAAGAAAAATTCATTTAATAAATAATATTACATTACTACAAAAACTGTATGTCATTAATTAATTAATTAAAAAAAATAATAATTAAAAAGTTAAGGGGAAAAATCTAAAAAAAAATAAACATTAATTTATATTTGACTGGAGTTTATCAAAAATCTATTTTTTGCATTACTGTCGTTAATTCTGTAATTAAATTTAAAAATGAATAAATTAGCTAATTCATTAATTAATAAAAAAGGCTAAATAGTTTTTAAAACACATTGTAATGTGTCAGTAGGCTTTTTTTAGTTTATGAACTAGATTTGTACATTTTTGTGAAAATAAAAAAAAGTCTGCCAACTAGCACATTGCAAAATGTTGTTGTTGTTATTATTATTAGAAACTATTTAGCAGTTGATATCATATATTTTTCCATTCTTTGTGCTAAAAACGGTCAATGGTCAGTTTTACAAAACAGGGCAAATTAATGCAATTCCAAAACAGCACTGATGAGAGGGGACATTTCTGCAGTTCATTTACTAATAACACTCAAATGAAAAAACACAGACACAACATCTAATTTCCATAATGATGCAGTATACCTGGTGATGTGCAAATTGGAGCAGTCGCAAAAAATAATAAGAAGAGGCCAAAAGATGAAGGTTTGCTAGAAGTTTTAAATAATGGAGCAAATATCAGTAATTTGACGAGTACAAATGTTAGTAAAACGCGTTTTTAAATTAGATTGCATGATTAATTTTTAAAACTCTCCTCCCATAGCTTTTGCATCTGAAAGAGAAACTGCTACAAATTCATATTCAATAAGGTCATGCGCTACAATAACTCTGTCCACGCCTTTTCAACGCTAATCTCCACTGCCCGATTGATGGTGATGGGTGTGTGTTCTCTGCTCTGTCTCCTGAAATCCACCACCAGCTCCTTAGTCTTATTGATGTTGAGTGAGAGGAGGTTCTCCTGACACCATTTGGTCAGGGTGCTCACTTCCTCTCTTTATTGACTCATCATTGTCAATAAAAGTGATTTGATTTGATTCAGTACTATTTTATCAACTATACATGCTGTTAATAAAATTGGCCCCAGCGCATTACAGTAGGACATTATAATTAGATGCCAAATGTTTTTTGTACTATCCTTTTTTTTTTCTCCGTCAAGTGTCTTTTGTTTGGAAAGCATGAATATTTTGGGCAGTCGATGATCACACCACCCCTCTGTTCCGGTCAGGAAGCCCTAGTGCCAGCACACACTAATAATAGCCCACACATTGGATGTCTTGCCCCAGCACTGAGACTGCCAGCTCTACAAATGCCCCCTGAAGTTCACAACTACAACCATCCGCCCACGTGCAGCCCACCAGTGAGTGTGCTAGACTACACGAGCACTTTTACATCTGCTGCGGTGTTTGTTATGATCAAAAAGTCTGTCTTGATTAAAAGAATCATGTATATCAGGACAAGGTGTGAGACGTCCTAGGGTCAGTTAGATTTTTGTTATAAAACTAATACTTTGCAGGGATGCACTACTTGGCAGGGATGTATTAAATTGATCAAAAGCATCAGTAAAGGCATTTATAATGTTACAAAATATTTTGGTAACACTTTAGAATAGGTAACACTTGTTAACTATTAACCACGACTTCCCCTTTAATAAGTTCTTAATTTGCTGTAAGGGAGTTGTTAAGTTTAGTTACTGGGTAGGATTAGGGATGGAGAATAAGGCATTAATATGTGCTTAATTAGCACTAACAAATTGCTAATATTCTAGTAATATGCATGCTAATAAGCAACTAACAGATGTAACTGTAAAATAAAGTGTTACCAATATTTCTATTTCAAATAAATAGTCTACTTTTTCATCAATAAAGGGAAAAAAAAAAACAGCAATGAAATTTAACATCAGAATTTCATCTTCTTGAGTAGCAAATCAGCATTTCAGAATTAATTCTGAAGGACCATGTGGAATAAATCACATTTTAACATAAGCGAACAGAAAACAGAGTAGCACTTTATTTTCGATAATCCACTTTAGATATTCTACTTACAGTAAGTAAGTTACAGTATGCAACTACATGTCAACAAGCAGTAATTAGAGTACAGTGCTGTCAAAATAATTTAATCGTGATTAATCACATAAAAAAAAATTCTTTACATAATATATTTGTGTGTACAGTGTATATTTATTATGTATATGTAAATACAAACACATCCATGTATATATTTCATAAAAATATGTTATGCTTATATATTAATTCTACAATATTAAATATAAGAAAATTATTAAATGAATGCATTTACATGTAAATACTTTCAAAATATATAATGTATGTGTGTGTTTTAATATATACATAATAAATAAACACAGTATAAACACATATTATGTCAATAAAAACTTTTTATTTGGGATGTGATTAATCACGATTAATCATTTGGCAGCACTATTAGAGTATTAGTAGACTGTCTGCTTAATATCTTAGAACATTTTATTTTGTTGGGTTCGCAATATGCTACATACTGACTGTAAAAAACTTTGCAAGTATACATGTCAACTTACTCTACTAACCCTAAACCTACCCTAACAGTCTACTCTGAGAGTTAGTAGACATATAGTTGCAAATTAATGAGAGTTAGTTATCACGTAGTTGACTTATAGTTAGTAGAACCTTTAAAGTAGACTATCAAAATAAAGCGTAAACAAAAACAAAAAATATTTTGCAGTATTACTGTTTTTACTGTATTTGTACTCGGGTAAATGCAGCCTTGGTGAGCATAAGAGAGTAAACTTAAACTTGTGATGCAGCACTTAAAGCTTATCCTATCTCTTATTCAATAAGACAATTAGAGTCAAAATGCTGGTGCATTAAATGTCTTATCTTACCTTCAAATATGATAATAATCTAATAAAATATTACATTTCTAGATCCATGCCTACACTAATAACACCCAAGCAATAAAGCCATTACAAATGTTTGTTTCTCTAAGCAAAAAACAAGAAATACAGAGAATGCCTTTGAAACAGCAAAAGCAGTATTTACATTATTTATATACTAATATTGTTCTGCATTTACTAAAGTTTCAGGATAATAAGTGAGTTGTCATTGTGGCATGTTTCTATTATTAGCTTAGTTCAAATGAGGTTTAAACTGACATCAAACCATGCAAATATATCCTGTCAATCAAAGAGTACATGCTTCAGATGTGAGTCACAGCAGAAACACGACCTGTGACGTGACTGTGCTCTCGCTTTCTCTACTGACAGTTACGGGAGACGGAAACAAAGCTGTGGGGTGAAACTTGATTGAGTCTTCTATAGAAATCTGTCTGTCAGAAAATGTTTTGTAGATAATATAACTCAGCCAATCTAATGAAAACTACCCTCGACGGAAAGCATGTCCTAACAGAAAATATACCTGACAGAAATACCAGAAAGACAGGCTGCTGTTGGGTCACAGTAGGGTTGAACGATTCTGACAAAAATCATATTAAGTCAATTATTCCCTTGAAATTGTAATTATGATAATTAATTACAATTGTCACAATTTACATTAAATTAAGTTTATTTTAGACAAAAACAAGCTAAAAACATCCAAATAATGTTTTGCTTTTCTATAGTATTAAATCTTAAATGTGAACTATATATTAGGATTAGTTTCTTCTTTAAATAAAAAAGTAAAAATACGTAGAAATTCGATTAACTGCGCTAACCCTTTTATCGCTTAAAACGTTAAAACAAATGATGTAACCAAAACATAGTGTGTAGTTTGCATATTTGGACTGTGAAGAATTAGTACCAAGAGTAAACTTGACAAGACAAAACTTCTGTGATTTAATGGCAAAGAATTAAAATATATGTTTAATTTATCACCTAAAGGTTCTAGCTACCACACTTAACATAAAATAAATAAATAAAAGTTCAGCGTGAATTACAATAGCTCAAAAAAACATAATAATAATAAATAATAAAACTGTGCCAGGGTTCACATATTGAAATTGTGTTTTAGCGCCACTCGTTTTTTGACTGCGGCGAGACATGTAGCAAGGCACGTAAAAACTGTGTTGCACAAAAAGTGCACAGAGGTACATATTTTTAAGAGACCAGGTTGGTTTTTACAGTGTCACTGAGCTGGGCTGTCATACCAAAGGGCAGTAATGTGTCACACCTGACTGTGTCACCTGACAAAGCGAATCACGAGGGACAGAACGCTCTGTGTTGACATCCAAGAAGCACACTCACGCAATCACACACTCGAGGGTCTGTGCGGACCATCTGTCTCACACACACGCACACACAGGCGTGGCTTGTGGACAGTGTGACGGCTGCCATAATTAAGCTTATGGTGTTTGTCAACTTTCCCTGCATGTAGCAGAGCATCGCACAGTGGCCGTCAACGGTGAGTCACGCTACCCAGACGGGACGGCAGCATCGACTGCCAAAAACCAAGTCAGCGCCATAGAGGTCTGGGTGCTCCACACTCCCAGCATGCAATGCGGCTGCCAGATGATTTCTAAAGCCACATTTGCACACTACCCACCGAGGAACACAAATACACCCACTGAAAGCTGGCATTTAAAAATATGGTGAGAAGTAGTCGTGAAGCCAACCTCCTGCGGTAAACATCCGGCATTTGAAAACAAACGGGAGATGCTGAAGGAGAGACACTGGTCTTTGCGCTTATTATGTCCAAAACAATGGATTGGTCACTTTAAATGTTGCCAGTATATCTGTTTGAGACTGGAGTTACACAAGCAGAAAAAAATGTTGATCCAAAAATTTAAAAAATGATGCAACAGGATGATATGGATCGCACAGGCATGCTAGTCAAAAATGTAAAAAAATCCAACGAATGACAGAAATGCATCCACTTATTGAAAAAGCGTAACGGTTTCGAAAGCTAATGCACATGGATTTATTCATTTCTCTCTGTCTCGGGATAGTGTAATTGTGCAGTATGCAAATTTTGTATAAATATAATCTTTCCATTTGAGATTTTATTTTTAACTGCATCATGATACGCAAACAGACCTGAACTATTTAGTTGCGCATTACGAGTTATTTCAGCATGTATAAACAAATTCCTTTAAAGTACTACTTTATGTCAGATGATTGTGATCTCTGCTATTTTAGATACTGCTGGTATTGTTTATAAGACATGCCGGGGCTTATTTTTCACCTCACCCCTGCCAAACATTAAATGAATTCCAGAAATTCCAGTTAAAAGTCAGTATCGTTGATCTAAGTGAGAGTATGCTGTTTGTCCTGATTTTTTGGATATCTGAATATTTCTTTCCCAGCCTGGCGTATGTTTCGGCGGAATACTTTATCCGATGAAAACTAAAAGTGGCACTGTGAAAAGATCGCTAACAGAGAGACTGGCAAAAAGTTAGTGTAGAACTAAGAAAGGGTTTTTAATTTGATTTATCGGAAATGATTCGATTTAGACTATCAAACTATGCCTCTTCATTTATTTTTATCATGTTTTTCAAATGTTTAGTTCTAGTTTGTGTACATACTTAACAAAAATAGTTATAAACTTAATAAAAAAATTCATAAAATTAATAAAAAATTATTAATAGTGACATATACATGTTTTAATAGCTATGATAAATAAACATTTTAAAAACTACATTTGTGGATGTTTAAATCAATATATTACATATATATATATATATATATATATATATATATATTTAAATATTTTCATTTGTATTTTTTTTATTTTATATTTGTTTATTTACCTTTATAGGTAAAAATATACAATTTTCACTTAAAAGAACAAATTTGAAAATTAAATTAAATTTAATATACTTTTATTCTTTAGAGAAACATTGGTGAGAAACTAGTAAATAGATAAAATTAAATAAATAAACAGCAATGAACACAAAATGAAATTCTTAAATATAATCTTTAACATTCCATGTAAGTGTTCAAGAGGGAAAACTGGTCACAAAGTTTCTAAATGTATATATTCACTTCTAAGAAGTTCTATTTTTTGGATTTGGGTTAGTTACATGGCACTGAAATCAATGGGAAGTCCCCAATTATGCAACCGTGTGTACGTGTTTCTGTGGTATCAGCGGTGTACTAGCAGCTTCTTACCCCTCTTGGTTGTCCTCTTCATCTAGATTGGAAAGTAGTTGGGATCCGGCCAGCGAGAGGTCCAGGGCAGCTAGAGGAAGGTCCCTGTAGGCAAAGCTGACCAGCTGCACTGGAGCCATACACTGGCCTTCATCCTCCACCTGCTGGGAGATCACCTCCAGATCCGGCGCTGCCGCCTGCTGAGGGGGCCTGGGGACACACGAGACACACTACTCTATTTTCTTCTTACATGAACTGTCTTAAATAAGATTACCTTAAAAATGACCTGAATCACAACAAAGATGTTACATACTGAAACACAGAGTAAATGAAACCATCTACCTCTTTTCATAGATGGAAAGTCAACATGAAATGAACACGTTTCTGGTCTTACTGTGAATGATATTTCAGTCCATCGATTAATCTAGTTAATCAATCGGTTAATACCCTCTAACCACCTTCAGAAACCACCTTGATTCAACTAAACAATTTCCAATCAGTGGGAAGTTGATTCCTTCAAGCGAATGAGTTCATTTAGGTTGATCATGTAACGCAAGAAGACTTCTGCAAACTGCTTCATTCATACTAACCGTCTGTATGAACTGATTCACTAAAATGACTCACTGATTTATTTATTTATTCAGAATATTAGGACTTGTGTTCTTGCTATTTAGGAAGCAAAATATTTAGTTAAGTGCAGTTGTTTGCATTGGAAAGAATGGTTTTAATCAATCAATCGAACTGTTTGGTACACAGTTCATGAAGATCAAGAATTTTACTTCAACGAACCGATTTACATCTAAACAAACCAAATCTCTAAAATGGGTCACTGATTCATTTAGGGCCCTGCTTAAAAGTCCATGCTAGACACCACACATGATTCTTTGTTATGTACTACTTGTTTATAACTAGAAGTATTTTTATGTTGTCACCAATTTTTTTGTTGTGGCAAATAACTCATATTTTAAAAAATCTACTTGTCTTATGAAAAACTTTATTTTTTTTCCAGTGTTGTATTTTTTTGACGCTTGAACATGTTGAGTTTACTCCGGTTTCCCAATGCATGCACCAGAAGGCCGTAAGCAGCACGTATTATTCCTGGTGTAGTGCCCTGCCAGATTATGACTCCCCTAGTTTTGGTAGGTTTAGTGTTAGGTGTGGGGGAGGTGTTATGATTAGGGGCGGGGTTAGGATTACTATTGATTTCAACGAGGGGAGTCATAATTCGGCAGGGAGTCAAAATTCGGCACAACACCGGCGCCTATGTAAACTGATAAGAGCACGAAGCGCGTAGCAGGTGCAGAGAAATTACATAATCAAAGCACATGGCACACAGTGTTCGGAGAAGAACGCTGAAAAATACGACAGAAAGATGCTTGTTTATAGTCTACTGCAGTACAAGCTGCCAGTATGAAAGCCCTATCGATGCGCGCTGCTTATGTGTGAAGTAAAACCGGCGAGTTTAACGCGCTGCTTAATCCGTGTGAGTCGCGCTGCAGGATGTCTAATGCAATGACTTAACATATACATCACTTGCGCTAAACCCTTTATTCGCGTCTGGTCTGAACGCAGGAATGAATGTCTTGTTACGTCCACGAATGCATTTGTTTATTTAATATAATTGCAAGCAAGTAAAAGTAACTAGTAAGGCTTTTTAATATTTTTTATGAAATATCTGAGTTACTATTTCATATAACTTAAGCAAGTTACTTTGTTTTTTATATTAAATTGCTGACATCTTTTATTGTAGCCCTGTTAAGAGAAATTGGGAATAAATGTCCATGCACACTGAGTCTGAAATTTTTCTGTAAATTTTTCATGTGTTCCCATCAAAATGCATGCTACAGATGCAGAAAATCAAACCTAATCTGACCTAATGTTTTTAATGACGGATGAAAGTTTCGGAGGCAATGTGTAAACGTGATTGACACAACGTGAGGTTGTATTTATTTTTTAATGCGGGAAAATTTCGGACAAAAATTTTGGGCTCAGTGTGCAGTTTCCTTAAAGGAAAAGTTCACCCCAAAACAAAATTCTGTCATCATGAACTCATCCTCAAATAGTTCCAAACCTGTATGAATTTCTTTGTTCTG
>JAUMHR010000090.1:10996544-11014988 GCA_032361145.1 Enteromius fasciolatus | reverse complement strand
ACGATATCATCGTCCATCGCGATGTTTCACTTTAGACATCGTACGATGCCAAATTGGTCGACATCGCCCAACCCTATCTACAGTAAATGGTTTCTAACACACAGACAAATAATATTAGATTTTTTTGTTACATTTTGACAAAACACATTTTGTTCAACCCTATTACCAAAGCATCCAAGTAATAACATGATTTAAATGGTATCTTTTTACATTTTGTAACGTGTTCAACCCTGTTACCAAAAACATGCGATAAGTAACACAATCTAAGTTGTATCTTACACACACACACACACACACACACAGACAAATAATATTTTCTATTTTTCCCTTTTTAAACAAATGTTCAACCCTGTTACCAACATTATTTCTAAGAAGAAAAGTTTAACGTCTTTCTTTAATTTATTGGAACTCTAATATCATTGGTATAAATCAGCATTTTCTACCAAATAACTAGAGCCTCGAGAAAAATAAGCTTAATTTAGGACATATTTTCAACCCTGTTACACATTCGTGTGCATTTTCTATATTTAATTAATTAATTAACTGATTAATCATTTTGTAGTAAAACAAATTAAATGAAAACAAATCAGTGTTTTAAAATATATTTCAATATGCCCCAAATGTCAGTAACAAGGGTTGAAAAAAGAGTAAACCCCATTTAAATTAATAAAAAATTAATAAATAAAACAGCTCGGGTAATATTAAGTATGCAATCCTGATTTTAACAAACGTTTGTTTTTTTGTTGAAGGATCGCATTTTACTATTTCATATTTTTATTTTAGTATCAGGTCCTATTTTGTACCCAGTTTATGGAAAATAGCATATTACTGCATCTGAAGATCACGAGTTACACGAATATGACAAAAAGCAGATTGTGTAATCAGTGACTGTTAGTTAAACTGGATGGTACTGTATTCTTCAAGGAGAACAAGCAGAGAGAACTGTGTTGTTGTAAATGTTGAATGTCACGACAAGAAAATGAATAGTTTTTGCACAAAACAACAAGACAGACCTCATTAGACAGAACAGCAGAGGCTAAATGTTAGCTGACCTGTTTCAAGCACAAAGGCGTCCTCAGGGTGTGTCAGAGTGCATGTAAGCATGCGTGTGTGAAAACATGAGCACATAAGTATGCATGCACGTGTGCACAATCTCACACACACACACACACACACATACACCTTGTGTGGCGAATAGAAG
The DNA here is from genome assembly GCA_032361145.1 of Enteromius fasciolatus. Lineage (NCBI taxonomy): Eukaryota > Metazoa > Chordata > Actinopteri > Cypriniformes > Cyprinidae > Enteromius > Enteromius fasciolatus. Next base: position 11,013,787 of record JAUMHR010000090.1, on the reverse strand, counting down.
GACACACTCAAACAATAACAACATGACCAGATGATCAAAACACGGTCCGAATAATACTCGAGAAAATCTGTGTCATGACTGCAGAATGACACAATGGAACAATATCAGTTACTTCACTGCAGCTACATAATATGATATGATACATTTACAGGCTGAATATGGTTGTGCTACTTTTATAATATCATCTACTGATGAGGATTCAAAAAGTAGACAAATGTATTAATAAATAAACATAAATTTAACAAAGCAATGACTTTACGTTGCAATGGCTACAACTAATAATATAGAACAACACTGATCAAGACCACCACGTCATTTTACTGAGTAAACCTTTTCTAACAAGTCTGCGGTTTTCGTCCCTGAACGTCCCTATGGCTGTTTTCTTCAAACGAACATTAAAAATGCAGCAGGTTAAGTAAAATAAAATGAATGTAATACAATGTTACTTACTAGATCTACTTTATAGTTTGTATTGTCTGATAAAATGATAAAGGCTAATTTTAAAGCTGAAAATGTATTTGTTAATAAAACTAACAAAGCACAAAACTTGCTTTACTGATATGAATCCTAAATTCTAATAATGTCCGAGCACATTATGAATTATCACTTTAGACCTACCTCTGACTAGGCGTAAGATTTTGCGTCAGACTACGCCAAGATGGTGCAACAGTATAAATTCTATGCACGGGTTAAAATACATTTTACATACAGCCTAGTTTCACAACCTAGTGTATGTCCAGTTGGTGCAACCAGCCCCAGATGTGTATTTTTAAACACCTACTCTCAGTTATGGAGTATGTATTAAAACATAGAACTAAAAAAAATGTTAAACTGTTTCCTACACTATGTGCAACTCTGTTACCATCAATCAACTGAAAACACAATTAGCAACATGATGATTAATATTATTCAATTTTCTACATTCTGCAAATTGTGTTCAACACTGTTACCAACATTGTCAGCATAATTTCCTCAGTCCTCAGTGTCATATAATCCTTCAGAAATCATTATAATATACTGATTTAATATCAATACTTAAACTTAAACTGCTGAATACTTTTTTTTCAGGACTGTGTGATTCAAAAGGTCAGCATTCATCTGAAATAAGAAAGCTTTTATAACATTATACACTATAGACAAAAGCCTGGAGTCTTTTGGGAGTTTTTTATGAAAAGAAATGATAGAAATGAATAATTTTATTTAGCAAGGATGCTTTAAATTGATCAGAATTGATTTATAATGCGGCATTTCTACATTTCTATTTCAGATAAACATTGTTTTCTGAACTTTTTATTCATTAAAGAAACTTGAAAGAAAATCTACTCTTATATTACTTTTATTATCAAATGTGTTTGAGAAGCAAATCAGAATAATCAAATGATTTCTTAAGGATCATGTCACTGGTGTAATGATGAAATCACAGAAACAAATTACATTTTTAAATATGTTTAAATAGAAAACTGTACTTTGGATCAAATAAATGCAGGCTTTGTGAGCAGAAGCGACTTTACAACATTTACATAAACATTAACATCTTACTGTTCAGAAACTATTGACTGGTATTGTATATCAACCAAATATTATTTCTTTAATCTATCTGAAAAAAAAAAAAAAAGACTTTAGTGGAATGTTTGTGCAGTTATTTTAACAAAATGAGTCAGACATTTGTTCTTATGCATGTTTTAGCCCATACTGTATAGTTTTTAGGGTTTTAGGGTGTGCCCCAAAAAACAACAACAATATAAATATATATTTTGACCAAATACTATATAAAATAAGAATATACCTTCCACCACATCCTACTGACTACAAGTAGCAAGTATCAAATAGTAGTAGTAGTTTTTTCCAGGCTGTGAAACAAAATAAAAGTCACTGCTTTTAAAAAAAAAACTGCTTTGAATATTCTCTTATCCCAGTTTTATCTCATGATAATATGTCAAAACAGTGAAGTAAAAGACTTTCGCCACGCAGTTTCTAAAATGTTTTCTGTATTGATGCTCCTAAATAATCATCTGTAAAATAAACATCCTTAGATCCTGGCGTTGTTGATTTTCCTTGCTTTAGGTATTTGTATATCTGCTTCTCTCAAAACAAGATCAGCAATACGTGCTGCACGTGTTAACAATATTCACATGGCGGTTTTGGTTTGATTTAATATAAAGGAGTTTTGCGGTATACTTGCAATTTATCCTGTGGTGTGTAATTGAGTCAAATGTATCGTGTTATTCTCTGCTGCTTACTCCCGTGTCTCAGACTCGCTCTGAATGCACAGTACACAAGTGCAGCTCTGATGAACAAAGACGGCAGCTGAAGTAATCCACTCAGCATTCACTACCGACCTCCCAAACCTCCCTCTCCTTCTCTCCCTGGACACCGAAACCACTGCCATAAGAATACAGGAGCTTCCTGTGAGGGCCACACACCGAGCGCTTCTTCATAATACAATATACAAACTGACACTGGTGCTAGTATTGGTTGTACTTCAGAGCTGATTCTAGTTTAATATTCCTTCACCATATCTAATTTGACACAAACAGAAACAAGGCTGTGAGGAACAGAAGTACAGTCCATTCAATCAACGTTATCTCACTGGTATACAAAGGTATATGTATGTAAAGTTTGTTTTAAGCACGCATACATTTGAATCAATCCTGGAAATTTGGAAGCATTTGCACAGCAAGCTTGTGTTTTAAATGCTGTAATACTAATGCTATTGTACATTTATCAGCATAAACCTTTGCAAATGTTTCTGTAAAATTGTATGTAAAAGGGTTCATGTTTTATGCACTGTTGGAATTTGTGCATACGTAAAGGGGTGTATGCTTAAAATGTTTTAAACAGGTTGATAAGGTATGTTTTGTTAATATTTCATGAACACAATATCAAAGGATTTATTTATTATTTTGTACTGTAGAGGTTTTGGTAACACTTTAGAATAGGTAAAACTTAATAACATCTATTAACTACGACTTTTCCCTCAATACATTTTTGATTTGCTGCTTATTAATAGTTAGTACTGTTGTTGTTTAGTATTGGGTAGGATTAGGGATGTAGAGGTCATGCAGAATAAGCCATTAATATGTGCTTTATTTCTACTGATAAATGGTTAATATTCTAGTAATATGCATGCAACCAATAGGTGTAGCTGTAAAATAAACATCCATATCAAAGGATTAGTAAACATTAGTATGTTTGTAAAGCTGCACATAAACATAAGAGTTTATGTTTTAGATGTGTTGATACGTAAACTGTGTCCTACATGATCTGAATCCTTTATGACACAAAGATTAATATTATTCCATTTTCTACATTCTGATGCAAATTGTGTTCAACACTGTTACCAACATTTATTTTTACTGTGAGCCTTATTACTGCTAAAATAAGTGGTACCACCTAGGCTAGTGTGCTATTTTCACTTGTTATTATATATTTACATATTTGTCAGTATTCTTCAGTAGATCTAAACGGTAAATTTTTGTATATATCCAGCTTTTGGAAAACAAGAGACTATGGTGACATAAAAAAAATAAAAAATAAAACAAAGGGAAAAAAAATATTAATTAAATGAGAAAAAGTTTATTTACATTTTATGTATTTATTTGTATTTTCTGTGTGTTTTAATCATTGTAAATATATGCCTTTTTTGTGCAAACAGATGACTGGTGAGGAACCATATATGGTAATTTCATTGACCTAGATTTACAACATAAAATTGTAATTATTTTTAGAAAGTCACAAAAGCTTAAAAGTCTTGTTATAGCCTCCAATAACATTACAGGGTTGAAATTATGAATTTCCAAATATTTCAATGAGTGCCCTATAAAGGGTTAAAGTGTTTTTAAACCTTTAAATGTATGTAAATGGTTTTAGCAACAATGCCATAAACATAATACATAATATACATGAATGTTTCTGTAAATTAAACATCCCTTTTATTTACAATTTACAAATCCTTTGATATTGTGTTTTATGTTTATAATAGAACCATTTATATATGCATACATTTGTATCCTTTAATGTATAATAGCATTGTATTGTCAGCATTGACAAATGCAAAAAAATTAGGGTATGAATTTTACATACAAATACCTACGAATATGAATGACATTTGCCTTTTTCACTATATTGTACTGGATCATTTTCACAAGCGCACATTTGAAGTCCACAATGAACTTAGCATTTCCGAGACTTGGGGACCAACACCAACCACATGACAATGCAATATACAGAACAGATATATACCTAGACTTGCATCAAATTAAATTGGGTAGAGTGGCCTGATTTTGCGCTAGAGGGAATGTAATGCAAAAGTTGCGTCATGAAGACTTCACCTAAGCAGGCCAAGTCAGCATCTATGCTGCTGATCCTGGAACAGTTGTGGGCTGGAAGGATGTGGAAAGGGCAGATAGGATCTTGCATTTTCCACATGAGTCTGAGGTCACGCTGAGCGCCTGACTGCAGAACAGTGTGTGGCTATAAATTACGATATCACACTCCTCCTGCTGCAGAGCAAGCACATGGATCTGGAGAGAGATGCACTGTGGCTCCTGCTGCTGAAGATGACGACTCAATTAAGAACATTCATATGCTGCACCGACCTTGTCAAGAAAGATGCCTTAATGTCCATCTGACATAATTTATTTTATTGTTAAATACATCCCAGTCCTAATTCAGTCTCATCTCGCATCCAGTTCAACACCCTGCAGCGATAACTAATCATTTGTGTGAATCTGGGGGGTGGGGCTATCAGTTTTTCTGCCCGGTGGCAGATAGGAGTCTGTGTGGGAAAGTATTTTTCCTGTCCCGTTTAATAATATTAAACAATCATTGTACCTTTACTTCCATGATAGATATCAATTTACAGCATTTACAATAACATTAAAATGTTTTGTGTTCGTTTTTTTGATTTCTTTGATAAATATAATATTAATGTTTCTTGAGCAGCATATTAGAGTGATTTCTGAAGGTTCATGTGACACTGAAGACTGAAGTAATGATGATGAAAATTCAGCATTGAATCAGAGGAATAAATTCCACTTGAATATAAATTACAATAGAAGACAGTTAATTAAAATTTGTATATTATTTAATAGTGCAGGGCAACTTGCAATTTATCATGTTCAAAATAAAAGTTTTTGTGTACATAATATAATGTGTGTGTACCGTGTATATTTATCATGTATATATAATATATAATAAATACACATGCATATATATATATATATATACCTAGTTTTGGTAAGACCAGATTTGTTGACCAATAAAAAACTGATATAAACCAAAAACTTCTCCATCAAATGCAACACAAACAAAACTTCACTCCAAAAAGCATTCAAACGACAGAAACAACAACACTGCGTAATTAACGTAGAAACACAATTTAACAACACACACACAATACACACGGCTGTGTTCTCACACTACACTCCACGTCAGTATAAAGCACGTAGGATGTAGTTTGCACACTCACTGTGGCTGGCTCATGGTGTGGTGCGCAGCAAATGCTGAACGGACGTCCTCTTTCCACTCTCTCAAACGTGAGCTCTAGTTTGTGCTAGACGGAGGCCACTTCACTCATACCAGACCTGAGAAGAAAACCAGATAAAAACACTTTTAATATAAAGTACTGATTAATATAAAGGCAATTACTGTGTGTGTATAAAATTGAATTTCACCGGCATGTGTTTATGAACGCATGGACATCTAGTTCAGTCGAGACAGTTCTCCTTGAGGAGCGATGAAATTGTCGCTTGTGCAATAAAATCAATGAAGGGAGATATTGGATCTGTTATGAAATCAAATACTCGCTTAACTTCACAGTTTTACCAGTGACCTGTGACTGAAATCAAGCGAAGAAACTGCTAAAGCTACAGCTCAGCAAAGCTACATACTCCATTTAACAGAATATTTGATATTTGAACACGATGCATTGGCATAAACCTGGAGAGGAAACAAATCTCCATTTAGAGGGTTTAAATTAAAAAAATAAGGCTTGAAAAAACAAAACTATATCAAAAAGTAGCTAGTAGTTGTTGTAGGTTGATGGATAGAGACCGGATCTGAATGCGAGCTAGCAGTTGATTGTTAGAAAGTTAAAAAAAGATCATAAATATAATATCAGAAATATAATAACTATAGATACAGCGATTGTGTTGAGTTTAACTAGAAAACTAATATTTTGAATCACCGACATTCGAGAACGCGTCTGAAGAATCAACTAATATAAGATCATTCATGGATCATGAGGTAAACAAATACGGAACAAATCATTCTTTAGAGTCCATTCTTTTTATTATACCAGTCAAACCAGGCTTAATCAATCATTTCTTAATAATCACACTAAAATCCGTCTAAAAATTATTCTAAAAAATTAGATAGTCTTTATATAATACAAAGGTATGCTAAACATATGTAGTAAACGGTGAAACACAAAGAAATATATTTTTAAAGAAAATATTATTTTTAATATTCATATACCAAAACATAATTCAAAAAGGCACTTTAGGGCAAGAAAACATATTTCCATATTCAGGTTAAATACAAATGAAAACAAAGTAGCTTATTATAGATCAAAACTAGATTTATAATGATTTTATCATGGGTTTTTTTTCATATATTTTTGCATCTTTTCTGGCTCCCTCTGTAGAAATCGCGATCTCTCTCTCCCTGTATATATATATATATATATATATTCTTTTTTGCTATATGGGATCAAAAAATGGCTACAGAGAGCTGAAGATGGTACTTTCTTTGACCCCTTTAAAAGGGGTCTCTCAAACAGAACAAGACATATTCTTGTAGTGAAGGCTGGCCCTTTGAATTCCCAGAATTCATACTGTCCTACATATGGTATGCATGTGTGAGCTGAGTGCATAGTGCTTCATTCACATTTAATAACCTTTTTTAAGAAAAAAAAAAAGAAAAAAGGTTGTTATTATTGTACAAACAGCTTGATTTTCAGCAGGGTAAGCACTACACACAGCTCAGACTGCCTACGTTGGCCCTTTTTGTGTCAAGGTGCGATGAAGCTGTCAACCTCGGCATGGACGGGCATCAATAAATAGAATGGTCCGTAGCGCTCGTTTACCACCGGCTTCAATCATTGAAGCGCTGTGATGAAAACTTCATTCACTGAGACCGCCTGACAAACACCGGTGTCTCAAACTCTAGCGCTTTTACAAGAGGCATTACCTCAGGCTGGGGGACGAGGTGAATCTAGTACACAAGACAAATCATATTAAGCCAAATAAGGCACAGCGTACACAGGTCAGTGAGACAGGAAGTCGGAATAGATGGAAGTGGGACAAGGTAGAGGAGAAAGAAAGACGTGAGGGTTCGTTTTTAGCATTTTTGTTTGAGCAAAAACTTTTATTCTGCACTGTTTAATAGAAATACTATTAAATTTAATGTTTAACAGATAATTATGTATATTTCTAACTATGTCAATATTAAATATGATAACAAATTCTATTTAAATGATCAACAGTTAACCCTAGGACATTCACAAAGTCAAAAGTCTGTGCGTTTTCACTAGTTATCTGACATTATCATTATTTTTATTAATAATAATAATAATAATAATAATTAATAATTCATTGTTTTTTGGTCATCCAATCTACTTTCAACTTTTTTTTGTTATAATGCAAATTATTTCTATGTTTTTGTACATTTTTAAATAATTATTTTGATGTTAATATTTAATTGTAAAGCCTACCTATTGTAGATTATTTAATGGAAAGTTGTGTTGTGAAAAAACTGGGGCATGCAAAAGGTCAATGTGTTTATTGATTTTTTTTTGTGAACACTAAAGATGGAAATATTTAATAGCTATTTGTAGCTGCAAGTTTGAGCTACTGATCTGTTAAACATTATATAATTTATAATTATGCACATTAATCTAAAAACAAATATTTACAGTATTTCTAATATATATATAGAAATAAAAATTAGCTGCAGGATTGTACTATATGCATGATATCTCTGCAGTACGTGACCCTGGACCACAAAACCAGTCATAAGTAGCATGGGTATAGATACAATGTATAGGTCAAAATCAATTTTGCCATAAATCATTAAGGTATTAATATATATCATGTTGCATGAGGATATTATGACATTAGACAACTTACTTTAGACACAACTTTAAAGATAATATTTAGATTTTGTTTGCACCATCAGATTATATATTTACTATAGCTGTATATAAATATTGTCCTTTCCTAACCAGATATACATCTATGGAAAGCTTATTCATTTTTACGATTATGGTTTTATGATCCAGGGTCACACATGATATGATGCGAATTATGCATATTTTACCTAGCCTTACACAGTCAGCGTAATATAATACTAGCTACAGTAATATTAAAAAGCAATATAGTAACTTTGTTAAAATTAACATTAACGCTCCATAATTCATTGTTCGTGTTCAGGTCGTGCTAACTAAAAACTTCAAACTTCAGCAAAGTGCTACGTTATAAACGAATTTATGTAATTTCCTGAGCTTCTCAGCGCTGTTGCTATGGTTACCTCCTCACGCAAGGGTACACATTTAGCGCGCGCTCCGACCGATCCAACTTTTTACGTCAACACAATTGAATCATACGTGTGTGTAAAACCACATATTTGACCGCCAAGCTCATCTCAGCTCCCTCTCTGCTGTCGTTAAATCATGTAGTGATAGGTTACTCTTGGATGCTAGCTGAAGGGATATTCAGGTCATGCAGGCTAATCGAGCGTTTCTCAACCTGCAGCGCGTGATGTGTACACGTCTTCCAGATGGAGAGCGATAGATCTAACGAACTGCTGGTTCACGGAACCGATTTGAATCAGACACGTCTCACATCGACGCTCATTTGGATTTGTTGTGTTGACCACGTGCCCAAAGACCTACAATGGACCTACAAGTTCGTAGATGCCGCTATCAGAAGTTTAGTGAACTTAATCAGACAGAACACATTCAGGCATCACGAGAGCCGAGAAACATGGCGATGGAACCATTTCGTGTCATTTTGACGCTCTTTGACCCACCTAAAACCAGACTACAAATTCCTCATCAACGCAACATCAGATGCGCACTGTAATGTAGGCTATTGCATATGAAAATGGAAGACATGTCTTGTATTTCCCAGGCCTAGAGGAGCTATTGGATGAAGTGGTGTCTTCTGATTAAAGCATCACCTAGTCAGCACCATGACAGCTCGTGATTTAGTGATGCAATTACCAAAATAACTCCTATTAACCCAATCATTGGTGGAATGAAATAGAGAAGAAGCAGTGATGAAATGCACGTCTCCAAGGGCTAACCTACCTCGATTTACATCGTTGAAACTTTAATCGTGTCTCCCTGGCCCTCGTGGTTATGATAATGTGTCCCTTGCCGATAATCAGAAGAGGCTTGAAGCGTGAAGGCAGTTTCGCAGTGGTCAGGCATCCGATCTGCTGCTTCTTTCGCGAATAAAGCGGACGATGAGCAAAGGCGAGCCGTAACGCGAGCATCATCGCTCAGCGAGGTGATATTAGGACTCCAAACGTCCAGAGGAAGGCATCGTATTCGCGACAGGGGGAGTGCATTGTGTAGCCTATCTATCGTGTTGTGCTGAGGGCTTCCCCCTTCAAATCACGACAGGGACTCCGTCTCCATCGCGCCGAAGCCGCGTTACGATTAGACGCGATTCGATTGAAGCGTGAACGCCAGCATCGCTCCGTTATGTCGGAGGAGGAGGAGGTGGTGGTGGAGGAGGAGGGGATTCATTACGTAGAGAAGACGCTTTTCTATTGGCTTTCTGTCCGAGAGATGGCAAATGCTCTTCGGGATAACCTCGCATCCATCAAAACACCTTACTGCCCGTTGAGGCGCGAATATTCTCACGCGTTACGAGCGCGTCTCGTTCCCTCACAATTACCGCTGCGTGCAGCAAACACGCGTCAGTCATGTACATAACGGCAGGAGCTGTCGTGAGTCATGACTGAGCGTATGGAGAGGGCAGAGGTGACATTGAGATGTGAGGAATGCGGTTCAAACGTGACTATCGATCGGGGAGGTGTGTGAGAGAGATGAGGAAGAGAGAAACAAAAGACTTTCAGATAAGACTATCATATAACGACTGTACATCACATTATAGCACTATCTTACAACAGTAATATCATCAAACACTATCACAGTGCTGTGCATAATGCTATCAGGCCAATGTACATCATTCAACTATAATACTTAGCCTACCTTACTGTCAGGTTTCATCATTACAGGGGTGACTTGCAATGGTTCCTGTAAAGAGAGACTTGATTTTAGCTATAAAATGTGTTTTGTTGTGGTTGTTAATGTACAGTATTCAGGTTGACTGAGTTTAATTAGGTATGACCATTTTTAGGTTATCAAATAAATAAATAAATACCCCGTCTGTATTTTGCACATCACCTTGTACCTCCTGATGACATTTGCACTGTGGTCATGAGCCTTATATGTATGTAACTTTATACACCTGACTATATAATGCACCTTTGTTATACTTCCCTCGCAACATAACTTGTATTCACAGTCTTTAATTGAGCAGGTCTCTACTATACTACCTCATATTTACACTAGTTGCCATATAGTGTGATGTATATACACATATTTATAACTAATAGATATATTTATTTATATATTCTGTATTTGCACTTTCTGGTTGGATGCATTGGCCATGTACTTGTACTCTGCACAATGACAATAAAGTTGAATCTACTCTACTCTAATTTATTTCAGGCGTGAATCAAATCACTGCTGTGATCATTATTACACTGTATATAACAATTGTCATTTTATTATATTAAAGTAATATACAAGATCACCAGACTAGCACTACTACTGCACAATACACTTTTTTTTTTTTTAATTTTTTAATTATGGAATTCTGAAAAAAACAATTATTTTGATAAATGTTTTGTAGTGCTGTGTAATGATTAATCGCATCCAAAAGTTTTTGTTTACATAATATATGATACTGTGTATCTTCATTATATATATATATATATATATATAAGCACACACATACAGCTTTTGAAAATATTTACATTATACATTTATATTCATATAATTTATATTATATATATAACATAAACATGACATATTTTTTAAAATATATACATGCAAGTGTTTATATTTATATATACATAATAAATATATACATAAACATATTATGTGAACAAAAACTTTTATATTCAATGCGATGAATCCTTTGACTTTTTTTAGATATATAATTCTGGAAAAAACGTTTTTGTTTTTTTTACCTTTTTAAGTTTATATATATATATATTTTTACATATTAAATTGACAAGTTTATTAAGTCAGCAAACTGTTCAAAAGTTTGGAGTGGTAATATTTTTGTGGTATTGTTTTTTTTTAAAAAGCCTCATATTTATTGATTAAACAGTAAAAATAATTACACTTTTTAAAAAAAAATTCTATTTTCATATATTGTATAATCTAATTTACTCCTGCAATCAAAGCTGATGATTTTCAGCATCATTACTTCAGTCTTGAGTGTTGTTCAGAAATCATTCTAATATGCTGACTTGCTGCTCAAATACAGTATTTCTTACCATTATCTATGTTGAAAATTGTTGTGCTGCTTATAATTTTTGAGGAAACCACGATACACTTTATTTTCAGGTTTCTTTGATGAATAGAAAGTTTAACAGAATTTATTTAAAATAGATCTTAACATAATTATGTAAATGTCTTTATTATCATATACAGAATGATCTATTTAATGTATCTTGACTAAATAAAAATATTCTTTCAAGACATAATTCTTACTGTTAGCTAGATTTGCCTTAAGGCAAGTGAATAGGGTAAAAATAATAACAAATAACTAATAATTATCACCTTATTTACCTAGTCGATTGATTGCATTGATAATTGCAAACCTTTTTTGTATCACAACTTTTCTAAAAATGTTTAAATATGCAAATAATGCATAATTTGCATACACTTCTAGTACAAAAATCTAAACACTGGATGAAGTCAATTCAAAATTCTTATTCAATTTGGTTTTTGACATAGTCAAAAGATTTTACAGAGGGGATTTTGGTTATATCATTTTGTCACTCCATAATTCAGAAAATTCAGAACAGATGGAAAACAATATATTCAGACAATTATTGGGGAATAAAATTATATATGAACAAATCCCTCTGTAAAAACCTTCAGGACATAGACAGGAATAAAAAAGTAAGGTTTGGTGTGTGCAAGTGTACTATGGGTCAGTGTAGGAGAAAAATATGCATTGTGATAAAATCTATGTACACAAATAGATAAAGTGCTATAAAAGAAACACTTAACAGTGTATTTTGGATGTTTGCTCTCCACTAATCTGAGAAAAAAATACCAAAAAGTCCAAAATCTCAAATCTGAGAGGTGCATTGTTGCACTGTTGCGTTTATATAAAAAAATAATCAAATGTATCTTTTTCACTGTAAACACATTTCTGTTGTTTCCCATTATATAAAGCTGTGGTTATTTGGCCTTGTGGCACCGAAACCTCACAACTATTCCATTCTAACGGTTTTTGGTGACTCAACATGATGTTGTCTTTTGTCCTTCGTGTGCCCTTTAAATGAGGAATGTAAACAAGCGATTAAAGTCTGCAAAGTTCCCACGATTCCATGCATACCTGTGACACGCACAAAACTTCCCCCTGAGCATATCTGGCATACCTGACTGAGTCTGACACCAAACCAGCCGGCCTACACACAGAGAGAGCAAAGCAGTCTCACTGAGAACCACACCTGCTCTTAATGCACTTAAAATAACACTACCACCCCTCACAGTTTCTATTAATACACGTCTGAAGGAACCTAAAGTTTAAAATGCAAAAACACTTCGTTATCCGACCGTAAATGATTGAATCTACTCAAAATAAACTCCAAAAAGGTGGAATAAATAAGGTAAGTGAGCAGCTCTCTTCGTTATGGAAAGTCTCTATTTGCTGGAAGTTCGTGACGCAGCGGCAGGTAATTCCCTACAAATGAAATCTAATTAAAAACTTCTACCGACGCATGAGGAGAATCGTTTCATTCACAAATGTGGACAAACAGCAATCACAACATTTCTGAGCTCATAGGATCCGCCCATCGCATTTGTGTGGCTCTGAACCACACGGTGACGTTTAAAAGTTATTTGAGGAAGACGAGGTGACTCACCTCACCTGGACGGTAAATCTTCACTGCCGTTTCCCTGAAACACAGCGTGCCATTGGGATTTAAAACATCTCAGCAAACTTTTCAAAAGTCAAAAACAGTTAACAGGTGAGTCCTGAGATTTATGAATTTAGGGGAGAAAAAAGTGAATACTGTTGAATAAGTGAATAATCAAATTCTTAATAATGTTTCACTTAAATATCGATTTTGTGTCACATGTGTCTTCTAAATGTCTCCAGGAATCCAAATAAGACATTCAGTTTTAGTACAGAGCTATAAAACCTATGATTTTGAGCATAACTTGCGATCCTGTTGAGCTCTTGTCTAAATATATAGAATAGGTTCTTTGTCTCAAGAAAACTAATCTGGGAAGCAGAACACTTAATCACAATTGAGATATTAAATAATTGGTATTAAATAAAATACATAATATCTTCATATTACAGAGCCAATACAGTCAAATATAAAGTGTTTGAAATATAGATATTATTTTGAATGTGGTAACAAGATTACAGTACACATACTGGTAATATATATATATATACACAAGTGTTTTTATATGATATATATGTGGATGGATAAATGTTGACAGATTATTGTTATGTTTATTCTGTATAAATGTTGAAATCTTTTTTTGTATGAATACTGAAAGCAACCAATAATCAACTAACCTTTGTCTAACCTTTCTAGACCAATGTAAGATAACCTGACCACGTTACCTTTATTCTCAGGTGCTCATCAAGTGACAGCTGTCAGTTGAAATTTCCATTACGAGAAGATCTATTTAGCATTTCCCATGATGGCAGGTAATACAAACATAAAAAGTAGGGGAAATATTATATGCTAGATAATAAAATGTAAGTATATGTTTTGCAAAAAACATGGTTTCGAGAGGAACGTGAACGCAGTAATCACCCGCGGCTGGCAGACGATTTTCTAATCAAGCACGTCCAATCAAATCACTTCCCTTTACTATAAAATACCCCATCTTTTATGTTCCCACATCTCGCCTCGATCACATCCCTCCTCCTCCCCTTCTCCACCTTCTCCCTCACACCTCATGCACGGGGGGCAGACGGCGGACGAGCCAAGCGCCGAACCCTCACCTTCGCTAGGGATCTATTCCCTAGGGTTCGGAGTCCGCTGTTCTCCCGGCTCGCTCCCCAGACAGCTCGCCAAATTTGCGCTATGTTTTATTACCAGGAAACGTGAACTCTTGAAACAAAAAAATGATTTGATATAAAATACTGTATCGTGTGCAAATCACACTTGCTGTTGTTTTTTCGTGATGTGAAATTCTTGAAATGCAAAGTAAAAAACAAATTGCTCTGTGGATTAAGGTGCGCTAGATAAATGATGCAGTTATTTGTGGTTTCTGCTTATTACAGAACACGGTAACCCATGCAATGGGTCAGAAGCCAACTTTTGCATGAATGGAGGAACATGCTTTAAAATACAGTCGGTGTCTACTCCCACATGTGTGTAAGTATCCTCACGAACAGAAAATCTATTGTTTTGTCATTTACATTATAACATAGCTATGATGTTACCTTTGCTTGAAACCCCTGTCCTGCAGCTGCAGTGCAAACTATGAGGGCAGCAGATGTGAGCAGTACCAGCTGTTCAGTTTCTCCCGGGACAGCGAGGAGAAGGGCATGATCGCTGCTGTGGTCATCATCGCCCTCCTCATCCTAGTGGTGCTCGCTGTGGTCATCTACTACATCTGCAAGTGAGTCACGTGGCTTAGACGCTGACCTGTCACATTCAATACAAGTTTTTTTCGATATTACAAAGAGACATACGGTGGACTACCACAGAAAACAATTTAGACACGTGCGTCAGATCATATAAAGAACTGTCTACAGTAGCCCATAAAGTGGCATAAGCCCATAAAGTCGATTTAAGTATCACAAGAGCAAGATTACTAACGCTATTTCCCGCAGTGAGGTAATCACAGCTATGCTGATATTTTGAAAAATAACTCACTTTTTATCACTTTATTATAACCAAAGTCCCTGTAGCCGCAAAAACACAGCCATTTGTAAGTTAAATGTGCGAGACTTCCGGTGTCTTGCTTCGTTGTACAAAAATGCTGCTTCGTGTTGCAAACTGGCATTTGTTGGCATATAATTTGAATGTATAATCATGACCTTAAACGTAATGTTATTGGTTTTGTAGCGCGAACATTTTTGCTATTCCTATAATCTGCAATTATGATAACTTATTTAGCGGCTAATCAAACTTAAGGCCAATCATAAAAAAACTTACTTTGCGCAGCAAAATAATCTAAATATTACATTATTTAAAAAGATAATACGTTAATATCGCATAACTTTTCACGCAACGTTATACCCATCTGAAGTAAATAACATATGGAAAAAATAGATCATATTTTAAAGCTCCATGATCCTATAATGATTAAAACGGTTGCAGCTCAGATAACACACATATTTTAATGCAGAAATATAAGTGGTTTTAAAACGATATAATAATGGCATTAATGCCTTTTTTTTTTTTTTTTTTTTTGAGAAAACAAAGGTCAGGGTTTTTTTTTTATATTTTTATGGTAACCAGCTTTTCTAAATGCCATCGAATGTGCTTAACCTAAACCCAAAATGTTTTTAACTATCCATGTTAACATAATCTTTAAATTGTCTTTTTGAACCACCAAAACCTGCAAGAAAGTAACAGTTCTGGTGGATTATTATTTTGCTTCTATTTTTCCTCAGAATAAAGAGAAAACCCCGGAATCAGCCAAAGCCGGAGTACTGGAGAGTCCAGTCAAGCAGTCAGACAGTGTGACCCGACTTCTGAAACAGATGAATGTGAACTCGACAAGCTCTGATGTTGTAGACAACTCCACCGTGATTGATGACAACTTTACCTTCTAACATCGCCCCCTTGTGGAGGTCTTGAATTCAATGTGAAAATTTGTCAATTGCACAGTAGCTCAACTTGCCAGCTACTCTCAAAATATATTTTTTAATGTTCATAGATTTTATAAATAGTTCTGTCAATTAAAAGACCTTTATTTAAATATGTAAAAAGGATGCAGATTATTTACAAGCAAACTGTTTCCATATCAGATGTTCAATGGAAAGGAATACATTTCAAAACGAGCATCCATAGCATAGATTTTAATTTTAATTAGATATAGAGGAGTTGATAATATGTAATATAATGGTCATATGTGCCATGTACATACATTTTTTACAGTGTGCTGTTTTTGTTTTGGCTTAAACGTTTTATATTATACTCATTATGATTATATTCATTCCTTTTTTTTTTATTTCTACTGGAAATGCTTCACACGGTTGAAATGTTTTACAACAAATGCTCGATCATTAGTCGTACACCGTACTGGATATAAAATGGGACAATATACAAACGTGTTCATGTCATATAATCACGTTACATTTTCTGCAGTATACTGTTTACAATTTCTGTATGTCTAATACCTAGATGAACTGTCATCTTACATCTTACACATTACACAGCAGAGCAAATATCATTCATAATGTATCCCACAATGCAATGTGAGACAAATGAAGACGTATAAATATTAACTAAAGTTTTACCAGTGTTCTCTTTTCACTATTAATTCTGACTGTCGATTTTAAAAATAAACTTGAATTCTTCAAACAAAAGAAAGAAAATCCCCTTAATCTGTTGTTAAAATTATTTAATAGGCTACACCATATAGGCCCATATTTCCACATAAACGAAAAACAAGCGAGCATAAACTACCAGCTTCAATTATTACAAACTGAACACGTCTTGTTTGTAAAAACAACTTGAGATCGACTCTGCTGCAAAACACACACTACAGCCACACATTAGCAGTGTGAGATACGTCACTGAGGGAGGATTTATTAAAACGTCTTTAATTAACATGTGAATGATTGTTTGGATTAAGAGCGCGTCTCTGATTTTACCACCTCGACATCCAGCGATGTGACTCCAACCTCTGCAGATCTGGACAAATCTAGAAGCGGGTTTGTGAGAAAAATAGATTTTCTTTCCAGCATGATTTCCCTCCTTTCTGTCTCAAACTATTGTCTTCT
>JAUMHR010000090.1:10961029-10971096 GCA_032361145.1 Enteromius fasciolatus | reverse complement strand
TCACATGCAATTCACACAGACACTGACACCTACACCCCACAAATGCTGACGGAACCCATTCAGAGACTTGTCAGGTGTGTCTTTGCAACCAAGTTTTGGCGACGGTGTAATTTGGTTACAAACGGCAGCATTAACCAGCTTCCACTAAGATCTACTGAGGCCGAGAGATTTCTTCTGCTGTGGTCGAACACATCACATACTGTAGCACATAATGACAGCAACGCTAATGGATGAGAGAAGGCTAGGCCATCGGATCATTACCGGGCCTCTGGGACAACATTAACAGGCATTGGGAGGGAGTCTCAGAGGACCTACATGAATTACACTGTCAAAGGGCGAAAACACATGACCTGTGGAGAGCTGCAGGCTGCTCCTGATACCTGACAAACACACAAACTGGATCATTTCAAACATGCTTTCAATGACTGCAGGGAAACTCAATGCTACTTTATGAAGCTTGGGCTTTGATGTAGAAAAACTGTGTTTTGGCCATAGAGCAGTAGCTGTGGCTTCCTGGTGGACTGAACCAGAATCACAACGCTAACTACATAATTCATGCATTGATAAGCAATTTTGGGGGTAATTCATTACAATTAATTGTTACATAATCGGATTACTTTTTCTAATAAAGTAACATTACTTTTTACAAAAATTTACAAAAGATATCCGTTACTTTCTCAAAAAGTATAATTTACAGCTTTAAATGGGTGATAATTATTTTAATACACCTAATATGAACATTACACCATATTTTGGGGAAAATAAAAACGGCATTGTTGTGAAAAATGTGCTTCACATTTTATTATTGCATTTAGAAATAATGCAAAATGCTAATCATAAAATTAAACATTTACAAAGATTCTAGTTTAATAAATCCTTTATATTTAATTGTATTGAGGAAAAAAATAAAAAAAATAAATATTATATATATATATATATATACACACACACACATATACATATATATATATATGGAAAAAAACTCAATTTACTGCATGCATCAAGCATATATATTTATATTTTTAATAATTTTATATAAAAAAAATATATTATATATAAAATAAATCGCAATTTGCATTTTGTTTATAATGCATTTGTACAGTGTATATTTATTTATGTATAAATACATGCATTTTAATTAATAATTTAATGTGAACATCTGTAGTGAAAGCCACTGATCAAACTCATCTGCCACATTCATTTTGTTCAGCTTGACATTAGACAACATATTAAGTCACCACTTTGCACATTGCAATCAGTGTCAAATCTGGCCCATAAGACTGGCTTTTAACATATGCTTAATTAATTGACCGTTATATATTCCTTAAGTTTAAATACATAATACTGTTACAACATCAAAACATAAGTGCATATTTATGTTTTTATTGAATGCATAAATAACCTCTGCTTAAGTCCCAGTCCAGCGATAAGCAAAGGCCTT
Organism: Enteromius fasciolatus; assembly: GCA_032361145.1. NCBI lineage: Eukaryota > Metazoa > Chordata > Actinopteri > Cypriniformes > Cyprinidae > Enteromius > Enteromius fasciolatus. The sequence continues at coordinate 10,969,655 of JAUMHR010000090.1, read as the reverse complement.
CCACTAAAGCGAACTACCTGGGGCAAAGTGCATGTTATATTGTCAGCTGAGATATGAAAAACAAGAAAGCAACACAGACAACCTTGACAGCCAGCACTGAACTCCTACATTTAAAGGGCCCAGAGTCTGAAGAATGCTTGTTTAGAAAAGACTGAGACTAATCATTAATGCTATGCTTCTATAGCAAGCTACAGCCGTTGCTGTTTTTTTCAGCATGACTAAGGAGAGTCCTACTGTATGTGATGATGCAGACTAGCCATATAAGGGAATGCTGAAACGCTTCGCGAGATGTCAACATACAGCCAGAAGCAGCAGCACCTCCTATTCATTGAGATAAAACCACTACAGCACAGCCTGCATAAACAGTTCTGCTCAGGATCACTACGAATTGCTGTAGGCTTTTCGCTTAAAAACGATTACACTCAGAGTAAACTGTCATCAAACAAGGACCTAGTCACAGGAACACAACTTACTTAACTGACTGGATTATAACCAGACTCTTCAATTACGAGTGTCAACAAGAGAACGGGCTGAAAAAACAGGGATGAGTCTAACACAGATGTCGTCAGCAATCTCTCAAAGTTTGGGGTGAAAACAACTCTGTTGTTAAAATGTCCCGTGTCAAAGCGTCCGACTCATTTCCGCGAATTGATTCGTTCGAACGCTTCGATTCAAAGAATCGACTCAGTGGTTGACATTCAAACGTAATTTTTAATCAAATAGCCCCTAATATCCAAAGCAGCATGCGTTTATAAATATAACTTCATCCGTCTTCTCAATTCAGTTCGCGGTTCATAAAATTATAACGATACAGTTCAAACTATAGCATGAATTTGGACTTTAAGTCATCAAATGTAGTCAAAAACATTAATTTTCCAGCTGAACGTTTATCATTTAAAAAAAAAAAAAAGTAATTTATAAAGACTTGTATTTGTATGCTTTATATCATTTCAGTTTACTTTACCAGGTCACTTATTGGTTCTTTGGGAATCGATTAGGTTCCAAGGAAACGAATCCCGCAGATCAATTCGCTTTATTAGGAGTCGGACAGGTTTAAGGGAGTCAATTAATTGTAGTAGACCGTTCACAGCGTTTCTGTCAAATTCGTGAACTAATCAATCAGACCGATTGGTGAACCCGTTCAAATGATTCACTTCCAAGACTCGACTCATACGAACGGCTCGTTTGGATACGAATCGGATATCATTATTCAACTCAATGTACATGCGTCAGGTTATAATCACTCTTGAAAACATTTAAATCGCGTCTCCTGTTTGTTGTGAGTAAGAAAACGAAAGTTATTGGTTAAAAAAACCGGGCGTGATACAAATGTCGCCGTTTAACGGGCTGGTAAACAGCGCGTAGAGGGCGTCTGAGGAATTCCGCTACGTTAATACCGCACATCCCCGTGCGCGCTATCGTATCCGTTCCGAACGCGACTGTTTAAACTCGCTCACATCTGAACGCCTGGGATGCGCGCGACGTTACACTGCAGCGCGTCGCATTTCAACACATGCACTTTATACTTTGTATCATTCTGCGCTCTTACTGCTTCTCTGGCTTTCCTCTCCAGCGCCAGTTCCCTCTGCAGTTTCTCCGCTTTCTCTTCAGCTCCGTCCGCTTGCTCTTGCAACAGTTTTATTTTCCGTTTGACTGCTTCCAGCGATGTGGCCGCCATTCTTATTTTAAAGGAGCGCTAAAAGCGTCGTTTTTGAACGCGTTTTCTTTAGATGAACACAGCTCAGAGACTCTGCTGCCCCTGATCTGTGTGTGCGCGAAGACGCGGAGCAACGTTTCAGATCACACCGGAAGTAACCATGTTTTCATAGGCGAGCCCCAAACGACGTCATTACCATGATCTAGGGCTTATCTACCGCTTTTCAGCGATCCATGCGAGGCATATAAGAGGTGTACTGCAATGCATGATGATAAGTCTTCACGAAAGACACATTATATAAATTAATTTAAATGGTAAACTATTTTAAATACTTTAATAAAGTCATTAAAGGATGTGCAGTACAATCCTGCACCTGCTGCACACCTGTACTCGTTAATCAATAGCCTGATGGGTAATTGACTTAGAGCTGGTGCTGAAACTGACTGAGCTGCTAAATATGGAATGACTTCGGTGGGAGGGGGTGCGTTGTCCTGGGCCTCGAATCTAGTTGTTTAGTCTTGTAGCGCCCTCTATTGGGGTAATAGACTCAGCTGTTGTATCTTTATCTGGACAATTGGATTTTGTATTAAAAAGATTGTTTTATTATACGTATAATGTAATAATATTAATGCAATGACATTAAATTATAATGATTATATTAATTTATTACTATTAAATGATTATAAAAAGTGATATTATATTACTATTATATTTATATAACACAATTTATATAACACAAACTTATTATATTACTATGATATATATGTGTGTGCGTATATATATATATATATATATATATATAGTTACACAAAAGATTTCTGAAATTTCTTCGGCAAATTATAACAAAAATAATTTTAGATTTTTATAAAATTGCATTATTTTATTATATTACATTGTGATTATATAAATGTAATGTAACGTACAATTTATTTACTTAATAATATTACATTACTATTATATATATATATATATATATATTCAGAATCTTGTGTAACTTGCATTTCTAAACATTTTGATATTGTAATCAATATCACAAAAATAAATATAAACAAAAATATGGAAAAAATTATTTTATACTTAGAATAATATGAAATTATTGTGATGATCGAAATGTATTACTATTCAATTAAATGTATTTGTTAGAATAAATTCATTTAAAATATTTAAAAAAAGATATATTATTATTTTAACATATGTATATAATTTATCAACATTACACAATAATATTATTTTATAGTGATTAGACTATATTAAATTATATTTGCGCCCTTAGTGTAGTTCTGTTGATGTACACGAGGGGGAGTCCAAGTGTGCACTTTTCAAGAGCGTATTACAAAGATGTATTATTTTAACACTGCAAAACTGAGTAAGAATTAGTTTATACTCACATATGCTATTTTAAATGACTTACTTTTATTTGAAATATCCCTCAATTATTGAATAAACCATGACGAATCAATAAAACACAAAACGACGCAAAATTCAAATGAGGCTGTAGAAATATCTTTTATCATGCCAAGCTATGCAAATGCTTGTATAGACTTTGGATCGTCTGCTCATCCAGTTCTCAGAATACAGTTTAGTCGTAAAAGAATCAATGGCAGTTTTAAAAGAAAGACTTTAAGTCGATCAGTCTTTCTCAAGGGCAGGGCCCAGGGAGTGAGTCTGAGTCTTGACCATATAAAGCACTAGGCTAAATATAACAGCCTGCCTGCTCACTCTCTGCTGTCTTGGAATGCACGTCTTATAATTTAAAATCGTGAGAATCGTGTATTTATGTTTGCATAACTATACAAATACACCATGTTTGGTCAGAGACATGCGGATTGTGTTTATAATACCATGCCATATGCGACTTTTTGGCCGTATAGTTCGCGAGTGACGTCACACATACAGCGCGAGCCCAAAATATATGGCGTGACGACGTCACTTTGTTTTGACGTCTGAGGGAAAAAGAGCAACCTGGGTCCGAAAGCACATTCACAAACATCCTCAAATATGCAAACAGACTCTTATCTGTATAATAAAGGTGTGGCATGCCAAAAGTGTGAGGAAAAGATGCGTGAAGAAGGCGGTGATGCTTCATATAGCTACTCACATCTGCGGCTTTCTTCTCAGCCAGCTCCAGTTTCTCCTGTGCATCTTTAAGAGCCTCGGAATATTTGTCGAGCTCATCCTCAGTGCCCTTCAGTTTCTTCTGCAGTGCTAGGAGGTCATCCTCAAGCTGCGCGTGTTTGAGTGATTGATTGACAGCAGTGGGGAGCGGGAAGAAGAGTGCGCGCGTGGTGTGGCGGGCAAAGAGACAGACAGAGAAAGAGAAGGGAAGAAAGAAAAGTTAGGAAGATTCAGACAGGAACACGCAGGAAAATACCTTGGTGGCGACCTCCTCGGCGGACAGGAGCTTCTCCTCGACGCTCTGGTACTCCTCAAGCATTTTATCACGCTCGTCCTCCGTTAGGCGCAATTTCTTTTCCAACTGAATTAGTTCGTCCTCTAACTACACATGCATAAATGACAGTTTTCATGACAAATGAGGTAAACTTGTATTAGAAATGCTGTTAAACATCTGTATTTTAAATACTAAACGAGCTTTTTAACCCTCGCTTTGTGGTCTCGATTTAAAAGCATACTTAACATGCATTTTATTTGCATTTGTTTCACAAAGCATTTGTTGTGCTTTGTTGGGACCATACTTAAGTTCGTGCAGTCTACTTCATGACACCACAAAGGGTTAAAGCATCAATAAAATCTACTGTCACTAAAACGCTTGACTGAATACTTCAATACAAGTAAGTTAGACTATACAGCCTTTATCGCATTCAACCAGTTTGAATTTAATTAGACTGCTAATGATGTAAATACAATCGAAACTATTACAATCGAGTAGAAGTTACAGAAGTAGGCTATTATTCGACAGCAAGTAGTTAATCCTGTATCAATGGAACATTAATGGTTAATTTATTAAAGGCTTCTGCATTAGATGCTTTACAATAAAAGGGTATTGAAAAAAAGAAAAAGGGCATTAATTGACATTGAAAAGTTTGATTCTCGTACTCGTTACTTTTACCATTCTTCTGTCACTATAAATCCACTCAGGTAGTAATAATCCATTTATCAAGTAGCGCGCGGGAGCGGCGCGTGCGCGTCATGGATAACTTTTAAAAGTCCTCATAAAAACCGCAGACCTGTTTGCTCCTGTCCTCCGCTGCCTTTTTGTCTCCCTCAGCCTGCTCAGCTCTGTCCAAGGCGTTCTCCTTGTCGAGCTTGAGCATCTGCATCTTCTTCTTAATGGCATCCATGGCTGCTTATGGGTTGCTCGGCTGCAATAGAGAAAGGTCCAGAGAGGAGCGAGGGTCAGAAGCGCTTGGGACTGAACGCAGAGCTGGAGTGCGAGCGCCCGCTCCTGTGCGCGCTCTCAAATACGCACTTTCACGGGAGGGGTGACTGAATTCCTCTGGACATTCAATACTTTTTTGGAAACAGCCGCATTGGGCTGCTTCTCCATGCCCCGTGTCTTTTTTATGGATCTGAGAGGCGATTCGCTGCTGCTCGACATTTGACCGTTTATATGCCTATATAAGGTTTGTGATGGGCAAGGCGAACTCCTCAAGACGTCTTCACACGCACTGAGCGCGCGCGACGGAATGGAGCTGAAGGCAGACGGGGGTCTAGAGACGCGTTTTCGACGTGACGCACGGTCATCAAAAACGCAACGCTAATGGAAGGAGACGCAACGCAATCATCTGATTTATTTTATTTTAGGGTCTTTTAGTATAAAAGAAGCATCTGCTTTTTTATTATAATTTTTAAATATTCAACATCACACACACATATATAAAAAATATATATCAAACGATTAATCACATCCAGAATAGAGTAAAATATTTGTTAATGAATGTGTACTGTGTTTATTATGTACATTTACATTAATAAGTATATTTAGAATATATTTGTATGTATATTCATTTAAATATTTATATAAAATTTTATATAAAAATACATTTAATATATAAACTTATTTTTCTTAAATATATACATGCATGTGTCTATTTATATTGGCTATACATAATAAATATACAGTACACACTACAGTACACATATTATGTAAACAAAACCTTTTTTTTGGATGTGATTAATCACAGTTGTGAGCTGAGTAGTACTGATTACATGTTATCTACATTATGTAATCAGATTTCATAAATTGAGTATTTGTAATTAGATTAAATTACATTTTATAAATACTTGTAATCAGACTACAGTTACTTTTATTATAGATTACATGATTACATATTATTCATACAATAGCAATACATTATTAATTATTTATTGATTGTACCTAATTCACCTTTTCATCTTTTAAAATTTCCTTTCTAATATAGTCTACTACTTAGATACACTCAGAAAGTCTTCCAGTTTCGAGGTTATTCACACTGAGATCAGTTATTATTCAGGTGGGCACACTGCATTTTGTTTTGGACCACTGTTACAAGATTGTCCTATTTAAGTTGACATGATAAACCAGTTAGGTCAGAAGTAATCTAAAAGTAAATATTACCTAAAACATGTATTGTAATGGATTACGTTACAAACAATGGATTACTTTTTGACAAATGTAATTTGAAATCAGTTTTACAATTTGTAAATAATCTACCCAGCTCTATAGATTATTAATTAGATTATATTAATTTGTTTAAAATTACATTAATAATGCATGAATGCAAAAATAGAATAATTAACCACGCAAAGTCTCCTTAAAAAAGTTTAGAAAATAAATAATTATAGTTTTTTAAAAAATCACAAACAAAAATTATATATATTATGGAATTTACTGTAATAAAAAAGAATTTACAATAACATTTTTCATTTCTGTGGCATTTTTGTCACTTTCCGTAGCTTTTTATGACCCTGATGACCTGAGGTTACTCCATTGATATTGTCCTAAATAAGCTAACAACCTCACAGAAAAGTGCAGAATCAGGAGCCATAAATGACAGAATAACTCAAACTCTTATATTCTCAGACACTTTTAGACTCATGATAGCTCATCTTCAGTCTTGTCTGAGCCTTATCAGACCTCAAACGTGCCTTTGTTTCAACACTTATGTACGATACGAATTAACAAAAACCTTGCATGGGCTTATAATGTAATTAACAACCTCAGCAATGTGTGTTTATGCATCCCATGATAGCTGCAAGAGGAGCTTCAGTTTGTTTCTTTGGGATATTGAGCGCACTGAATATTTTGTTATCCTTCAGTCTGTCCTTCTCCTCTTTATACAAGCTTCTCAGAGTATTTTTAGGGCTGTCTTATTGCCTGAGCACCTGGCCCAGTCTGTAAATTACAAATTTCAAAACACTTAGACAAGTGGTCAAACATAATGTGATAATTCCCTAAAATAACCACAGTCTTAAAAATAATACCAGTTGTCTTGCACTATTTCTGTTCTCTTGTAAATGTATTAAATAGCTCAAAGAAGTTTGGTTGTTTTTGAAACTCATTTTCAAGAAAGGTTTCTGGCTTGCATGCATTTAGCCCCTAAATGTCATTATTGTATATTGGAAATAAATAAATAAAAGAATAAATACAAAGAAACAAGTAGCTGATTAAAAGTACAATTTTGAAGCAGAAAGAATGCAAGTACAGTATTTGTCAAAAAATGAAAAGACACATTTTTCTCCAATTAGCTTTTTTTTCAACTTACAATGAGTAATGAGTTTAATTGTCTTTAAAGTAGCCTAATGAAAAATAAATAAATAAAATAATTAAAAAAAAATCACAAATGGTCCTTAATTCATTTTTTTATAATTGTATTTCTTCTCTTTTTTGAATCACACGACTGTTATCTTATATTAATGACAGACAGAGCTCTATTTTGAATGTCATTTCCTGTTATTGCAATGCAATAGCTTTAGCAAATGACCATTTTTTTCCATGGCTTGTTGTGAAAGGCTGGATTCAGTGCAGCTGATATAAACAAGCCCCAAAGAACTATGGGTAAATATTTTTATTAAATGCATAACATAAATACCTCAGAGGCATTCAAGCCAATTTGGGAGTTTCTATGAGTATCATTAAAAGGAGAATTGGACAATGGTTTATATTTTGGAAAACAATATCTGAGAAGATTAAAATAAAATGCAGTCCTCTAAAGACATAATATTGAAAAATATTGCCCATCGTCTGGTTGGTCGTTGGCAAGTAACTTATCGAGACAGACTAAAGTGGTTTCCTCATACTTTCCCACTAGAAAATAAAAGTTTCTGACAGTGTAAACTAATACTTGGCTTTGTTCAACTCTTTATTAAACACTGTTTATATGAGGATCATTCTGGATTAGTCCACAATCCCTTACAGTACAAATTTATAGTGACAGGCTGGGTAGAGATGAGAGAGGAAGTGTTATCTGAGACCTTTTAATATTTCGCTTTCTCCAGTACAACTAATACAAATCAAACCTTTTATATTTGCAGAAATGTGCTTGAATGGAAAAGACTGATGGACATGATTATCTTTGTTTCTCCCATCTGTTCCAGCATAAAAGACTAACACTGGACTAACTACCAGTGATGATAAGGAAAGTTGAGGTTGCTGTGGAAAGGATATTGTTTATGTCTTCTTGTTGTTCTTTCTCCTCTGGGTTTCTGACGGTTTATCATCTCTGTTGATCTTGTACCGTAAAAACCCATTGGTTTTATGACACAAGGCCCTCCGTGTTAGGGATCTGCGCTGGCATCAGATACATGTTTATCTAAATCTGTGGACCCTTGGGATGTGACCTCAACTGTGGAATACTGTCATTTCCCAAACAGAAAGCAAGTACTTTAAAATACACAGTGGGAAAAAAATGGACAGTTGTGTTATAACTGTGTTATAACAATATAGAGAGCATTAAAACAAAATAGTCATGAGAAAATGTATTTTATAGAAGAAACGTATTAAAGGACACCAAATATGCCCAGTTTTACAAG
>JAUMHR010000090.1:10950721-10960929 GCA_032361145.1 Enteromius fasciolatus | reverse complement strand
AAGGACACCAAATATGCCCAGTTTTACAAGATGTAATACAAGTCACATGTGTGCCCAGAATCTGTCTGTGAAGTTTCCGCTCAAATAATTTTGAAAATGCCTATTTTGTAGAAATACTTGTTTGTGTGCATGTCTCTTTAAATGCAAATGAGCTGCTGCTCCCCGCCCTCTTTACCAGAACAGGGCTGTGCCTTTACAGCTAGTATCTTAGATACTCAGCCAAAAACATCTGTGAAAATCGTGACATTAATTTCTCACCCTCATGTCGTTCCAAACCAATGGAAATTGCCAAAACAATAAAGTAAATATAGAAAATCACTCACTGCTCGTGACTAAATAACTTCTATAGCATTAATAAGAAGGCATTTCCTACTTGAATGCTGCATTTAAATGCTCTAGCGTGAAAATAAACATGTCTGATTGTGTGCATTACACTCAGGGCGGGTTTTCTGATTATAAAGCAGTGTCCGTCAATAGTCGTGGGAACTGCTTATGATTTATGGGGATTTAAAAAAAAAAAGCGCATATATTTTTCATTGTAGGGTGCTTGTGTACATACTCAAACAACATGTAAAAGTGAATTTTTCATAATAGGTGCCTTTTACCATGCTTTAACATTTGTCTTTCACAATGTCTATATTTATCAAATTCATGCTTCAGAGACCACAGTATCTTAGTCCTCCTTAAGGCTCTACTAATGACTGTCCGGAAGCTTCTGAGGGGAGGTCACACTTCCCATGTCTACTGAGGATTATGGAATGAAAGGCAAAGGAAACCAGAGAAGCTGACAAGAACAAGAGTCCTTCTGCACACACTTACATATAGAACTCAACATTAAATGTTAAGATGTATTTTAAGCCGTTGACCAAATGGGCAAATATGACTATTATTATTTTTCAAACGCAGGGCTTATGATTTGATATGGATATGTGTGTCTAAATATAAAGCTGCGATATTAATTTTCTTCTTCTTTCAGGCTTACAGTATTGCTTGAGAATGAGGGACTAAGCTAAATCAAAATGGTCTGGTAATTACTCACAAAAATGCAGGAACCAGGATCTAAATAAATTTCCAGGTAAATCTTCCCCTCGAGAGTCCCTGCTCAGGAGGTAGTACTTTTTCCAAAAGTCCACAACTTTCGGGGGTGGGACTTGGACACTGAACATGCTGATTGGTTGAGTTTATGCAGCATTGTATTTTGCAGCAACATGTGTATATTTTAATATTACTGTTATTCCCCCGGTTTCACAGACAAGGCGTAAACGTAGTCCTGGTCTAAAGTGTAAATCTAAGCAGTTTTAACTGAAAAAAACTTGGACTGACTGATCTTAAAACATATCAGTGCCTTTATTTTGTCTTAAGATGCACACCAGTAATGTAATTTATAAGGCTGGTTTATAAAAAATTATTGACATGTTCTAATTGAACTATTGCCTAATCCTGGCTTAGGCTAAGCCCTGTCTGTGACACCGGCCATTATGTCATGAACTGTAGTTTTAAAAGTATTTCAGTTGTTTAAAACTCAAATCTGCGGTTTATTTATAAAGACAGTGCCTATTTTAAAATTTGCTCCGGAGACATGAGCTCCAGGACATCACCGGGTGCTCAGTGCTCATATTTCCCAGAGAGCAGCTTCAACTCAGCTAGGTCTTCTGAAGTCTCTGTAGTGATTTAAGTGATAAGATATAATTCATTTTGGGTAAATCTAATAGGTAATCTTTGGTCTTTATTGTGTTATTCTATTAATTATTAATATGTTAAAAACGCAAAGGGTTAAGTTTAGGTTTTGTTTAAAATGAAAAGAAGCAATGCTGTTTGATGTATTTCTTTTCATTGTAATGTATATTCCCCAAACTACATTTCTGAAGCTACTAATATGTTTAAATGAAAATAAAAAGAGGTAGTGATGTTTGATATCATTCTCTGTCTCATTGTTAATACAGTGAGGAAAATCGCAGTAGCCAAGGTGAACTGATTGACATTAACAAGTTGCTGTTCCATTTGAAGAATTACTTATTTATTTTTTATTTCCAGACTTGAATGACTTGACTTTAAGTTGCAAAGTCTGAACTACTGAGGATGCAAGTCCAAAATTTGGCCTTGAAATGGGAGGAGCAGTCACAGGCAGTCTAATCTTTACAGTACCTTAGGCCCCAATGGAAACGCAGGCAGTAACAGGTCTGGGGGAAAATGTTCCTGGCCTCAAAAGCTAATGCACATCTAGGAACTGCCCAGCAATGATTTAACAACCACCCAGATCACACGTGTGACCTCTAAACAGTTGGCAAATAATGCCTTGGCAGCCACCAAGAACACTTTAAACGATTAAAATGCTTAACATATATCTTTAATATATTGTATAGTTAGCTATGCATTGGCAACAGTTACAGAAATGCACATACCTTACATACAGATTTCACTCATACTATGTAGAACTTGTAATGGTCACAAAGTAATTAAAATTCAAATTAACTTTTCAGACAGTATGCAATTTCATACACATTGCTAGTAACTGTCTAGCAGTGCCCTAGCAATCGCTTGAAAGGATCCCTATAAAACCTAGTATCTGCCCAGTCAATGACAACTTTAAGGAACACTACGTATACACTGCGGATCAGCCACCAAGAATACACTAACAGCTGTCTAGCAACTACTCCGTATACCCAAGAAACCACCTAGCAGTGACCTAGAAACCACCCAGAACATCATAATAGGACCCTGGGAACTACTCACATCACCCAGACACTTTGGTTGATTTTTGCATGGCCATGTACAGTACCACTCACATTTTCTTCCAGAAAATGCTAATATGTTTGAAAACGCTGTTTACACCACGAAATGGTGCTCATATGCTCAAATTGCTCATATGAATAAAAATGTATCCAAAACTCCCAGAAATCTCACTAAACTTAACCCTCACTTTATCTCTGTTTCTCCCCTGTGTCAGGAAGCAGCCAAAGCTCCCCGGAGGATTCATTCTCAATGACAAACTGGACTTTCAGAGCCTCTCTGGAGTCTCTTGCCTCTCTGATACCATCTGAGGAGCTCTGGGAAACTGCAGTGTCTATATATATATATATATATATATATATAGAGAGAGAGAGAGAGAGAGAGAGAGAGAGGATTAACCAGTATCATGCTGGGGTAAATTCATTCCGGACAGCAAATGGAGAGGGGGGGTGAGTGACAGAGGTGCAACTCGACCCCAACGCAACTTGAGTGCCCAACACACACATATCAAGAGGGTGATGACATACACGCGTACACTTGCTTCCACTCTGTCATGCCAGTGAAATCAAACCCTGCGATAGTTATCACTTGAGGTATGACCAGACACATGTGCATTTAATAACAAGCTCATGTATCGCTTACACTAAGGTTTCACCAACTCGACTTGAATTAGTATACAACGTATTGTATATGACATAAACAGCTAGTTTAGGCAAAAATGACAGTTCTGTCAACATCTGCTCACTCTCATTTCATTGGTAACCCATACAATTCTAATTTTCCTGTACAAGACAAGTTATTTAGAGAAATGTCGTCTTCTCCATGTCTTTTCATATGGCTTTGAATATAATAGGAGTACTTTCATGGTACTTTTTGCATGGAGAAGAGCAGCTTAAAACTTTAAACTTAACTCATTTTTGTGGTAATATCCCATATATCCCAATTAAAAAAAATGTTTTTATGAGAAATAAGTAGCTCAGTGTGGCCACAAACTGAAACAAGTGAACTAATAAAACATGGCCATCAATGAATAAGTAAAAATAACTGATTATTAAGTAATATCTGCGTTTTATATTTGCCCCAAGATATGTCATGTGTAATATTCAGTCCCCTTTAAATTTTATACTCTCTGTTATATTGCAGCCATTTGCTAAAATCATTTGTTAATTTTTTTTCCCTCATTAATGTACACACAGCACCCCATACTGACAGAAAAACACAGTTGTTGACATATTTGCAGATTTACAAAAAAAAAAACCCTGAAATATCACATGATCCTGTTGCTGTTACACTCATATATTTAGCTCAGGTGCTGTCCACTTCTTCTGATCTTCCTTGAGATGGTTCTACACCTTCATTTGAGTCCAGCTGTGTTTGATTATACTGATTGGACTTGATTAGGAAAGGCACACACCTGTCTATATAAGACCTTGCTCACAAAGCACTCACAAAGCATGTCAGAGCAAATGAGAATCATGAGGTCAAAGGAACGGCCTGAAGAGCTCAGAGACAGAATCATGGCAAGGCACAGATCTGGCCATGGTTACAAAAACCTTTCTGCTGCACTTAAGGTTCCTTAGATCACAGTGACCTCCATAATCTTTAAATGGAAGACGTTTGGGACGACCAGAACCCTTCCTAGAGCTGGCCGTTTGGCCAAACTGAGCTATTGACCATTAGAGCCTTGGTGAGAGAGGTAAAGAAGAACCCAAACATCACTGTGGCTGAGCTCCAGAGATGTTGTAGAAAGTCAACCATCACTGCAGCCCTCCACCAGTCGGGGCTTTATGGCAGAATAAAGCCTCTCCTCAGTGCAAGACACATAATAGCCTGCATGGAGTGACTAAAAAACACCTGAAGGACCCCAAGATGGTGAGAAATAAGATTATCTGGTCTGATGAGACCAAGATAGAACTTTTTGACCTTAATTCTAAGTATGTGTGGAGAAAACCAGGCACTGCTCATCACCTGTCCAATACAGTCCCAACAGTGAAGAATGGTGGTTGCAGCATCATGCTGTGGGGGTCTTTTTCAGCAAAACATTAACTTAAATGATTTGGCTGCAATTTAACAAAGAAATTTAAGGGGGTCCGAATACTTTTCGTACCCACTGTATATAATAACATGTGACCAAATTAAATTTTTTTTAAGTTTTTTTTCTTAAAACCTATTCACAAAGCTGATGTTACTAAGGAATAGAGAGAAGTCTGAAGTTAAGAGTAAGGGTGGGGTTGACCTCATTGCTATAGATGATGTCAGCATGCTGATTGACTATGCACACAGTAATTGGTTGATAGAAAAGGGGAGGAGTCTCTGCGAGATTTATTCATAGAAATATCGCAGAGCGCAATGTTATGTTGTCATATTTAAATAAAGGTTTACAAATAATACTAATAAAAAAGTTAATTACTACATTCAATTAAGATTTTAAAATGCAATAAACAATATAATATATATGAATATGTTTGGGTAATTGTCAGCCTGTATTCTTTTTATTCATTTTAATTGTAAATATGCACATAAAGGGCCTTTTAAATAAAGGAGTAGAATAATCATGTCTAATAGTAAAACATGCATATTCCAAACTGAATAGCTGTTAATTTTTGGCCAGCTGGTTAATGAAAACAATGATATAATCAAAAGAAAAATTTTAGTTGGGGTAACCTCCAAACCCTAAAAACAATACCTTTTTAAAAGCTTATTATTTATTCTAAAATGTTTATATTCTGAGGTAGATTGCAGACAGCAGCCATTTTAGGATAGATGTGAGTTGGTCTTAGGGACACTACTCATAACATTTCACAGATTAAGGAGCTAGTTTTAGTACTAAAGCGCTATATGAAATACTCTTACAGCTAAAATGTAGGAGTCACACAGACATTATTTTTAGGATTTTCTCTTAAATCAACAAGTTAGTAGCTACTTTTAGCCCTAAGATGTTTTGTGAACACGGGCCCTGATTTGTAATGACCCTACAAACTCAAACAGCAGAAATCAAACAAATTCCTTCAACATGAGACTCACACAGCTATGAGGAGCGAGGTAAAGCAAATGGCTTTATAAGCTGTGTACTTAATGAACCCTGGCATAAGGGGTCTCATGTTTGGATTGTTGGTACCTATTAAAGAGATGTGCAGCATTCTGCTGCTGCAAGCTGAGATTGGAGCTGAGCTGGTCTCTCAGGAGGGAACGGGAGAAATGCCTGGCAGATTTTCGCCCCGAGCGCCAGTGCATATACTGTAAGGCCTACGTGACCACAGCCCAAGGCAGAGATGAGGACGATAGGGGCGGATTCTTTGATTATTTGGCACTGATTCTAAACTGCTCCTGAACTCTGTGAGTAGTCTCACCGTCTGCAGTCCATATACTACAGTAGACAGCATTCTAGCAGAAAATGCTTTTATTGTAATCCGAGCTATACTAGCTATTTAATGTATTTTCCCATAGCAGTCCAAAGTAGAGAGCTGTGCTGAATTAGGATTCGTGGTTTGTGCGGTAGTTAGCATGCCATCCAGGGTTTCGTCTTCTAAAAGCAAGTTGGCCGACTGTGGTCATTACCAATGTAGTTCAATGATTTGGTGTTTCCTAAAACTAGAGTTCAAACTAACATTCACAGTCAGAGTTGCAACTACATCTCTCAACCTGTGCTTGGAAACATAGCTTCTTCTTAATATGATATTTGGACTTAGATCATGCTTGCAAATACTTGACGGAAGTTTGAAGACCCAGAGAAAGCCTGCATTATTTTATTGGAATATTATATATATATTATAATATACTACATAATATAAAATATTATACTATATAATATATGATCACATGAAAATAGGTTACCTATAATAGTATCAGACATTTATTGTAATGTTATATTGTTCATTGATCACAAAATGATGAAATAATTTGATAAAAAGTTTACACAGTATATGTTTACACAGTGTTTTTAGACCCTAATCTGAAGTAGGAGCTAATTTAGAATACCTGGAACTAAAATCACTCCTAGTTCCTGTGGTGCGAACACACCAAAAAGTAGGTAGTTCCACGAAAGGCCTTCATATCTCTGCGGTTTCAGGAGACGGTAGTAATTACTTGGATTGTTGTCCAGCGCTGCATTATAATGGCATTTATTCAGCAGATATTTGGTATGTGGAGTGCAGTTCAGCTGGATAATGTGGTTTAGACACTTCTGGATTGTTTGACTTCACATTTGAGTAGTAAATGAATTCAAGAATTAGAATTCTCCAGAATTAAAATATCCAGATTTGCTCACCCAAGATGTTCATGTCTTACTTTCTTATGTCTAAAAGAAAGGTTTTTGAGGAAAACATTCCAGGATTTTTCTACATATAGTGGACTTCAATGAGGACCAACAGGTTGAAGGTTCAACTATGGAACATCCTTTGTGTCATGTGCACACATAAATCATAACTATTATGGGAGAAACTGTCAAGAGGACTTGGTTTGAAAAAACATGACACCAAAAATGCCCTTCTCTTTCTATAACCACTGTGGAATTATTATGGCTTTCATTCTGCCCTTCATTGTGATGCAGCAAGACAGTATTTTCATAAGAACAGCCTTCAAATTACCAAGCAGCCAGTCACTCCGGGACTCCTACATATCTCCTCCACTCATTTTAAGATGTTGGCCAAATTGTTTACTGTCAGTAAAACATCTCCGTGGTCATAAAAATGGAGAGGAAAATAAGCAGACAAACTCCTCTGTATTTCACGTCATTCATGATAATGTGAAAAACAAGCAGCTTTGGCAGTGGAATGTGATTCATTTGAGGGCTGTCTTTTTTCTCGTTTGAAAGTCTGTTTGATGCGGGTGGCAGCCACAATGGTTGAATAGTTGCGGGCTAGTGAGGGTTCCTCCCAAAGAAGTGTTTGTTTGTGTTCCACTAACACAGCTGGAAAAAACTCAGAGCCGTATATCTCATGCTAGACAGACCACCGTCATATGACCAGAAAGGTGAATTCATACGAGACAAGACGTTCATCAGATCCATTTCAACTTGGAAATGAATGGAAAATCAAATACTTGTCAGTCAACAGACCTTCTAGCTATGAAATCAGCATAGAAATCCAGTACTCTGGTGTTGAACACTGAAGGAGTCAACAAAGCACTTACTGGCAGATTGCTTTACTTTGCATCCTCAAGATAAGACATTCCATAGCGGCATCAGGGCCGGATGGAGATCAGGAATTCTCTGCAATGATGAGCCTCATTTAGGAGGCTCACTGGTACAATGTTTTCAAGCTGGTGACAAACTCCACTAAACTAAGGCACTGTCTATCTAGTTTCAACAGCAGAATGTTCAGGTCTGATTCGGACAGCTTGCACATCGACACTGAGGCATTTTAATATGTGTGTTAGTATACATAGTGTTGACATTGACAGAACTCCATCAATATTTGCCCATTTTTTTCATTCCTGGATGTTAGTAGGTGAAAACTTTCCAAAGAGAGTGGTAGCAGATCTTCCCATATATGGAGCTGAGTGCTGAGTGATGACATGATGAGCTCCGCTGTTGAATTTACGGCTTCCTAAATAGTTTTGTTTCCATTTCACCGAGCTATAAAACCTCTGGGTATGTGCTCGTCTTCATTACCGACCAAGTGGCATGTTCAACTCTCCCAGTCGGGACAAATCAATTAGGGCTAAATGAGGAGACTGGACAGTTTACCTGAGGATACATGCTTTTCTGAAGTAGCTCTTTGGCCTGTCTGTTGCAAATTATAGTGTGCTGTCTACTTAGGCTCTATAAGGCATCATCTGGCATAAAGATGGGTACATGACCAGAATGCATTGCAAGAGTTTTTAAGATGGCAAACTAGCCAAATTAATTCACATTTGCATCACATATTAGAACTAATACATTAATTTGCAAAATGCTAGCACCAAGCAAAGAATATATTGCACTGTTAATTTTACATTAGGCTTACTACGAAGAGCATTACTACACATTAGCACAAACTCTATTGGAATATTTTGTGGATTTGATTTCCCTGCACTTATCGTTAAGAGTGCTATTTGAATGCATTACAAATGTGCAAACACATTAACTTAGCTACATGCTAACACCAAACTATATTGGAATATTTAGTTGATTTTCCTTTTCCATAATCGTCCAGTGTGCTATTTGTGAACTCATAATACTTTAGCAACACGCTAACACCATTGGAATGTATTCTTGATTTTATTTTAGACTTTCCATGAAAGTGATATTTGTACGCATTGCAAAATAGCATATTAACATTAACACATCAACTTTAGCTACATGCTATCACAACAAACTGTATTAGAACATATTGCTATTTCTTCTGTGTATTTATGGTTTAGAACACTATTTGTACACATTACATATTAAAATGAATACATTAAAGGGTTACTCCACCAAAAAATGAAAAAAATTAATAACTTACCTCAATGTCATTCCAAACCCATAACAAAAGTTTAATTCATCCTCTGAACACAATTTAAGATATTTTGAATGAAAACCGGGAGGCTTGTGGCTGTCTCATTGACTGCCAAGTAAATCACACTGTCAAGGTCTAGAAAAATATGAAAGACGAAGTCAGAATAATCCGTCTGCCATGACTTATGATAACAACACATAAGACTCTATTGGAATAGATTCTCCCATTCTCATTGTGGAAAAGGCTATATTTGTGTACAGGCACTGCACTTTAGCAATAACACATTAGCTTAGCAATATGCTAACAGTAAAAACTTTATTGGAGTACACATATTATAAAGCACATTGCATATTAGCACTAAGACATTAACTTAGCAACATGGTAAAACAAAACATATCATATGCTATGTGTACGCACTACACTTTAGCTTATTAACAAGCTAACATCAGACTCTATTCTTGTGCACTTAACATAGAGAGTGCTATTTGTGTACCCATTACACTAACACATTAGCTTACCAATATGCAAAGGCCAAAATTAAAATATATTAAGTTTGTCTGTTGGTTTGTGACATGAGACACTTGCATGGGAAGCCTAGGGCATTCCTGGTTTTGAGTGAGTGTAACACACACTCACTTGGACACACACAGACGAAATGTTAATGGTGACTCTGCGTCACGACTGCAAGTTGATTTAAGTGAGACATACCAAAGAAACCCACACCTCTTGACAAGCTGTCCGCTCACCCCAGATCAGGCCCTCATGACCCTGTCAGTATTTGTTCAGATGTTGTGACTGTTCTCATGTCAGTCTTGGTGGGGGTTCACACTTCCTGTCTGAGAGCTGGAAGAAATGGGAGAGAGGCCAAGATCAGTCAGAGGAATTCTCGAAGATCAACTCCTCTGCTGAGTGTACTGAACTTAGTCATAAAATCTGATGCTGAGCTTATGATGTTTTATGGAAACTGGTATGGGATGTTAACAGTCAGCAGTGTGATGTCTAATACAGTATCTCCTCGAACCGCAACATCAGAGATGAAAGGGATGTTTGATGAAAGTC
>JAUMHR010000090.1:10938411-10950621 GCA_032361145.1 Enteromius fasciolatus | reverse complement strand
AGTCAGCAGTGTGATGTCTAATACAGTATCTCCTCGAACCGCAACATCAGAGATGAAAGGGATGTTTGATGAAAGTCAGGGGTTCGAATCAAAATTCTTTGAAAGATCTCCAATCAGATGGGGGAAACCCTGTGACTGTGAATTACATGTGGGATTCAAACCTACAGTACTGTATTTCACAAAGACCACTATTGTGGCAGATTATGAATTATGTGTGAGATTTAAACCTACAGCCTTTCATGAAAAGCACAATTGTGGTAAATACTGAATTTCATGTGGGATTTGAACCTACAGCCTTTCACAACGAGTCCAGTTGTGCAAGATTACAAATTACATTTGAGATTTGAACCTACAGCCTTACATAAAGTGCACAATTTTGGTAAATAATAAATTACATGTGGCATTTGAACCTACAGCATTTAATTACAGCTTTCATCAGATTATGAATAACACATGGGATTTGAACCTACAGCCTTTCCCGAAGAGTCAAATTGCGGTAGATTATGAATTATGAGAGGATTTAATCAAATTATAAATTGCATGTGGGATTCGAATCTACAGCCTTTCATAAAGAACACAATTGTGGATCATTACCTGTGGAAAACGAACCTACGTCCTTTCAGTTTCCAACCCACAGCTTTAAACATTAGGCTACGCCACCCCAAACAGCTTGCTACTGACATTGCTATTTAAACAAAATATTGAAGCTCTGGGGTGGCAGTAAATATTTTTAAAGCTCATACAGTATAATCTAGGCTTCAGCAGCGATAACTTCGGTTTCTCCTTTTGACTGAAAGCAACATGTTCTCCAACCTGCTGTTTGGTCCCTGCAGGCTAATTTGACTCCTCTCAAAAGTGGGCCATTTGTCTAAACGAAAGAGCCATTTCCTCCACATATTTCCAGAAACTCAGCAAGCCCTTGTTCACTGCTGTTTATTCAGCTTTAGTAGCGTTTGGGTGGGGAAAGCCACAGCAGCGAGACAGAAAAAGAAAGAAAATGCTTACGGCAGGCCTTTTCTTCTGCTGAAAGATGTGGCTTCGTTTCTTGGCAAAAAAAACCTCCAGGATTGGGAGGTTTCCTTTCTAAGAACGAGACGGCAAGGTGTTGCATTACACCAAAAACTATTTCTGACGGTTCCAGGGTAGCACTCATGAATAAACAGTGTACTATCACTGCCATCATCTCTAAGCTTTTGTTTCTGGTGTTTAGACCATCTTAACTGAACTTTCATGCTGGTTCCAGACTAGAACAAACAAACCTGCAACCATACACTATATGTTGTGATGGCTAAATTCACTTATGCCATTTCAAACGACCAACGCTGATCTATTTGCGAGGTGTTGAAAGGCTCATATGCTGGTCTATAAAATGTTTGAGAGGACAGTTTGATGTGCCAGTCTGGGGAGCGGTGTAATGAAGACGGAAGGGTGTGTCCAGATGATTGAAAGTGTTCCTCAAACCACTGCCAGCTCTAGGGTGCTACAAGACTCCTCCTAAAAGATCAAGTATTTGGTGTCCAGCATGAGCTTGAATCCAGATATATCAGTGGCATCACTGCTGACTCAGAAATGCTGACACCTAGTCACACCATGGTTAGTTGAACAGCATAGAAGACTTTTTATCCGATAGCCCACAGCAGAAATCTGAGCACTGGTTTGAAAAGTAGTGGACCATTTAAAGAATAACACAAAAATTGCCCACCAAACACCTGTGGGAAACCACTAACTACACCAATTATGTACACTTTAATAGACTATATTTTAAAGCTGCCAAAGTTTTATGTATCCATAGTTTTCCTAGACTGTGGTTTTGCGCATGACATACTGTACCTGAATTAATTCCTGCAACTTATTCATTTGTGCCGATGTTGCACAAGTTTGTTCTCTTGTTTTAACACTTAAAATGTGGCCAGTTGAGCTATATTTGGTTAAATTGTGGTGAATTAAGAATTAATTTCCATAACATATTAAAGGTGAGGTAAGTAGCCAATGTTGATATTTAAAATGACCAAAACAAACACGACCCTACCCCAATTTTGATAGCTCTGCCCCACACATACTTACGCAATTATGCAGCAATTAGTTCTGTGAAACAAAGCAAAGCCAAGGTAACATCGTGTCTACACCAGACATGAGCGGTGCGACAAAATACTGTAGAACTCATCATAATCAGTGACGCTGTCTACCAGTGTTGGGGGTAACGCATTACAAGTAGCATAATATAAGTTACATAATCAGATTACTTTTTTAAGTAACTAGTAAAGTAACACATTACTTTTTAAATTTAAAAGAGAGTTACTTTAAAAAAAAAAAATGTCAGTTACTTTGTTTTCTCATTTATTGAGTGACAAGTCTCTTGTCCTCATGTTGGGAGAAGTCAGAAGTGCATTTGTTTTTCATCGAAACGTATAAAAACAGTGAAATGCAAACTCAGAATACGATGCAAATATGCAATAGTTAAATACATTAAATAACACAAATGTATCTGATCTTATTTTATTAACCAATAACTTTTCTGCTGACTTTGATGATCCAGTTCAACCATACTAATGACTAAAATGACAAAAAATGACTCTATATAAACGGAAAGTATTGAACCTTTTTCTCCAGAATTCTAGACGTGAATTACTTATCCTTCGGCCTGATGTTTATTTAGTACATTATACTCACTGCTTCTGTAGGTGAGGCTGGATTATGAATGATGCGCGCAAACATAAACGCATTTCAGTTGAGCAAGGGTGCGTTTCTCTTCAGAACCAAACCTAACTCAGTCACTCAGATGTCGGGGGTAAATCACTACTGCTATGTTCATCAATACATTTAACAACAAAACACCTCAGTCGCTTAGGAGTCTTGCTTGTCTCTGCGTCTCATTATGATAAAGGCTCACTCAGGGCGGGTCTGAGGGCGGTGTGCATTATTATTCAATTAATTTAATAAAAATACTTGTGGATCTTTATGATTGTAGGGTGGTTGTGTACACACTCTCCCAACACACATTTCAGTCCAGACAGTCCAAAAAGTGCATGTACCACCGTATGACCCCTTTAAAGAGAGGGAACTAATAAACTGTGTATTAAATTTGTGTTCATGATAACTTGTTTTTCATGACATACCTTCACTGCTACTTAATGAACCGAATATAGTTTTCTGGCTAAAGTACTGGACTGAACGCTGATGTACAACTCTTAATAATGTAATACATTTTAAAAGGTTCACCAAAAAATAAAAATTCTGTCATAGTTTACTCACCCTCAAGTTGTTCCAGACCGGTATAATTTCTTTTTTTCTGCTGAACACAAAAGAAGATATTTCGAGAAATTTCAATCATTAAAAAAAAACCTATGCAGCAGACTAAAGCCCGAGCATTCAAAGCAAGGCAATTTTATCATACACATAATGTTATCACCTCTTGTTGTGGACATTACCGTTATAGACACTGGAGTATAGGCTCGTTCAGGAACAACAACTATAACAATAAACTATCATTGTTAAAGTTGTTGTTCCTGAAGGAGCCTATACTCCAGTGTCTATAACGGTTTGTCTATGCCTATACCAGAAACTACTCTTTTTCTGCTCCTCACATCTTTTGAGCAGGACGGTGTCTCAGCGGGCCACCCGAGGCAGGTCAGCAGGTCATCCGTCTCAGCTGATGCATAGAGCAGAGGTTATTAATGTGATCCTCAGAACAAACGTCCCCCACAGGTGCAGACACTGGCCTGCAAAAACAAATAATACATATGTTCCCCAAGCTGTCCCTTGAGGAAGTAGAACCAGACATGAAGAGTGTGAAAAGACAGGTATTTATATTTACTCTGTGGAATTTAACCTAGAAGAACTGTGGAACTGTTTTTTACCGTAATAGTTCTTCTACAGTCAATGTACAGTTCTGAGTGCATTTTAAGTTATTTTGCTAATATTCTTTTCATTTTTGTCCAAGGCGTTCATCATTTGTTTTTAAGTACGCTCTTATGATGCTCTTCTGAGTGGTTGCTAGTTGCTAAAAACCCTAGAAATTGCTTGTATCCTTTCTTTATTGTAAGTTTATTGGTTTTAAACTTGTCTTATTTACAACTTAAAAGTACTTAAGCTAATAGTCTGTTCAGGTCCCTGTTGCTCGTCTTAGCAGACACTGCTAACTAAGAACAGATGACAGCACGCTGTATTTGGAGATGTGTGGTAATAACCTCTCACAGGACAATAAACAGCCACCCTGGAGAGCACGGACGGCATCCCATGAATCTCGCTCCTCAGGGATGACACCACACGGAAATTGGGCAACCCCTTTTATGAACAAGCCTAAAATAGGCATGTGTACAGTCCGGACCATTCCATCACGCCTGCTGAGTTTACTCTCAAAAGATGCGCCTCTCCAAGCAGATTCCTTCTCGTCTACACAAAGAAGACTGACTGTGTTTAACAGACACTGGCTCTCACAGGATCGTACACCATTTACACTAGAATTAAAAATGCTAATTCAGTGCTTTATTTCAAATTGTGTTGGATGCACAGTGTAATTAAACAAGAAACTGAATTAATTAAATAAATAAATAAATAATACATTTTAATAACCCATTTATTTTTTCTATTTTAATATTTTCAGAAACATTGGATATAAATAACATTTAAAATGCCATAAAATTAACTACTTAATTTTTGGTTACATAATATATGTGTGCGTACTGTGTATATTTATTAGGTATATATGAATACAAATATATACGTGTAAATACGAAATGTGCAAATAAGAAAAAAAAAATTATGTTTATATATTAAATATATTTATATATAATATAAACTATAGGAATATGAATACATAAATGTATAAACATGTAAATATGAATAAAAATATACTTTATGTGTATATTTATATGCATGTATATTTATTTTGGATGTGAATAATTACGATTAATCCTTTGACAGCCCTAATGAATATATATTTAATATCATTATATTTTTAGTTTATTATTATTTATTATTATTTTTTACATTTCTAAAACATTGACATTACATTTTATTTTACACATTAATTTTTATTTTCATATTTTTCCTTTTATTTCAACATTTTGGTTGTGTGTGTGTTTTTTTCTTCTTCTTAATATATCTATATAGATGTAATTACTTTTAATTTAGCATTAGTTCTTTAAAAATAATAACATTTTATTTTATTTAGCCCTATTTATTTCCTATTTATTTATTTTTAATGGTTTAGGTTAACTAAAATAACCCTAATGTGTGGCCAATTCAATTTTCACACAGCATATTTTGGCAGACAGTGAGTGTCAGATTTGAAGGCATTGAGAGCAATATTTAACACTACAGAAATTCATTAACAATGGAAACACGACAAAGCAAACAAATGTGAGCTGGTTTTCATCCCCAGGCGAGAGCTTTGCTTAAAATTCATCAAACAGCTGTGACAACAATGTTTCCCCTCATTTTCCCCTTTTCTTCTTTTAGAAGAATTCCACTTGAGGCCTGATGTGACGTTAAGATTACTGGAAAATATAACTGCCGTGCACTTGCGTTATCACGAATACCTGAAGTCCTCACAGCAGATGTTTGATCTTCACCTGTCCAGCTCTGTAGAATTGACACACGCATTCATTTTAATTAAACAAAGCCTGGGATTCCATAACAATAATTCTAGAAGGCGGAAACATTCCATCGTCTAAACTTCTCAAATCAAATTCAAACTAAATTTCTCAATCAGTTCAAGACCCAAATGTGTAAAAATGAAAATTCCTGTGTGTAATATTCTCTAAGAAGAGCATTTTTGCTTGACAAATATTACAAAACATTAGCAGCCTCACGAGTCATAAATCACTGAAGCATATCAGACAGAAATGTGACCGCTGCCCGCTCAATACCAGCGTCATTCCTGTGGTACGAATACAGCAATCTAAACAAAGCCTCTAATTTTTACAAAAATATGTCCAGCTGACAGGAAACCGACAGTACGGCATGTGCTGCTCATACAGTAGAATATTATCACATAAACACAAAACACTGCAAAGTCTGTCAAACAATAGTTTACAGAGAAATTAAAATTAGCTAGAAATTCTCTCACACTTGGGCCAGCCAAGATGTAGATGAGCTTATTTCTTCATCAGAACAGATTTGAAGAAATATCTTTACATCACTTACTCACCAATGGAAGTGAATGGGTGCCGTCAGAACAAGAGTCCAAACTGCTGATAAAAACATCACAA
This sequence comes from Enteromius fasciolatus, assembly GCA_032361145.1. NCBI lineage: Eukaryota > Metazoa > Chordata > Actinopteri > Cypriniformes > Cyprinidae > Enteromius > Enteromius fasciolatus. Next base: position 10,944,409 of record JAUMHR010000090.1, on the reverse strand, counting down.
TAATCCACACAACTTCAGTCTATCAATAATATCTGGTGAAGAGAAAAGCTTGGTTCATTTTAAACATTGATAAACATCATAAAAGCATGTGTCCAGCCAATATTTAATATTATCATCAACATATTGTTTTTTATAGTTTTTTTTTTACAGTGGCTTAGAGAAAAAAAAAAGTCTGTTGTAAATAATTTGGACATGGAGGTGAGTAAATGATAGAATTAGCATTTGCTTTTAGGTGAACTATACCTTTAAATAGTGCTTTATACAGTATGATCTTGCTGCATGTGTGAATGTGTTTTTTTTCTTTCAAATAAACTATGTGAGTTCAAACAGGGTTCGCATCATTAAATAAGGCTTCCCATCATGCCTCAGACCAGACTTTAAAAGAGTCGCCCCCACACATGACTGAACGGACCCATATCAGCTGAGCTCCTGATAATAGTTATGTGAACAATAATATTTAGTGAACATTCAGATTTATATAGTGGAGGAAAAGGGTTGAAATCTCATGCATTTTGGACTCAATCTGAGCCAAAACCCCAAACATTCCTGCAATTACTAGTACTATAGGCTGTATATTTTGTAGAGACTGAATGGCTCCACATTTTTTTCTTTCTTAGTAGGCAGGACCCATAATAAGTACAACACACTTTTTAGCAGCCTAATATGGAGTTCAAGCTTTACTCTAGTCTGCTGGACTTCCTTTGTCTGGCCTAAATATCTAGAACTAATGGATACTAACAGTATAAGACTAAATAATGCATGCATATGTTTCTGTCTCACTTCATATTATCATTAGCGATTTTTTTATTTAACCATCTTTTTACTCTCCCGTTTTGGTCGAGCATGCTGTTCTATTATAGTTCGCTGTCGACAGACGAAGCAAAAGCTGCCACATGTCCTTTTTTGGTCACACAGACTGTAATTTAGCCATCCACGATATAATTCCCAGAATGACCGCGACCACAACACATGAAGAAGTAACAGCGACACCTGCTGGAGAGAATGCGTCCCATCTAGAGCTGCACAAACAGCGTCAAAACGCGTTTACACGACCGACAGAAACTATGCTGCGCATATATTTATGAGATTAAAACGCAAAAAATATAAGAGAAGGCACGTGAACACTGTTCTGTGCTTAATTGTTTTGAATAGAGGTAAAAACGCTGTTAGCATTTGTTTGGTTGCTTCAGTGAAGAATCTCAGGAAAAAAAGACATGCTCGTAAAAATGACCACAGCTGTTCTATACCATGTCTAACCAAGAACTGGAGCATCAGAAAAAATATATTTATTTATTAAATATATAAATAAATAAAAAAAGTTAGAAGTTTGAATAGATTTCCGGGTAGTTTCTGGTAGATAAAAATAGATTTTTTAGAAAATATAGAGATAGAAATAATAGAATGTTTTTTTATTTATGTATTTAAGATCCATTTACATTACGAAATTAACATAAAAATAGAAATAATTATAAATAATAATTTAATAATAATAATATAAATATAAAAATACCCACTAAAAATAAATAAAGTATTTGAATTAATTCTATAGTCGCTGTGCTAATATAACAACAAATTACTTTATCCAATACTGTACTAAGTTTACTACAACTATACTGTATGTTATACTAAAAAACACTATATTCACTGTAGTAAAAACTAGTATAACTATATATAGTGTATATGTGTCTATAAGTAGCTATACTAGTGTTTATTACAGTTTATCATTTATTAACAAGTGTTGTAAATACTATAATACAGTACTTGACTATAGTAATTGCTATAAATTACTATAGTGTTTGTCATGTGGGCTGCTAGCCATGTTTTTACACTACTGAAAAGAAAAAAGGCAACTCGTTCCAGGATACAAATGTAAGTAGAATTCTTTTCCCACAGTTCTTTAAAACCATTTAACAAATTTATTTATTTTTTAAATGACAACAAATAGTGCATGCAATGTATGTGTCTGAGCGTAAGCACACACACACACACCCAAACACACAATTGTTGCATGTGCCCTCAGTACAGTGTAATTATTATTCAACTAATTACTGACTAATATCAATAAATATTAAAATATACTATATAAGGCAAAGATTTGGTTAAGGGACAGTTGCTTGTACTTATGCACACTTTTCTGTTACTACTACAGTAAGTACAATATGTAAAGTATGAAAAATATGTAACAAGGACTCTAAAATAAAATATTTATTGCTTAAAAATGTACTATTATAATAATCTGTACGATCAACCTCACCCCTGCCCAAAAAAGCTTTCACAAATCATACTTTGTTGAAACTCTTTATTTTCAGGGCAATACAAAAAATACTTTCGTGACCAGATAAATATTATACATACAGCATTTTAATGTCCATTATTATTATCGTTATTAATATTATTATTAATGTCGCTATGTCAGTTGATTGAAGGCAGTCCTAACTCTATGTCAAAAGAAGGCGATAGGTCTTTGCTGTTTTCTTCGGGCTCCACTGAAAGACACCACATGTTCAACCACACATTGCAATATCTTCATTATAGCTATAACTCCGAGTAAACAAAAAGCGAAACTTCATACATAGTGGTTTACTGAAATGAAAAGCAAGATAACCTTGTTCTTTTATTGGGACATTTTAATAAACTTCTTCACGTGGACAAGCTGAAAGCAGTCAGTGCTGACAGAAACAATCACATCCTTCCTTTTCCTACTCGCGGTTTGTTACCTTTATTACATCTAAACGTCTAAATAGTTAATAGTACGGCAGTATAGCGGCCTGCCAAGGCAAGCGCATTTTTAGGCCTCGGTAGAATATGTACAATATTGCAGAACAGAACAAAATGGCCGCCCAATGGATGTCAGCTTTAGTCGCCTTAGACTGGAAACAACGCTGAACACATCTAAAGCTAGTTTGAAGAGGACAAAATACATCTGCTTCACTCATCAGAAGATGGACGATGCTTAAACTTGCTCAGTATCGTTAGACGGAGCTCTGTTGCTGATCCGGAACCCCTTTAACATGAACATCCAGTGAAATCTGGCCCACGAGCAGCATTTAAGAGCAACTTGCGCACTACTGAAGAAGTCAGAATAAGGCACTATGATACAATGCAGTCCAGATCTGAAGTCACAACAGTCAGTTCTCAGCTTGTAAGTGCCACACGTTATTCTACGTGACGCAAACAGGAAGTGAAACCCTCGTAATAGTTTACGCCGGGATTTTTCGAACCGAAAACATGCACGAAGCACACGATAAGCAGAAGAGACCTGTTATCTCCGGGTAAGACTACACTGACGCCATTGAATCCAACAAAGCTACTGACGTGGAGCTTCCTGCTGTACATGCAGGTACAATCTCAAACAGGAAGTCCATCTGCAGTGGACCAGAAATGCGTTTTATGAGAACTGTGATATCAGAAAGTACAACACTGGGATTCTGGCTGCGTTCAGAATGGAATTCGAGCGCTCTGCGTACTGCATACTGCACAGTATATACTGTATAATGCTTACTATTCTTTTCAAAACAGCATGTGAAACAGTCTGGATTATTACGATGTACTGATAAACATTTTAAATGTTAAGTATGCTACATTGTCGTCACATGACCTCACCACGTAGTCTGTTTGAATATGTTCGGAATGAAATGCTAGCTATTAAATACTTAAAACAGCACTGCTTACTGTCTACTATTTAAAAATAGCCTGTTAAATAGTGCGCAGTATGCGAACAGTAATTGTTTACATGTGACCTCATTATTATGCACATTTAATTCAAACGATTTTTTCGTATTAGTATCCAATTTTGTGCAAAACAAAAATTGTGTAGTATGCTAGATTTTGAATTCGGCCCAAACTATCTGGTATTACTTTTGTGTTTATTCATTACACTGGAAATAAAAAATTTGAGCGCACTGCATTGTGGGATATAGTGATCTTCATACTGCATATTTTGGAAAAATAGGAAATGTGCATACTGTTGCATACGTAGTGTAGTGTGTTATATTGCTGAAACACAACCTTATTATTATATATTCTGCACATTTATTTTGTTACTGTGTGTATTTATTTAGTTTCACGTTTTTATTCAAATATAAAACATTTTGAAAATGTTGACGTGTATAAAATATATGTAGCATGGCAATTTGAAATCAGCCAAAATTGAAGCTGGAATTACGTCTTTCATTACACAAGGAAAAAAGAAGCAGCGCAGTGCATTGTGGGATATATCATTCCTACATACAATGTTGTTACCTATAACGTAGCTTTTTTTGTGTGTGTGTTAAAAAGGTTAATATTTGGTTAGTATTAATTGAGGCTAGCATTACAATTGTTGATTTGCAAAACAGAAAGAAAAAAAGACAATTGGCATTGCATTGTGGGATACATAATGTCATCCGATTATTCTAATGCAAAAAAAGTATGCTGCAGAAATAGTATGAATAGTGTGATAGCGTGTAATTCCGAACGTATCCGTTGTGTTTGCGCAAACCTAAGTTTAGATGCACAGATGAATCATGGGAAATGTAACCAGCTGAGGTATGAAGAGAGGACTGAATGAAACGGTTTTTAATGAATCAACCCCAACTAGACCTACAAATGCAAAAGAGAAGCCAGAAGCTGCTCTATTACAGTTCTGCTAACAATAAATAACACAACGAAGCACAACAGTACATTCTTTCCTTATAGCTACCTATGATTCATAACCTTACTAACATAATATTCTAGAGTGGCATGTGTATGAGTTTGAGCAGTGCATTCTAGTGGCTTTCCAAGCTTATCGGCACCCGAATCAGAAATCGTGCGAATAATGAAAGCCTACGGTCTGACGTCATACTTCATAAGTAAGATTTGTCTGGTTTCTGGCTGCCAGATATTAATGGTTTCACATTGGTTTTATTATAAGCATTGACGCATTGTGTAGGATCAGTTACCAAGATCCTTATGGTAAGCTATCGCCGATGAGCGGCATACTATCGATACGTAAAACACACAGTCACGCAAACAAACCTCTAACAAGTGCTTTACACCTTAAAAAAAATACAAGAACGTAAAATATTAGCCCTATGTAAGAGGAAATCCATTCGCACCCCCAACATACAGCCAATCAGTGGCGCTAGTCCCATGTGAGCCAATCACATTTAACGTTAACAAGTCACCTGACAGTTACACAACCAATGACATGTGACATCTCTAGCTCTGCATATAAGTAGCAGCCAATTATCTGTAACAATTAAGATCCGATGGATGCATTCAGCTCTGGTCTTCTCGCAGTTCGCTGGGCAGGAACTTGTATTGCTGCTGTCGGATGTGGGCGAGCTTCTTCCGGGCTTCTTCTAGCTCCCTCTCTTTTCTTAGCATCTCCTCCTGAGCTGCGATGATCTGGAAATAACGCAAAACTATTAGTCACCGAATGGGCTACATTTAACCATTCTTCTGTAAATTACGCACAATTTATATTAATTCGTCTGTGAGCCGACATGGGAAAGCGTATATATGCAAAAACGTAACTTACGATGAATTCGCAAACATTTCACGCAGATTCATACTTTTTCATGTTTCAAAAACGAACGCGATATGAATTGTAAATGTGGCAGTTTACAGACTAGTATTATGAAGGTTTCTGAATGATTATGAAGGTACAGTAAATGATTTTTAAAAACTCATTCTGCTTGTGTTTCATGCGCGAATGCAATGTGATTACGACTAATTACGCAAGAAAGATTACAACAGAAATTACTTTTGGTTATGTTCAGTGATGGGAATAACGGCGTTTAAATAAAAGGCGTTACTAACTGCGTTATTTTTTTCAGTAACGAGTAATCAAACGAATTTCGTGTTACAACGACGTTACCGTTACTGACAATAAAATGTGGCGTTACTATAATTTATTATAATATTATTAGCATTTCTCAGACAATTTCAATGGATGTGCAGTGTAGCTGTATTTGACGTACCATAAACTCTGTGAAGACGCTCGGGTTCTTTAGAAAGATGAAGAGCAAGAGTC
>JAUMHR010000090.1:10912824-10923477 GCA_032361145.1 Enteromius fasciolatus | reverse complement strand
CGGGTCGGGTTCGGTTACTGCTCAGTCGGACGCGGGCCGGGCTCGGACAGAAAAATGCGGCCCGATCCGCACTCTAGTTGTTTGATGGTAGCGAGGACGCTGCCGTGCTGTTGCTAGGGTGTTGTGGGTGGTTGAACAGGTGTTGCTATACTAAAGTATTGCGGCTATGTGGTTCCTAGGGTGTTGTGGGTAGTTGAACGTGTTGCATTGTGATTGCTAAGATGTTGTAGTGGGTATCAGATCAGAATCAGAATGAGTGTATCATCAATGATATTACTATGTGGTTTCTAGGGTATTATAGGCGGATGCTATGGTGTTGCTATGCATTTTCTAGGGGATTATAAGTTGCTACAGTGTTTCTATGAGGTTGCTAGGATGTTGTGGGTAGTTGACAGGTTGTTGCTATGTAATTGGAAGGCTGTTGTAACACTCCGTAACAGGGGTGTTGCTATGCTATTTTTTTAGGGTGTTGTTGGTGGTTGTTAGTGTGTTGCTAGGTTTTTGTGGGTGGTTGCATAGGTGTTTCTAGGCTATTATTAATTTATTGTCAGTAATCAATAGAGGGTTGTAATGCTACTTTTTATAGTGCTGTTGGTGGATACCAGTGTTTGCTAGGGTGTCATGGGTAGTTGATAGGGTGTTGCTATCTTCTGTTATTAGTGTTTCGTCAGTAATCAACAGGGTGTTGCTATGCTAGTTTCGTTGGTGGTTGCCAGGGTGTAGTTAGGGTGTTGTGAGTAGCTGACAGGGCATAGCTGCGTTATCGATAGAGTGTTGCTGGTAGTTGCATCAACAATCAATGGCAGCAATCAACAGGGTGTTGCTATGCTATTTTTAAGGTGTTGGTAGAGGTTGAAAATGTTGTCCAATGTGTTGCTAGGTTGCTGTGGATATCGACATGGAGTTGGTATGTTATTGCTAGGGTGTTGCAGATGGTTGCTTATTACTAAGCTGTTGTCAGTAATCAACAGGGTGTTGCTATGCTATTTTTAGGGTGTTGGTGATGGTTGTTCAGTGTGTTGCTAGGTTGTTGTGGGTAGTTGACAGGTTGTTGCTATGTAATTGGAAGGCTGTTGTAACACTCCGTAACAGGGGTGTTGCTATGCTATTTTTTTAGGGTGTTGTTGGTGGTTGTTAGTGTGTTGCTAGGTTTTTGTGGGTGGTTGCATAGGTGTTTCTAGGCTATTATTAATTTATTGTCAGTAATCAATAGAGGGTTGTAATGCTACTTTTTATAGTGCTGTTGGTGGATACCAGTGTTTGCTAGGGTGTCATGGGTAGTTGATAGGGTGTTGCTATCTTCTGTTATTAGTGTTTCGTCAGTAATCAACAGGGTGTTGCTATGCTAGTTTCGTTGGTGGTTGCCAGGGTGTAGTTAGGGTGTTGTGAGTAGCTGACAGGGCATAGCTGCCCTGTTGACAGGGTGTTGCTACGTAATTGGAAGGCTGTTGTGACACAATCAACAGGGTGTTGCTATGCTAGTTTTGTTGGTGGTTCCCATTGTGTTGCTAGGATGTTGTGGTTAGTCGACAGGGTGTTGCTATGTCATTGCTAGGGTGTTGTGAGTGGTTGCATAGGTGTTTCTATGCTATTACAGTGTTTCCCACAGAATTTTGTGAGACTTGTGTTGGCTGGTGACATCACATATTAATTAGCATACATATGACATCATTTCGTCCAGTTTGCGCTTAGACGAGTTTTAGCACTTCAGATATGTGCAACTCTATGAACGGTCACATACTGTAATACAACTGAATGCCCAATAAAGCTGTTTACATTGTAATTTTCTTTTTTTTGTATACATAAAAGAAGTATATATGTGTATACTTATAACAGGACCCATTAATACTACACAGGAATGACTGTACTCCTTAAATCCTGATAATCGCGTCATTGTCTGATGAAATCAGTAGGCTATACATCAAATTTAACGTACACTAATATCTAATATACAGCGGTTTTGGCTATAACAATGTTTTTTTCTCATTCTGCTTGCTGCCTGCTCCTGAGTACCAAACCACGATCATATTAACAGACGAATTATGTTCATATGTAGAAGCCCAAACAATCAATAAGCGACAGGTGCTTGGAAATGCTGTTTTGTACTCCTTTATTATTGATTAGTCTGCTACGGTACGGCCAACTGAAAGCGCTGTTTCTCTGCTGCTAACTGAACAGAATAGACGGTGAGAGAGGCGACGCTGTCCGGGGAAAGTCAGAGCTCATGCTCCCGGGGCAGTGTTGGCGACATCTTACAACTGAACGATAGCTAAGGTTTTTTAAGTTGCTAGGTTTGTCAGTATAACGTTATATTGTGCTGAAGTCGCACTCGTCAGTAATCGTCAGGGTGTCACTATGCTATTTTTTAGAGTGCCGTTATTATTAAGGTGTTGTCAGTAATCAGAGGGTTGTAATGCTACTTTTTATAGTGCTGTTGGGGGTTGTCGGTGCATTTCTAGGGTGTTGTGGGTAGTCGACAGGGCATTGCTATGCTATTGCAGGAGGTAGCTATGCGATTACTAAGGTGTTTACAGGGTGTTGCTATGCTATTTTTTGATGTTTTTGGTGTTGCTAGAGTGTTGTAGGTGGTTAACAGGGTGTTGCTATGTTTTTTCCTAGATACTGTGGGTGGCATCACCCCCCCCTAACCATTTTTTGCTTACAATGTAAATATGAGCCTTAGCAAAAGCAGCAAACTGTACATCTTAATAAACCAGTAGAATTTTAAAAGTGTAGTCAGAAGAGGCTTTCAAAACAAAATAATTTCCTCATATCATGATAAAAAGTAAATACAAACTGAGCAAAGTAAGGCAGCAAACTACACAGAAGAAATGGCCTCCCACAATCCCGAGCGAGCCTACCTTCTCTGTGACAGCGCGGGCGTACTCGATCAACTCTCTCTTGGTGAAACTGTCCGTCGGGCTCATCTGCAGGGCTCCGGCCTTCTGGACCAGATAGATGCAGCCGTGACCCAACTCCTGCACCCGAGTCTTGATCTGAGATCCCACCTGGAAATACAGCCATGATATCAAGTCTAAGAAAGAGTTGGCATCCAAGTCAGCTGGAATCTGGGTCTAAATCTGAATGTATTCGTGCTCTGCGACTGCTCTAAAAGCCACTGCCTCCGTTCAACAAAGCTCTATCCAATAATTAAGAAGTGATTGTGACGGCCTTTGAGGGGGCCCGACAGCACTGTATGTTCATTACCTGACACACAGATCCATGGGTGGGCGGCTCTTCATTATGAATATCACAACGGGCTTTTAAGGCTTGTGGGGGTGCACGGTTGCTATGGCAATGGTAACGGCCACTTATGTAAAAATGCTAGTGAAGAGAGCTGGTGACAACCACGTCCACGTGTCGGCTTCCTTTTTTCAAATGTAGAGAGCAAAGGTGTGAAATGTGTCGGCTGGTGTTCGCACCTTTATTCACAGGTTTAACACCATGCAAAATGGAAGTAGAAGGTTTGCTATATGACACTGACCAAGCTGCATGTGTTGGCTTGAGTATTTTTGTTAGTTTGTTTTGTTAGTGCTTATGACACACTATTGCAGATGAGATTTGAGAGTAAATAATGATGTTTACAGTGAATAACATTCAGTGAATTTATCCATTTCTCTCACAAATCTATCGAATGATTTAAGATGATTGGTATATAATGCACAAAGTGTCAGTAAAACGGTTTGAACGTTTTTTTCTATATATGTGTGTACTGTGTATATTTATAATTTAAACATAAATACACACATAGTGTATATTCTGAAAACATTTGCATGCTTATATATGCATTCATATAATTTACATTAGATATATAAATATATTTAATGTATAAAGATTTTTTTCCCCTAAATATATAGATGCATGTGTTTGTATTTATATAAACATAATAAATATACACAGTATATTCACATGTGATTCATCGTGGTTAATCGTCTGATCATATTTACCAAACACTTGTTTCTTAATAATTTCAAGGTGCTGGTTCTAAAAACAGTGCCTGTTTTGCTCTAGCATGTCAAATTTCTTCTTACAGAATATGATGCATTTTGTTGGCTTTCAACAATTATTTTCAAGGCGAAGAAGTCTTTGTCTATTTGAAGTCTTGTATTATTCCTTAAACTGTCACAAAGACATGATTCATATCTTCATCTGAGCTAGGTTATTTGTAGTTATTCGCTCAACTCTCAGCATATTTTCACATGTAAAAATGATTCTGAGGTAATTATTTATGCTCATTTTATGCCAGATGTCTACTTTCTCACACCTTTGCAGATAGTGAGTAAAATGATACATTTTAAAAACTTCATTATAAGTCATTAAAATGGAATCTATTGACTGTTTTTTGATTTTGACAATTGCAATAATTCTGAATCAGTACATGAAAAATTCTACATACTTATTTTGTGCAAACAGTTTTTTTTGATATTTCTGAATTCAGTACCTTCAAATTAGGTAATATAATGCCTTTCTTGCAAAATGCAGGACTACGCAATAATAACACTGTGAAAAAGTCGTATAAACTACATGTAGTTTAGATGTAAAGACACTACGTTTCGTTGTGAAAGTGAAACTACTTTGTGACACAACTAGAAATCAGTGGTTAAGTTGTATTTACAACACTGTTCCAGAACAGTTCAACTCCAATATTAGAGTGTGTTTAGCACATTTGACTATTTCCTGAACCTGAGAAAGCAGCCTATGCTGGCTGTGCACAGAGATTATAAAGTGAAGCAATTCTACCTCTGGCGCTTCTGACTCACAACCTTTAAGTAAGTTATGTTTTTTCATTAAAAGAACCTGCTACTTACTATTCAAACGTGAGTTTGGGCAGTGTAGAGTAGTGCTTGTTGTTTGTCGTTTCTCCAATCACAAATGCAGAGATGGTGTTATGTTTACGAGGCGCAATGCAACGCAACACATAAAAAGGCGGTACTAAGTCATGATAATCAGTAATTATGCTCCCACTGGATGCAACAAATGCCTCTTTTGTAATATGTTTTATTGTTTTAGTGTCATAGCGCTGGGACACGGCATCACGTTATGGTAAGTTGCATAACATTTCCGCCAAACGCTTGAGGTATTCGGTTAATCACAATGCACTGAATAGCTGGCCAATCAGAGAACACCTCGCTTTTTTAGAACGATGAGTTTTGTACAAATCGACTCGTTTCAGGAAGGCAGGGCTTAAAGGTTGGATTACACCAAATACACAAAATAATGTTTTTTTAGCAACATTATATGACCCCTTTAAGTCTGGAGTTTATGTGAGGTTAGGCCATCTGCGTGTCCATCAGCATGTCTGTAAATGTGCATTTCTCAGATCGCTGCTCCGGTGGGGGTAGAGACACACTGCACTGATCCTCACCTCCTCTGGCTCAGCAGTGGCAGCTGCCAGGCGGCCTTGTTGTGCCAGCTGGCTGTAATCCACCGTCACCTGAGACGCCAGTCCACCCAGCTCCTCCGGACATGTCACGGACTTCGTCATCTAGGGTCACATTAAAGAAGCATAAGTTGTGATACAGCGACTACAGATTTGAGAAGATGTTGAAGCATTTCGAGTGAGCGTCCTCACCATTTCCTGTGCAGTAATGGCAATGGCTTTTGAAAACTTCACCATGGTGGTCTGGTAATCTACAAAAGTGCCGTCAGGCTCTGGCGGTGTTCCTTCATCCATCTGTGAAATAAAGAGACCCGAAACACAGTGATGTACCACGCTAAGACGGTAATTTGTATTAGGACTGGGTCCAGCATTACATGTACACAGCGCAGCGATCATTCCCGCAGAAAATGATCAGAGTGCAGATATTCAATAGGCTGCCATTGTCTTCCAGCGTGAGTCATGACAGCATAATGAAAGATTGCGTGCATCCAGAGCTGATAAATAGAGATGTTGTGCCAATTCAGTCTAATAATGAGATACAGAGGCAGCTGTAGTATCTGTGACACATTTACATACGAGTGCCAGCTAGAGATGACTTTGATCACAAAGCATTCTACAACATTCTTTTTTGCATTCTACAAAAAATATATTTTTTTTTACTTAACTTTAGAATTTAACTTAATTTTATTTTAGAATTTTTAATGTATACATATACACACACACACTATATATATATATGTATATATTACACACACATATTTATTGACTACTGTAATATATATATATATATATATATATACTGTATGTATATATTTTATTATATGCATAAAATGCTTATAGACTACTTTAAAATATAAAAGTATTTCGTTTTATAAAGATATTTTATAGCGATGTTCATTTTACAGTTTAGTCAGTAAAAAATACACAAAAATGTTGAGTACTGTGGTTTAAATATATAAAAGTATTTATCTTTATAGAGATTACAAGTATTGGTGTCAATAATTTTACTGATTTTAAGATGAAAAAAAAAAAAAAGTTCATTAAACAGCTCAGTAGCAATTACAAAAACACAAACATGTTGACTATTGTGTGTGTGTATATATATATATATATATATATATATATATTTTAAGTATTTATTTTTATAAAGATAACTAGTATTGGTGTCAATAATATTACATACCGATTTTAAGATAAAAAAAACAATAGAAATATTATATTTAAGTAAGTGGTTATGATATACAAACACAGGTGAAATTTGAGAGTAAATAATGACTTAATTTTTTGTCTGTCACAGAAATATATAAATAAATAATCTATAATATATTATAATTTTCTGTGTTGGCCAAACTTTTTTTTTGGGGTTCTTTGTACACTTATTTTATATTTCAATCATTTCCATCATCAACAGGAGCATCATCATCATTTCATAGGAATTATTGGTATTGATCAGTGACAAAAAAATAGATATTAGACTTAACTACTTTTCAACATGGAGTCACTAACCCGTCCAATGGACTCAGCGATGGACTCCACCATGCCGCCCACCATCCCGCCCTCACTGGCCGCTTCGTTTAAGGTCACCATGATGTCATCAACTGCCTCCTTCATTAACTGGGCCGCTTCAGCTATGGCATCATGGGTGTGGGTCGCCTACAAGAACAACCAAATACAGTGTCTGATGGAATAAAGATGGCCAGCATAGACCCAATTAGCACCCCTTCATCAACACACACATAACAAAAGTCTGTTCTTTTTTAACCAGGAGCTCTGGGAATGTGTCGTCAGATGCTACAAGTCGCAAACCTGCAGGTGGTCTCAGGACAAAAAAATGCCCCACGTGTTGTTGTTTTCATGTGTCCTACCTTAGGGTTTCCTCCGCCTTCTTTGGCAGCGTAGAGCATCTGTAGAGCAGATTCAAACAGCGTTTTGGTTTGATCCAGTATGTTCATCTGCTGTTGGTGGTCGGCATGTTTAGACGCCAGTCCCACCGACGCCACAATCACTGGCTCGAAGTAACTCGCTAACTGAGTCACCTGGGAAAAAAATAAACACTTTTTGGCATGCAAACATACGGTTCCTGTGTATATTTCAGGCAAGAGTGATATATAGAGTGAACTCATAAAGTTTCTATATTTTCCAGCTATTTATTCGCATGACAAGCTAACAAACACTACAGACAGGAGGCATCAATCACGCTGCAACAAACAAAGCTGGGTTTAATTAAAACCAGTTTTTCCAAAGGTATATGTAGACATGCTGTCATAAAGTGATCAATAAATTATGTTTATTTGAGTGGCACCATGTGTCAAGCACAAAAAAAGAGGTCATATATGGAAGTACGGAGAAGGACGAGGTTGTTGATATGACCCAATTGCAAGGATTTGCTTCAGAGGCAACATTATTAGCACTCCCATGTTTAAAGTGGCTGTTACCTTGTGTCCGAGCTGAGCCGCTTCCCCTCGAGCTGCGTTGGAGATGGGGTCAATGAGGTGGCCGATCTCCTGCACGGCGGATGTCAGCTGCTCCTGTAGAGCCTAATGAGAGCAGAGCCACGTTAGCGTTACCTCAGACGCTAATGCTAACATTCATAGCATCATAGCAATGCCTGTTATCCATAATTTGGTACACTAAATTTTTGAGCACTACATAGAGGTTAGCCAGTTAAAATAGAGCTTATTTACAGGATATATTCTTAAAGGGGTAACATTTTAGTGTAGGAAGGAATTCTCACTGTTTGCTTATCAGCATGCTACTAGTATATTGGCTGTTTATTAATACTTAAGAAGTGCATATTAATGAATTAATATTTTAGATCCCTTAACCTTATGTTATATTTAAATTTGACAACTACATTACTAATTATTAACACAGAAAATGAGAAGTTTACCGAGGCAAAAGTTGCAGGTAATAGTTACTAGTTAGAATTGATCCTGAAACTAAAGTGTACAAAATCAAATTAACGATTTAAGGTACACTAAACCTGATTCTGAGGGTAAAAACGGTCATAAAACTATATTAAATTTGTACTCAAAACGAAAAAGAAAATAAATATTAATACCCAAAAGGCATTTTTGTTACAAATAAAAACGGGATATTATTGTTTAAAAAAAGAAAAAACTGAAAATGAAAAACGTTTTATGTTAAATTTACAATTTTATAGAAAGGCAGGAAAATTAAAAATGTCACAAAAACAAACAAACAAAACGTTTTACATACATAAAAAAAGCCTAATAAATATGACAAAAGCACAAAATCACTATAACGTAAACTAATAAATATATTTTTTAAATAAATAAAAATAAAGCTAAAATTATTATTATAGAATAAATATTATTCTATAATAACACTAAATATCTGATATGGAGAACTGGGGGTGCCACTTAAAAAAAGCATTGATTTATTCATTAATTTACAAAAGGAAAGGAATTACTTATAAAAATGTCAAAATAAATACTTAAAATAAATATAAAAAAAGTTTATTTAATGGTTTAAAAATGTAGTTTAATGCAACAAAATAACACATGTATAACAAATTATTAAATGCAAATCGAAAGTTCATTGGCTGCTTCCAAATTTGAATTGCTAATTATATTTTAATAACATGGCTTTTAAATGGATATAGAAAAGCAGTGTATACCATTTCTAAAATTAAATTTTAAATGTTCTATTTCAAAATGAACCATTTATAAAATGAATAGATGTACAGTCAGGGCCAAAATTGTTTGCACCCCTGAAATCTTTTCCAGAAACTCAAGTATTTCTCACAGAAATGTTTTGCCTTAACACAAGTTTTGATGTACACATGTTTATTCCCGGATCGTTCGCGCTGACACTGATGCTCCCTGAGCCTGCAGGACAGCTTGTATTTCTTTGGAACTTGTTTGGGGCTGCTTATCCACCATCCGGACTATCCTGCGTTGCAACCTTTCCACACCCAGGGAGATTAGTTACAGTGCCATGGGTAGCTTCTTGATAATGTTGCGCACTGTGGACAAAGGCAAATCTAGACCTCTAGAGATGGACTTGTAACCTTGATATTTTTCCACAATTTTTGTTTTCAATTCCTCAGACAGTTCTCTTCTCCCGTTTCTGTTCTCCATGCTTAGTGTGGCCCACAAAGACACACAATGCAAAGACTAAGGCCATGTCGTCTTACGTTTCATGCATGCGTGATTGAAAACGATTGAAAACGATAGTGTAGACGTGGAACGTTTTTTGACGAAAACACAGTTTTCCGGATTAGTGTAGATGTAGCCTAAGTGAACTCTCCTTTTTATCTGCTTTCAGGTGTGCTTATATCGCCCAGGTGAGTTTAAAGGAGCATCACATGCTTGAAACAATCTTATCTATCCACAATTTTAAATAATTTTTAATAAATTAATTTTGTCCAGCCAATTTTTGTTGTTTTGTGCGACATTATGTCAAATTAGCTTTTTTTCCTCCCTTCCTTTGTTTTGTTCTAATACACACAAAGGGAATAAACATGTGTATAGCAAAACATGTTATTGCAATACATTTCTGTGAGAAATACTCTAAAATAATAAAGTAATTCTCCATTGATTCGTAACCAAAATACAAAACTTGTCAAAATACAAGCTGTTGTAGACCTTATAGAATGTAAGAGCGTACCAGAGCAACATTGATGAAAATAATGCTACTACAGAGTGATGGCAGTTTGACACAGACACAGGTGTTTTATTGGTTTACCTCCAGAGAGATGTCATCTCTGCGGGGCAGACTCTGACCCACGGCGGCGAGGGACACCTGCTCGATGTCCCTGATGCTCTTGTTGATGGTGTCGATGGATTGGTCACACTCCCGCTGCCCAGGGGCCTTGTCCCTGTAAAAACAGAGGAGACCAGGTTGCTACAGGGTTGCCGTGGGGTGTTTTTCAGTTTAACTGAATTTGATTTTTCAACTCAATCCAGATATCGTACGTTAGAGTTTCATAAAACAGGATCGTCAGCGCATATGTGAGCATTTTTGCTCACACACACAGGGCGCTGGCTGAGCTCCAGCTTTGATTGGTTGGTATGGGAGAACAGTGTGTGGATGGCAGCCAGGTGGGCAACGAGTCAAGACGACACCGTCACTGAGCTTGGTCTCCTCACGCTACATCAATCACCCTCGGTGCTCTCAGTGCAGAGAGAAACCCAGAAAGAGTCACTTACTGCAAAATACAGCCCAGTGACAGCAGACACAGTCTGTTATTTAGCTATTATTTACAAAAAAAATAGCCTTCAGAACAGTCCTTCGGAAATATATATATA
>JAUMHR010000090.1:10877154-10889194 GCA_032361145.1 Enteromius fasciolatus | reverse complement strand
TCAGCAAAAAAATACAATTAGTTTGTTTCAGCAAATTTCTACATAAAAGGGCACAAAAGTATTTTTTTCCTTCTGAATAGCTGATGAATCATGCACAACACAAACCATAATGTGTATTAAAGCAAACCATCAAAGCAGTCAATACTGATTTCTTGTTGACTTTCAAGCTACACAAATCTTTGATGATGATGATATATTGGCTAGGGTCGTTTATCATGATCCATGTTTTAACCCCACCGGCAGCTTGTGTCATGTGTTTTTCTTTAAGAAGTTCAAAGACAGGGCATGCGTGATTGAGAGCAGATTTGATGCTCTGTAGCGGTTTTATATGACTTGTTTTCGACAACCTCGCGGGCGCAGAATCTTTTGAGGATTCTTTAGACTTACGGCCGTAGCATAACAAACATCTTCAGTTTTGAAAACAGCCCAAAAACACAGCTCAGACCGCAGACAAAATAAACTGGAGGTCAAATTCTCCCAGAAAAACAACAGAGACAAGATACAAAGGCTGAGCAAAGCTAGAAAGCTAAATATTTATTAAATTAATGTTGCTTAGGGGTCATCTGAATTAGGACTGCATGCGGGCGAGATGTTAGCGCACAATTGAGAGCTTCAAAATGAGGCCAGGAACACCATGAAAATTGTGCAATTCTGAATATGGAAAAGCTAATCCTATTGTGTCACAAAACACAGATATGCTTGCTTTGGACGATGTGCCTGAAAGATATTAAAGCTCTCTTGTGTATTACTGTATGCTTATTTGACTTTGATTTCCATTTATTAAATAAATTCTCTGTAGCCTGGAATTGTTTTACATCCTGTGGTACAGGCCCATCTTTCGCATTTAGCAGCGCTTTTAAAGGCAAAAAATGCTATTTCTATTGCTCATTTTTGTGGTTAGAGGATTTGAACAATCCCTTAACCCCAAGTAATAAACATTGGCGAATAATCATCCTGCAATGTGCATAATAGCTCAAATAGTGCAGCTTGTTGAGGATAAGTGTGTTATTTCTTAGTATGCTGTCAAAAATA
Organism: Enteromius fasciolatus; assembly: GCA_032361145.1. NCBI lineage: Eukaryota > Metazoa > Chordata > Actinopteri > Cypriniformes > Cyprinidae > Enteromius > Enteromius fasciolatus. Next base: position 10,888,162 of record JAUMHR010000090.1, on the reverse strand, counting down.
TGACATGATATTAGGTACATATAGAGATCAGTCAGACTTAAAAAAAGGCATATTTCACATTACCAATTGCTAAAATAATTATATGTGAAATCATTTATAATTTGTAAAACTTTCATGAAATTTGACATATAATTAAAAAAATGTTTTTTTTTATACACACACACACACACACACACACACAGTATATGTGTAGAATTTATTGTTCATTGTTTCATTTGTTTGATATATATAATGTATATATAATTACAAAATTCTAGAATATATGTAGCATAAAATATTTGTATTCACCAAGAATGTGCTAAAATGCATTGAATAAAATTTTATAAACATTTATAAAATGTTTTTTACAAATTATTTCAATACATTTATTTACAGTTTGTCCTGTTATAGGTTTTATTCGTATTAAATGTATATATATATATATATATATATAAATATACACACACACACACACACACACACATTTTATTAAAATCTATCTATCTATATATACACAATAAAATTGGGAAAAAATATATATATTTAAATATATTCATTATATAAATATATTGTTTTATTTTAGTACATCAAAATAAATCGAAGTGCACAAAGTGCTGTCTTGACAACTAGCTGAAAAAAAGAAAGAAAATGTAACATTTATTTATTTCAAATACAATGTTGCTATACGTAAAAGAAAAGTAATATTTTAGTTAACTATAATAACCCTGAGCAGCACAACTGTTTTGAGCATTGATAACAATAAGAAATGTTTCTCTGACAAAAAGTAGGCAAAGGAAACTATGAAATGCCATTTAAGATATCTAGAAATCGGTTAAACTTGGTGGTGGGCTCTTTTAATTGTACACCCCTAGCAACCCCACAAAACACCTTAATTCTGCCAAATTGTAGGAAGCTATTGGTTCGGGACTCACCAGCGTCCCCCATCGAGGTGAAAATGCTTTCAGTCACGGTCATGATGGTGTCGGTGGCCTGGTCGTAGCGTCCGATCGGCTCACCGCAGCTGGCGTAGTGCCGCACGTGCTGCAGCAGGTCACTGAGGGCCTGGCTGACCGCACCAGCAGCCATGTTGACCTGACGCAGAAGCTCCCCCTCCTCCGAGGCGGCGTGACACGCCTTCACACATCCCTCCACCGACCGCTCCACCAGACGCCCCGCCTCCACCAGCTGCTCCTGACACACTGGTGAGGAGATGGTGGGGCTCACCACCTACAACAATCACACGTTCACCCAAACAGACGGAAGACGTAGTGCTCAAAATAGAGAATGATTATTTTGGGCATCAAGTGTAAGGAAGTGTGTGTTTTTAGTGCTTAAGATGAACATAAGTGTCAGAAAACAAAGAAGTCAGAAATGTGAGATATAAAGTCGCAATTATGTGAAAAAAGTCTGAATTGCATGATATAAACTCGCAATTGCAAGTTATATAGTCTAATTTTGAGTGTTTTTGCATAATTTTGATCAATTCTGACATTATATCACTCAATTTTGACTTTATATCACGCAATTCTGACATTATATCTCGCAATTGCAACTAAATCTCGCAATTCTGACATTATAACTTGTTTTTGTTTTTTTTTCTCTAAACTTCTTTTTAAAAACACCTAAAATCTTACCAACCCCGAACACTCACACAGACAGGTAACAGATCATTTTATGTCCAGACAGATGTGTTCTGGTGTATTCCAGATATCTTTCAATACATTCAAGTTTAAAAGGTCATCAGTAATGCAGTAATTATCAGCAGCGTTGACTCTGAGATGTACCTTAGTGCAGGCCACGAGCTGTGATGTGGAGAGCGCACACTGTGTGGCCGTGGTAATGACTCGGTTCTGCAGAGCCGTGTCCTCAGCCACCTGTGCCACGTTCTTGGCTTTCAGCACCAGCATGGCAGCGGCATTAGCTACGGCTTTAGCCAGGTTCATCATAATGTCCTGAAACATATTCGTCATCAGAGCAACACACTGTGAGGCAACCTGGCCCAGACTAATGAATGAAATAAACGCAAGGATAGAGTTTAACAGAATAAAATAGAGGGCAATAAAAGGCTCTCAGAGGCTAACTGACTGTGACAGCATCAGCTGAACCACACTAAATCAAATTTTACGTGTTGAAAATGGGCGCTAAAGTGTTTACAACAAGAGAAAACTGCTTTGCCAAGAAATAATGAGACAGGGAGCATGTGATTGGATAGGGGATTTGACACGAACCAATCAGCGGATGAAGGCAAACAAGAGCAGAAGTTGCAGACAAAAATCCCATTTGTTTTATCCATTCAAGACAGATATGTATTTCTATATATCTGTTGTGTACAAACATCTGATAATCATCTTTAAGATGCCGGTTAGACATATTCTAAATCATAAACTTCTTTAAGACATTTTCCAAATGTCTATTTAATGTCTGACAGGAAATGTCCTAGAAACATATTGCCAATAAGCAAACACTGTTAAAAATACGTTACGCAGATGGAAACACACGTCAAACAGACGTCTATACAGATATATATGTGCTATCAGGGATCTATATATCTGTAATAAACTTAAAAATACTGTTTTAAAATTTATAACCAGTGACAACCATTTTTGTCAACAGTTTTATATTGTACTGCAATTAAAATGTATATTTAATATAAAATATATTATATAATAATATTAATGAATGTATATGCATGTAAATATTTTACAAATATATACTGTGTCTATGTATATATACAATATATATATTGAAAATATTAACATGCATAAACATTAATATTATTATATATATTATTAAATTTGAACTATATATATTTTAATTACAGTACAATATAAAACTATTGACAGAACCTTAGCATTAGAACAGTATTTTTAAGTTTATCAAAGAATATATAGATTATCTATATATATATCTATCTATCTATATACATACATACACACATACATACATACATCCATAGATATATAGATTTATGTATTTAGATATAAATTTATGTATTTATATCATTATATAATATATTATATAATATTTTATATTAAATATAAATATATTTAAATTGTGACTTTATAAAATATAAAAATATGTTTTTGTTTACATATGTTTGTCTACTGTGTATACTTATGTATATATCATACACATTTATGTATATATTTAAGAAAAATATGTTTTGTTTATATATATATATATATATATATAACAATTTCTAGGAATATAAATGTATACACAGAAATATTTTATAAAAACATATATATTTTTATTTTGCTTTTTAGTAACACATTTCACTTTTATGACTACATTGTCTGTTCAAATGTAAATTTCTGTTTACGTCACTACAAACTTTCTAAATACAGTATATATTGTATACAAAACCAACATTTATTTTTTATACATTCCCTTCCCTCATTTTGGGACAAGTGAACGGCTGCTGAAAATTCACCTTTGCTCTAACATGAATAAATTATTAAATGGGAAAAATGAATTACTGTGCTCTACTCCAGAAGAAAGACACACCTGGAATCTCTCGTCAGTTTCTCCTTCTCCCATTTGCCTCAGAAGATCTCCGCTGGCCTGTCCGATGCTTCCCGCCGCCGTCAACACTGTCTGTCTGGGCTGTGGGGTGACATTTTTTATTGGCACATAAGAAATTACCCTCGTACTGCCACCGCAATGTCTCAAAACTCAAACGCAGGGCTAATCACATCCTGTCTATCCACTCTGCACCCCACTACAATTACCCTGTCTAGAGCAAGCCAAACAAGTAAACAGATTGTGACTGCGCTCTGCAAACCAGGATGGAAAAACACAGCTTAACGAGTTCATTATCAAATCCGTCTGTAAACAGCAGTGGGTTATTGGTGGATTAGATGTGATGGGGTCGAGGGCTTTGCGCGTTTGCATTCGTCACCTCTCCAGAAGCTGGTTCCACGGCTCTGAGCAGGTCAGAGACGGCCCCTGTGAGGGTCCGGGCCGCCCCCATAAGGTTCTGCCCGCTCCCCACCTCGTCCTCCATCAGAGCCGCCAGGAGCTTCACCCCTTTGGACATCTCGGTCAGGTTGGAGGAGATAGTGGTGATGGCGCAGCCCACGGCCGTGTAATCCGTGTCCGTCGGGTCACCTGGAACGATTGAAAAGAGAGATGGACAAAGATGAATTCATTTATTTATATAACTGACCTCAGTATTTTAAGACTGAATTTGATAAGTAAGAAAAATAAAGATGAATGAATGAATTGTTCACAATAAAACCAGAAGCGACTAGAGCCAGGTTTACTTTCCTGTCTTAAATATGCACCGCTCAGATCTGCAACATGTGCTATAACGTGATCATTATTAATGATCTCATTTAAAACCAGATCCATATGAAGCATGCATTCCATCTCTAGTGCACACATCCACATTTCACATCATATCCTAACAAGCTCTTCAGGGCACGAGAACAGATGTAAAGCACAGGCTGCAAGAAAGCAGTAAAGTTTGAGCTGGGCTGCTGGTTAACAGGCAAATCTCCGCACTATCAAACAGATGGCACGAGGAGATTAAATCCAGCAAAAACCTGGTCTGGTCCGCATGGAATCTCTCCAGAACGAGGGAAGGAATACAGAAATCCTGCCAAGCAGATCAGCTTCAGGACAACAAACTTCACATTCATTAATGGAAATATTTATTAGTGCAATTGGAGAGTGACTTATTATTAAGCAGTGAGAGGAAACATATTTTCCTTCATCAGTTGCTATTTAACACGAGAACAGTCTTTTTTTTTATCTAATCTATCTGTAATTAATCAATGAATTATCTACATTTAATTAATTACGTTAATATGATGTTTTACATGAAAGCAAAACAAGTACTAAAAACAAAATTAAACCATGTATTGTTCTGTATGTGAATAAGGTCCAGATGGTTTATGGGTAATTTCTCATTCGGTTACATACCGGCAGTGAGGTTGACCACAGACGCGGTTCCAGCCGTGATGGCGTCCACTTGGGAGTGAATCTCGTGTTTGGATTCATCCACCTTGTTTTGAACCCACACTCTGGATGCCTTTTTGTAGAAAAGAACAGAGTGAATGCTAGCGTATCGTGTCGTTTTCTAAGAAATATCAAGGTTATCTAATCGCAGGTTACCGATCAACGACGATCTCTGCACTTATAGTCAATAGATTCACAATAATTGTACACCAATGCCGCAATGCATTACTGTAATGCCACAAAAACCTTAATATAAATAACCACATTACAAGGCTTTTAGACTAGCTTTATTATGACTCAACGTCCCATGTGGGATTTGAACCAGCAACCTTCTACTGCATAATACATCACACACTAGGTCATACTGTATGAGGATCTTATCTTAACACCTTCACCCACATAAACGCCGGCAGTAGATGGTTTACAGCAATACAACATCATTATTTTTGCACTTGTTGTACACTTTACTTTATATAAAAGTGGATTTTTCTTAGAATGATTTCTTACCATGTCGTGTCCCAGTGGTGGAAGATTGTCTACCTCTCCCAGGTCAGCTTGTGCCTGCTGGACGGCCTGCATACTGGTGTTGATAGTTCCCATCAGTGCTTGCTGGGCCAGACTCTGACAGCACAAAAAAAAAGGCTTTTAACACTCTCTACAGAAAACGTCTGTAATCTGTAAAAATGTTGACATTATGTGCATCTGAATTACATGTTTATATATCTATAACAGGGGTGTCAAACTCAGTTCCTGGAGGGCCGGAGCAGTTTTCAATTAAGCCTGAAGGACTTGATTAGTTGGATCAGGTGTGCTTAATTACGGTTGCATCTAAACTGTGCAGGGCTTTAGTTTGACGCCCCTGATCTATAGGTTGACATTAGGGCTGCACGATACATCGTTTCAGCATCGTCATCGCGATGTACGCATGCGCGGTAGTCACATCGCGACAGTCACGATACAGGGCAAAATAAAAGAAAAATGTGTGTGTCTGATTTAAAAAAGTACTTTCTATATTTCTAAACTTTCTATTCATGGATCTATATTTGTCTAATATAAAGTAATTAACTCATATTTAAGGGTGCAATGAGCGGGGGAAGGGTAGAAAAGAAGGTTTGGTCGCAAGAAGATTTGGTCGCAAAAAGAAACGCAACGTCGGTCATAAGGAAGTATATATCGCAAGAAAAAAATATATCGCAATGTAATTTTTTCCCAATATCGTGCAGCCCTAATAGACACGTTTCTTTACAAAGTAACATTGCCAACTACTTGTCTAGCATGCACAATACAGCCTTTTTTGTCAACTTTCCTAGATCCACGTAATGCAGGGTTTGTTTTGACAATGTTATTAACGGTATGTGAAACTTTTCTGACTTTAGTACAGAATTTTTAGTCTATTTTTGATGGTTGAAATAAGTATATATATATATATATATAAACCTGACACAAAGTTTCGAATTTAGTTTAACTTGACAGATTAGCAAATAAAATAGAACAAACTAATAAAAAAAGATCTAAAAACACTACATTAAAAAGCTAAATAACTAAAGCTTTAATTTGAAATAAAATTAAAAATATGTTAAATTCAAAATAATAAATAAATGCTATGTGAACATCAATTTTAATAATTCACCTAGTCACCACAATCGAAAACCAGAAAGCAACGAACAACCAGTTATCCCTATTATCAAAAGTGACAGTCCAAATTTACAATATGTTAGGCACAAATAAATCACAATGAAGACTCAGGCAACAGATGGAACCGTGAAAGCAGAACCGCACCGCATAAGATGCGACCGTGATATAAACATTGTTGCAGTTGCACATTCTCACCAGAGGGGGCATGTGTCCTCTGTGCATCTGTCCCATGGTGATCTGCTGTTGAGCCGAGGGCATGGTGCCCATGTTGAATGTGTCGGGGCCCCCAATTGACCCCGAGCGCATGATGCCAGGCAGCGCCACCGACCCGTGCTCAACTCGACCCACACGATTAAACTGTTGCTGGAGGATGGTGGACCTACAAAGAAGTAATGACTCATTATCAGATGCTGTCAGCCTGCATTCACCCTTATATCTGTGAATGATGGTTGTTGTTGTTGTTGTTACGGTAATTACTGACAGCCATTAAAATCAGCTGAGCTTCTCTATCCACACCAGGAAAACAGACGCTTCAGGCACTATTGCTTAATTACAGCTCATTGTGAGAGGCCTCAATTTTTGGATTATAGTGCTAGAAGTAACATGAGTAAGTTGGCACAGGGACAGACACAGGCATTGATGCCCGACGTCTCCTCTCTCTCCAACAGAGAGAAGTGGGATGCTGTTGCCCATAACAACCACTTTTCAGGCAGGGCTTCAGAGGACGTGACCCATCTGTATATCCCATTCTGACAGAACCAGATCCCAGGCCGGATAAAAGCACTGCTGGAGTTCAAGTATGGGGCCATACATATTTTTTTTGAATATTTATATATAACTGTATATATATAAATATATATACTGTATACAAATATATATATATATATATATATATATATATATATTCCAAAATAAAAAATATTTTTAGATTTAGATTATTTTTAGATATTTAGTAGTCTCTCACAGTGGAAATGCACCTATGCTGAAAATTATAGAGACCTCTCCATGATTTCTAAGTAAGAGGACTTGCAAAATCACAGGGTGATCAAATACTTATTGACCTCACTGTATATAAAAGATAAAAAAATTCAAAGCAGATTTTCCAAGTGGTATCACACTTTTGGTTCTTATTGTATGTAATATATATGTATATCAAAGTTAAATAATTTTTCTTTTAATAAATATGTTGTTCCACAAACTTGAACAGAAGGCGTGTCCAATTAAACTGTAAAACATTCAACCCTTTTACCGTGACTTTGTAGAGGAAACTTTATATAAATGTATATTTGTAAAATGAATTAAATTCTTTAAAAGCACCATGGAGACCATGGAGATTGATTTAAACTTTAAAGGGGTCATATGATTTTCCTTTCTCTTTAAGGCGTTAAAAGATGCACAAAGAAAATCTGCAAAGACTAAAAACCAAAGAAATATTCTTTATAAAGGTTTTGACCCGCTTCGAATAAACACGCTCTCCACTTTGTGATATCATAAACCAATAAATATAATATATAAATATCATGTTTACGCAAAGAAAGAAGGCAGAGCTATTGCTGGACGTGCTGTGTGTCATTGTGAAAGTGAAACTACTTTCTTTGTGCTTCGAAAAGAAGACCAGAAATCAGTAACACAAATATTAGAGTGTGTTCAGCACATTAACAGAGGACTATTTCCTGAACCTGGGAGCAGCCAATGCTGGCTGTGCAAAGAGACTAAGAACTATCTGGCGCTTCTGACTCACAACCTTTAAGTAAGTTACGATTTCTTATTAAAAGAATCTGCTATTTATTATTTAAATGCAATTTTTGTAATGCAATGTTTAGTATCTAAAAAATTATGTCTTCACTGGATGCAACAAATGCCTCGTTTGTAATGTGTTTAATTGTTTTGGTTTCATAGCGCTGGGATGCGGCATCGTGTTATGAGCGTAACATTTCTGCCAAATGCTTGAGGTATTAGGCCACAACGCACTGGATAGCTGGCCAATCAGAGCACACCTCACTATTTTAGAAAGATGAGCTTTGTACAAATCGACCCGTTTTAGGAGGCGGGGATTAAAGGAGAAACTAAAATGTACAGAATGTGAAAAATAATGTTTTTTAAACCTTAAACCACAAAAACGCATTGCATTACACCAAATACACAAAATAATCAACATCAAGACAACATCATACGACCCCTTTAAATGACCAACCCTCCTGAAATTATATTCTGCATTAAACAATTGATTATTCACAGTATCAGCATTATCTTTCTAAAGTCGAAACATAAAATCAATACAAGTAAAATACTTGTAAAGTCAAATTAAACCATAACCATAAACCATTCAACCCAATCTTTAAATAGTACATTTCTAAAGGGATAATTATATCCTGAATGTAATTACTTTAACTTTATTACACTTGACTTGTCTTAATAATACTTGTTTGTTTGGTAGAATGTTTGAAATGTACAGAAATATACTTAAACTGTAAAAGACAACCGTTAACCCAAATACATAAATACCAAGATATATTTACTGAGCGGCTGAGAAACAGCGAGATGTAGGAAGCTAAATATTCTCACATTCACTATCTCTATCTCTCTCTTCCAGAAACCTGATATCTTAAATGACGCTTTACTGATGAGGTAGCACTTTTTGTGGAAATAATAATCTCGCTCTCTTGCCCTCAGCGCCTTCCACATCAAGGGTAAAATAAGAGAAAAATGTGTCTCCATCTCCATATGATTAAAAATGGCAGTGCGCAGCCTGAGCATTTCCCTCCAATGTCATTAGACACCTTAGTTCCAATATGAGGTGAATACAAATGAAACACAGTGATTACAAAAAAAGAAGGTGTGTAATCACAATGCAATTAAAAGTGTGACAAGATGGCTGTTGCCTGAAACAAGTACAGATTCATCCAGCTCGGAGGATTCCTCATAGTCCAAACAAAACTAATCCTTACTACTATTTTGGTGTTAATTTTGTAAAAAAAAAAAAAAAAAGGGAATAATACGCTTTGATTATTTTGTTACATTTGTCGTTATGGGACTCAAATATCTTAATATATCAACCCTGTCAACGTGGTTATGTTTAGTAATAATCTACAAAATTTGTAAAAATGTCGGGATTTAATTATTCTTTTCAGAATCATGCATAGTTTTACAACACTGAGCACAAGTCTTACAATGTCAAATAAAAAATGTCAACCGTTATCAACATTTTGTTTAGTAATAAAAGTTGCAAAAGTATCAGCATTACATTCTCATCCTTGTGCAATTTCCCTGAACAAAAGGCTAAATTAAAAAGTGACAAAAGGAAAAAAAGGTCAACCCTGTTTCTGTGATTTAGTATAGTAAGCAATTAAATTATGATATTTGTAGAAATATAAGTATTGTGTTCTCTTTCTAGTGTCACGACCTTGACCAATAGGCTTGTAAAATCAAACCTGTAAAACAGTCAACCCTGTTATGGTTATTTTGTTTAGTAAGCAATTAAGTAAGGGAAATTGTAAATTCATTGAAATTTAAGTACCATGTTGTCTTTTAGTTTTACGACCTGTAAACTGTAAAGAAAAAAGTCAACCCTGTTATGGTGATTTTGTATAGTACGTAATTAAGGAATCGTTTTTATATTTGTAGAAATACGGTATAAGTATTACATGCTCTTTATAGTGTCAGAATCTTGAGCAAAAGGCTTGTAAAGTCAAATTACACTGTAAAAGAGTCAACCCTATTACTATGATATTGTACTTAAAAATAACTGAAAAGTGGATGTTTGTAGAAATATCAATATATCAGCACAACATAATTATACGTGTGAAAAGAAGATTGGTTCCCCGAAAACAAGGAATTATTGGGACTAAAGATTTCAACTGACTTTTTCGGGGACACAGATTCTTCCAGCATGGTGGATTCCTCATCACCATCCAAACCAAACCGATCTTTACTCTGTTTCTGCAAAACAAGAGGGGGAAAAAAAAAAAAATATATATATATATATATGTGTGTGTGTGATAGTAAGTAAATAAACTGCACCAAAAAGAAGGAATATCTACAGGATAAATCACTTTGGGATAGTTCACCCAAAAATAAAAACTACAAGCAGAAAGTTGGGAAATGTGAATAATATTCTCTTAAAGACATTTTGGGTGAACCGTTCACATGTTGAAGAGCCAGGGACTTGCTTTCTTAAGGATGATGTCAATGTATCCAGCGATGAGTTGAGAGATCTGCTCCCCTTCTGTGGTCTGGACAGAGTAATAGCTCTCTTGGTACTCACCGAAATCCTGCATGAGCCCACACACACACACACACACACACACACACATTTAACAGATATGAGAAGTGCACATCTCAAGGCTGTGTGGATGTGCTTATTCTGCTTTAGCCGACAGGAAGTCAGCCAACTGTCCTTGGAGCACAAGTGCTGTACACGAGATGCTAAAAG
>JAUMHR010000090.1:10747011-10757747 GCA_032361145.1 Enteromius fasciolatus | reverse complement strand
TAAAATGTTAATCTAGCCATGAGTCTATATTACTTTTAAATTAATTTTAATTTCTCGTTTTCATAGTAGTAGTAGTAGTAATTTTGCCTTAACAACATTTAAGACATTTTAAACTTAAACATTTGTTTTATCCTTTTCATTTAATTCTAAATCAAGATATTTCATAATATTGACATTCATATTTGTCAATGAATCTTCAGTGGTTGATGCGCTGACATAAACATTTTATCAAATTATTTCATTAGTTCATTTATGGCCTGGGAATGAAACCCATGTTGTTTTTCAGTTTGAGCCAAACATTATTTAAATGTTCTAGCAGTAGCTGTCATTGCAGAGGATTTAGACACTTTTAGGCATCTCAGAGCTGCTAGATGGTGCTGTTTGGTAGCATTGCCTGGTTACTCCACAGAGACACCTGAAGTGGACTCGCATTGCCTTGTTTCTTCATTTTCAAATGTATATTATTAGAACAGATTTAGTCAAATAACATCAGAAGTATACATTTGGTCTGAAACAATGTAGAAAGCACTGAGAGCTGAATTAATGCTCCTGAGTGAAAGGCTCTCTCGCTTTGCCCAGGAGCCCTTCTGTGTGTGTATGTGTGTGTGTGTGTGTGTGTTGGTGTCAGACGTCTGTCTGCCATGCTGCACATCAGTCATTACTTTGAACTACCACAAACGTGTCACTCCATCTCTCAGTTTGATGTCTGCGTCAGATCAGAGTTTCACACACAATAGAGGCGCTCTGTGTTTCTGCTGCAACAATTTTAAGCAAAAACAAAACACAACTTTTAATATAAAATAGCAGTAGCCTATTATTTTTACTGATGAAATAAAGATGTTATGGTCTTTGTAAACATGAATATATAGGGAATTGAATTCATGACCCATGCATGACCTGGGAGTCAAACCTTGTTTTTGTTAGCTAAAAAATAAAAATACTCATGAAAATTGTTATGGTCTAAAAGGAAAAATATAAAAGGAATATATACATACGGCAAAAATGCAACTTATGTTCCATTGAAAGTTTTTTTGTTTTAACACTACACCCACTATATAACTAATTAAATTAAAATAATAATAATAATAATAATAAAACTGTTTTAGAAGTGTATTCAACCCCTAATGATGATTTTCTCTTCTCTTTAGAACACTGACCAAAAAAAAAAAAAAAAGAAATTATTTATTTTTTTAACTGAAATCATTCTCCCTTGGAAGCAGTCAGAAAGTATAATACCTCCATTTTTTTTCCAGAGCAAAAACATGTTTTCATTTATTTTAGAATAATTTTAAGTCCAAGAAAATTAAACTCTGTACATTTCCATGTGCAAAGCCAAAGCATATATATCACAAATGAAAGTATCAGTCTGCGATTTTTGTTACGCTAAATGCCCAAAAATAACAATTAAAAAAGGCCCATAGATATATTCTTCATATTTTTTATTTGGCTATAAACTTTATCTGAAGGGTGTCCTGTCTAGGGGCCCGCGCTGTCCTCTTCAAGTGCTCTCTTGATTTGAAATATTGTCTTACATAATGAGGGAGAAAAATAGAGCGGCTCTGCACTCCTGCGCCGGTGTCAGTTTAATCAATCATTTTTAAACACAGGCAGGCATAGAGAGTCTCCCGCCCGGCATCCGCCGCATCCTTCCCCTGCTCCGGTCTAGCACGGCGGCAGCAATTCATCATCACTCAAAAAATGAAAGCGCCGGTGTATCAGACTCGTCCTTGCCTCTTCTTGGATTTAAACACAGGGGTGGGGGCTGATGGGAAGGGTGGCGGTGGGCCGATGGCGGGAGATGATCGGTGATGTAAGAAAGGAGAGTTTTCCCTCAGCTCTCTTTTTCTTCCTTGCGCTCCTTCTCCTGTCTTTCCATCTCCTTTGCTCTACTTTCTTCTTCGCTGCAATTCGAAAGCGTGGGACGTGGAAGGTCAAATGTCAGGATGGCGGGAGGTCGAGGGGTCGTTGCGCGACTTGAATGGGGGCAAAGTGGAGGCAGGCCTCATCTTGCGGACTTTTCCCTGTGGAAAGTTTTGAATGGGCCGTTTATAAGTCTCACACACTCAATTACACTCACTCGTCCTTTCAACATATGAATTTCGGATCCATTGGGATCGTCCGTTGGTTTGGAGAGGAAGCCGTGCAGGTGAAAAGTTCAACAGGAAAACACGTACGGGCGGGACATTTTCAATCACTTTTTGGACGATCAGGCCATGAAAAGCAATTACAAACTCTGATGTATTTTTTCGAAGTGTCTTTTTTGTTGTTTTAACGCGACTTTGCCTGATGTTTGTGTTCTGTGGTCACACCCGTGTAGGTCAAAGACTCGTCGTGGGTTTGTATCGGTGCTTCATCTCGCACTCCAACACATGCAAACGCACACACTCTGACATTTAAAACCGGTCTGTGGATGTTCCCACATTATCCCTGGTGGATCATCCCCCTCTGCATTTTTGCGCCGGGAAATGTCGCCCCACGGACTAATTATCCCCACGTAAATGCATAAACATGGCAGACTGTGATTCCGCTTTCTTTTCCTACTCCTCACTGGGTTCTCAACTGGCCGTGCGACTCTAAATGTGCTTATTTTTCCACGAGTTTGTTATTTCATGTGGTGATGAAATGCACTTGCACTCATTTCAGTTGTTTCGTTTGCATCAGTAGCTAGGTTTCCATCAAAAGATTCTAATGAAACTTATACGCAAATCTTTAATATCACCTAAAACATTTGTGAATAAAGCAACATTTCCATCCAACCAGTCAAAGTGAACAAAAACGTCACTTCTTGGTAAACTGTGGCACTAAATATCAGTAAGAATAGGAGAAGGCACTGAATGTCTGATATAGACAAATTATATAGTCACGTGACTTTTTCAATGCGCATGGAAGAATTGATTCGGTAAATGGGTTTCCATTGTAGTTCAAGCGCAGAAATAGGTGGATAATTTAATGGTCTGACTGTTATGCGCAAAACTGGAATATCGAATAACATAAATCATTGTTTCCATCCAAGGCGTCAAAGAGAAGAAAAACATCACTTCCTGGTAAACTGTAGCACTAAATATCAATAAGAATATAGAAGAAGGCACTGAATGTTTTGAAGTTGTAACATAACATTCTGCAACTAATTGGGTGAAAATTAGCCTTTACTAATCAAAAATGTACACGTAAACTTAATATGGAATAAAAGTCTAGTGTTCATTTCAAATGGAAATCGTAGCGATGTATAAGTATGTTTTTTTCAGTTTTGCAGAAATGTATGAAGAGGCACGTATTTGCAATGAGCCTACAGTAGGTTTGAATTAGTCACTGAATCATTCGCTCAACTGATTTCTTTTAAAAAAAATGCAGTTTCATTTAGGAACAAATGAGATACTGAATCAATCATTCATCATTTTTCAAAAATGCAAAACCATTCATGAATTAATATTTGCTCAGCTATCTCAAATCTATCAAATATGCATATTAATTTGAGAATGAAGCTTGTGACTGTTTATGAATGAGTTACTGAATCATTAGCTCAACTGCATTGTGAAAAAATGCAGATTTATTTAGGAATAAAACTTGTGACTGTTTATGAATGAGTCACTGAATCATTCGCTGATTCATTCTAAACCCTAATTCATGCAGGAGCAATACAAATGACTGTGGCTGAATTCAAATATGCATGCTTCTATAATATATTCTAGGCAGTTTACGAAAAGACTAGCATGACACAATAATCATAATTTACCCGCAGTATGCAAATGTACCCATATGACATATTTTCAACAATATTCTTAAGTAGGCATCCAGAGGACACTTTTCTATCCCATGAAGCATCCCGGAAATAATTCTGACACACACACTTTGTTTTAATTAGTTTACTTACAAGCCAAAACCACTATATTTGAACAACATTATCATCATTTAAAAATGCTTTGTCATCATTTTACAGTCAGTTCATTTTTAATTTACTTTTCAAAGGCCAAGCAGACCACAGGCATCTCAAGATCTTCACAACCTCTTCTGTAACCCGCTTTAGTTTATAGTGAGATTTGAAGTTTGAGCTGTTGAGATTCTTGTGGTCATTCCACTTACTGCTAACAGCATGTGGAAACATAAAGCAGCAGGACAAAGCTTGGCACTTTTGGAGAATTACACTCAATTGTGTTCGTTGCGAGATTGTGTAGTGTGCAATATTGTAAAAGAAAGTCACTACTTCTTCTTTTTCTGAATCCTTCCCTGGACTGTTTGGATTTGTGTAAACCTCCAGAAAAGAGGGATGATTGAGAGGAATTCAAAGTCATATTTCCTCATTATTTTGTTTACGAGCTGAGGATGGGACCAAATGTTTGGAAGCCTGTATAAACTCTGTTTCTAAAGGAAGGTTAAAGGATTTTACATAAGAATGGCAGTATAAACAGTTCTTGAATTAATTGAGGTTTCTTCCGTAAATGGTTTTCAATTGTTGATTCTTTCAGAACCAAATCTCTTAATTTAAAGTCAACATTAAATCATAATTGGCCTTGTCTTGAAACACTTTCTTGGTATTACTGTGCACAATTCATCAGTGCACGTTATTCCAAAGAAAAACAATATTTTTTGTAATTGTTCTTAAAAATGTAATAAATTGTTCCACCTCTGAACCAAACGGTCAAGATTTAGTTCAAGACTGCAGTAGCCCTTGGTAGATACTGTCACTGCATTATTTGGACCCCAAAACATTTGTTGAAAATGTATTCACTTCCTCTGCTGTGAAAGGGTGCCATCAGAATTAGTAAAATCACAATACTCCAAAATCCATGACAATTATCTTCTAATGAAGTGAAAAGCTGTATTTGTAAAGTCCTTTATTCATCATATTTCTTTCTACAATGATGGTGAGTACAGTTTTGGGAGTTTCAGCAGTGGTGATTCTGTAGTGGTTGCCTCCAGTGTGTAGTATGGCACAAACACACAAAATGGTCACCAACGGTCATGGATATTTCCAACAAAAGCATTAATCTTTAGCAATACTCACCAGATCTGACTGCAATATATACCTCAAGCAGCATAATAAAAATGCTGTACCAATATAATAAAAATGTGCCATGCTCACAAATAAAATTAGTATTTTAGCGCCACTCTCTGGACATTTCACTTTGACATTGCAGCAAAACGTGAAGTAAGGTACATAATCACGGTGCTGCTGAAATATATGTAGAGGCACGAATTTCCAATGATAGAATACCCAAGAAGTGTCACTCGTATTGTTTTAAATGAGGAAAAATACAATGCTTAACATGGCTGATCAATCGCAGGAAACCTTCTTCTGAATAAAATAGCCAATCGCTTATCTATAAAGCCTGCGCATCGCTAGTCTCGCATAGCCAGACCTTCAGATTGACGGCTGAAGGTCTGGAATTCATAGCAGCTTTCTTTGGCCAAGGCCTGCCCATAACCGACATGCCAAACAACCAATGACAGTTCGTTTCGTTCAGCGTCCCCACAACAACAGTCAAGGCAAGAAGTCAGTCAGCATAGAAAATCAAAGAAGCAGAAGAAAATAACTGACAAAGTTTACAAGTAGCTACAAATGTAATGACAACAGTAATCAAGAGGGGTTTTGTTTAAGTATGCACACATTTCCACTACAACCAAATAGGATGTAAATAAAGAATACCATTACTTATCATGAACAATGGTACTGAACACTTGAGAAGAACAATGGTGGGCACTTCATTAACAGCCATACTGATGAGACGCTCGCGGTAAACATCTGTTTGAAGCATATCTCTCCACTTTTTAACATCCACAAGGAATTCTGGAGAACCGAACACAATACTGAGTCTGCAAGCTGCATTGTCAGCGTCTGTTGTTTCATGTTTGCCCGCAAACGCGGCTGATATCTCCTTCTCAGTTAGGTGCTTCACTTGATCTTCCATAATAGATAGGAGGGGACACACAACTAATAAAATTGGATCTTCTGGGAATCCTTCTAAATGCTGACAAAGGGTCGGCCAGCCTTGGAAAACTCTTCCCAAATCCCGTCGGCAAACAGGCTAAATATCTCTTTTTGTCTCCACTAAGTGCGTCAAACAAAACTCCTGGACATCTCTTAAAGAGTCTATGCCGTGAACCTCACATACTTTTGAGAATCCAACGTTTAGCTGATCTTGATAAATGCTCATTGTCACTCATGTAAACACGACATGTTTTTCTTCACACGTCTGCGCTTTGTTTCCCAGCAGACCAAAAATAAACGCGACACTCGTGCCCCCCGGAAATCCGATAAAATTCAGCCAATCAGATGACGACTTCGGCATTCCTGAAGTGTATTAAAGTTAAGTGTACCATATGCATCAGGCGTTTAGCCAACGTTCCGTGGGTGTGACGTCTGAAGTTGAGATTAGCGCATCACCGCATTTACCGTTAGAATTTCTGGTTGTTATAGAAACAGTCAGCATTCTAAGACATGCACCCAGGACTGCGCATGCTCACTGGCTGAGCAACAATTTTTACACAGTTGTTGTCAGATTTCATTGGTGATTCCAAATATGAAATTTTTAAAAATCACAGTATTTTATGATAAAAAACAGCTGCTGTGGTTGCCGGACTTCAACCTAAAAAAATACAGTAACAACATTTTAGGTTTTACAGTTTTAAATAAAATGTACAGTTAAATACCGTAATTTATTATGGTATTTAACAGCTTTTGACTTAAAAAGACATTGATAGCTCCCACTTTTCATGATCTAATCAATTTTCAGTGTTCTTAATTCTCATTCTATTTCACTGATAGATGCATCACATCGCAGATTTCATGCAAATTTTAAATTAGAAGTCACATTTAGTTCTGTATTATAGGTGTTCAAAACTAGCAGAACTAGTTTTGTGTAAATATGTATTTAGGAATACTACGTATACAGCAGAGGTATGACGATTTTCGAAGTGTATACATTTCTGACCTGTATTTCTGCATGATTTACTTATCCAACAAGCTCAACCTCAACTGTCGAGCGATACTAAACAAACAATGTCAAAACTCATAAAACCATACAACCTGACCCGCATCAGCATTTCCTTACACATCACTGCAAATCATCTAGACATTATGGTGCTTAATTTGTATGCCCCTCATTAACTAGAAGTCAGTTAATGAGGATGTTTAATATCTTCAGAGAAAGGGAGTGTCACTACGAGATGAGAGAGAACAAGTTCATACGCTTTCACCAATGCAACAGTGTGAGAATTCATTCAAAATTACATTTCCAAATTCAGATTCGTGAGAGAGCCGTAATTGCTCCAAAATCAATACGCATTGTTGTAAGATAATGAAAATGGTCCGTTGAAGATAAAAGCCAAAGGTGTAGATTTTCTCCCTAAATGGAGGGAAAAAATATAAAGAAGTAAGAGGAAAATGGATCTGTAATGACTATTCTGACAGACAACGTTGGTGTTTTTAGCCGATGTAAATGTAATATGTTGTTTTGTCAGTGTTCCATAACACCTTTCTTTTCACTGCTTCTAATTTGGTAAAGACCACAAGAGGTAGAAACCAATGTGACCAAGCCAATGGAATAATAGGGCCAATTATCCAGGAGGAGGAGACGTAGTTTGGAGTGCTACCAAATTACACAACCTTAAAGGTGATGATGGTTGCGCAAACAGGTTTTGATTTGTCTGACAGTCTTGCAAATGTATTAGTATACAATACTGTATGTCATGAACCTTGCGACTGCATTATGAAACATGCCAGCGACAAGAACAGAGAAAGTGGTTGTGAAAACAATAAATATCACAAAAGATAAATACCATAAATTAAATAATAATAATAAATTCTGATAAACACAAATCACAAAAAAATAAAGTACTTCCATCCCAATAATAAGTCCATAAAAAACTAACTAACAATAAATAAATAAATAAGTAAAATAGTACTGCCAAATGATTAATTGTAATTAATTGCATCCAAAATAAAAAAGTTTTTGTTTACATAATATATGGATGTGTACTGTGTATATTTATTATGTATATATAAATACAAACACATGCATGTATATATTTAGGAGAAATGTTTATATACGCTGTGCGTATACATTATATAAATATAGACATTTGTGTATAATATATACAGTATGTGCATTTATATATATACTATACATAATAAATAAACAGTACACGTACATGAATTATGTAAACAAAACCTTTTATTTTTGGATGTGATTTATCGTGATTAATCATTTGACGACTCTATTGTGTAATATATAGTATTGCTACATTGCTATTTGTATAATATTACATATATATGATATATTCTTTTATACATTATAAATTTTAAATTCTGTTTTTTGTAAAGTAATTTCAAATAATAAATAATGGTAATAGCAATGGATATTTTATATAACATTTTGCATTGTATTTTTATTTTTATTTTTATTTATATAGAGAAAGAGAAAGAGAGAGAGAATTTTAACACTATATTTCATTATTAAGAAGAAGACGAATCATAATCATCATCACCATCATCATAAATTCTGGAAATATTTTAGAGCTTCTGATAACCACAAAACCATAAAATAAAAATACTTTAATTTGTTTTTCTCATTTACTATCCTGTTTTTCAAAAACAAATATCACATAATGTAAATGAAATAGGTGGCAAACACTGTAGACTTTCCACTAAGAATATTTTTGAAAACCATAAAAAGATCGAATTATTTGAGTTTGGACCAACATATTTTCATCTTTTAAAACCATAGAAGTGCAATTCCACACAGAAACGCTGCTGCGAGTTATCCTTCGTCACTGCTGAGCTGACTATCATCTCTAAAATGAGGAGAAATGAGAGGCATTATTTGCCTGACAGGCTTGTTATAAAGAGTAAATGAGAAAACATGTAAGCAATCAATGCGAGGAACTCCCAGACATCATAAAACGCTTTTAAATCAAGGGACCTGAAGTCAATAGGCCAAGCAGAGTATGTAGAGCTGATTTTGAGGGAAAAACACAGAAATATTAGATAATAGTAACCTAGTAATGGGAAATAATAATAGCAGAAAAAAAGGATAATGCAATTCTGATGGCAGATGCACAACAAAACCTTCAGGCCGAACTAATTCAGAATGATTGGTTGATTAAAACACAGACTTTCACTTTCAAATAACAAACGACCGGCCACACAGATCAGCCATAACTGACAATAAATAAATAAATAACAGTCACTTTATCATCACTTGCCGGGGGCAGATCAATAACGGTCATAAGTCTATAAATGTCCAACAACAACAGAATTTCGAATTATAGTGCGGTCAATAGGCCACAATTGGTGATATGTAATAAATTAAACATAATATTAAAATAATATTGACATTAATAATATATCAAATTTAAGAATAAAATGATTTTTGTAACTATATATTATGTTTAAATTACTTTAAATAGTACAAAGTACACAATTTATTTTTTATTTTATTTTGTAAATTTTAAAATATATTTCTATATAATATAAATTATAGGAATATAAATATATACATGAACAAACACTTTTATTTTGGATGTGATTAAGTGCTGCCCAGCACTATATGTGTCCAGATATAACTGTGTAAATGTGTGTTTATTGTATTTTTAGAAACATTTAATATTTTGGCCAAAGGCAAAATTTGTATGATTTTTAGCTGTTGACCAAAACATATTTAAGATACAGTTATATAATTAATATGGGCTTAAAGTGCACATGCTGAGCTTTAGTTTGAGGGTATTTTCATCAAACCATATTTATTTTCATCAAAAAATATATTTTAATTTATTTTATATTACACATTGCTGCTGTCAGGAGCTGCACTGGAGTTGTCCGCGGAAGCCTCCAGTGGGTGCTCCAGCCCGGACTATGTTCATTGTTTGTATGTCTCTCTGTTCTCTGTTCAGGACTTGTATTATGAAGTGTCTCCCGCTGTTTCCATGCCAACCCCATAATGTCTCCACCCGGCTTGTGTGTTTCCATGCCTACAGATTAGTTCATCCCCCTCATTATGAATTGTTTTATAAGGTTGTTTGATCCTTGCCTTGTCCCCGATCATTGTGGATGTACTTTGTGTTTCTCCTTTCCTGACTCGACTCTGTTTGTCATAATTAAGTAGTTGCATATGAATCCGCACGCCTCCCGCTGTCCCTCGTTACAGTTGCTTATTGACCTTATTTTATATACTTTCATTTAAAAATAAATAATATTTTATAGAATTACATAGTATTATTATGATTATTTTGAAAGTATAAATTATGCAATTATACTTATTACACAGGGTAGGTTTAACGCCAGTGTAAATGAGGATCGTTTTCATTCTAAAATACTGTTTTTAAAACGAAAACGCACTGGTGTAAACGGGGCCTACTTTTACATGCAAGCACAGCTATTTGTGCGGGTTAACATCTCGGAAGGTAGAGCTGGTTATGTAGTTTTAATAAGTCACTATTCAGTCATTATTTCACATCCATCCCCACAGAAACAGTATCAATGAAAACAGATTAATTACAGCTAATAATTTAGCTGCATCAAAATACAGTATGTGCACACAGAGAAGCGAAAATGTAGCCTAAACATTGTCAGTAATGTAATAAGTAATAATAATTTTATACTTCTGTTCTTGCATCTCAACTCTAAATCAATTGCTGTTTCGTGGTCTGCAACATGAAAGAATAAAAGTATCTGCTAAATGAATGAATGTTAATGAAAAAATCCCATAATACTAAATACATGACAACTCTGGACATAACTA
>JAUMHR010000090.1:10712578-10730609 GCA_032361145.1 Enteromius fasciolatus | reverse complement strand
TGTTTTAACGGTCGAGTAGTACGTTCGGTTTTAAATGTAGTACCTACTTAAGCAGTATGCGATTTCGGACGCAGCACTAGACAACTCAATCCAGCCATCCAGCAATCATCAGCAGCAGGTGCGTTCGGAGAACCGGATTAGTGAGCTCATAGCGCGATGATCTCATCTTAGATGTCTCATTTCATCTCGGATGTATCAAGCGATGTACGAAGAATGGACCCATGGTGTTTTATTGTTTTGGTATTATAGCGCCGAGACGCAGCATCACGTTATGGTAAGGGGCGTAACATTTCCGCCATATACTTGCGTATGCAGCCAATCACAGTGCACTGGATAGTTGGCCAATCAGAGCACACCTTGCTTTTTTAGAATGATGAGCTTTGTACAAATTGACCTGTTTCAGGAGGCGGGGCTTAGAGGAGAATCAAAAATGTAATGTACCTTAAACTGCATAAACACATTGATTTCACCAAATACACAAAATAATGTTATTTTTAGCATGTGCAAGCATCATGAATGTGATGTTTTATGTAAGAATAGTTTTATCAGTGATTTTTGACACTGAATTGACAATTTTATGTATTTTTTAGTAGTTGATCAATTTAGAAAAAAAGTGCTTTATGAATAGCTATAAATTGTTGGTAACGATTTATGTTTTCAGTGGTTTTACAAAATGTAAAGTACTTTTGAGAATTGTGTAGTTGTAGTTGAACGATTGATAGTCTTATTTTAATTCTTTTGCACAAGTTTACGCAAGTATGTTTTTACCCGTTGATTGATTAACAATTCCAATAGATTCATGAATAATTTCAGTTGTTGAATTGTGATTTACATAAAAGGGTTGAGTTTGTGTCGATTTTATAAAGAAAAAGAAATAGTAGAATAGTTTGACAGTTCATGTTAAGTTTGTACATTTGTGTTTAAAATTTGTATTTGTTTAACACATATTGGTTTTTGTAAATAAAATGGTTTAATGCACATTTGTACTGATTTGGGAAAAAAATAAGTATAGGACAACTAATACTAATACTTTTAGTTTTTAAATTCATTGCCAATTTACAATTTGCAATTAATTTTTTTTTACTTAATACTAGTTGTGATGGCTTTTTTTACATTTTAGTTAGACTCATTGAACTGATTGAGGCTGTAAAATTGCAGTGGTTCACACTGAATTCAGTTCAATATTTTGGTCATACTTCAATGAGGCACAGTGGTTGTTTTATAGCTGAGCGTATATTAATAAGAACATCAGGTCATTTTTGAATAGCATATGTCAAATTCTATAAACGCCATAAAGGACAATAATACCTTCTCTTGAACCAAACACCCATGTGATTCTTTGACTTTCTTATCAATCTACTTTGTAGCTAACCCTTTTATGTTTTTTAATGCAACAACATTCATTTCATTCCAGTTGAAGTTCTCGTGCTTTCCAGGAAAGTAGGTCTTGAAAAGTCAAAAAGTTTGCAGATGGTGCGAGAAACATTTGGCAAGTGTTTGAAATAAGCACTACCCAAAGGTAGCTTAAATCTTACGATTTTAAACTGCATTTGAAGTTTACTAGAAGTAAGAAGTGTCCCACATCTCCTATATTGATATTTCATGGATAATTAATGTGGCAGCGTCCAAATTAGACAAAGTTTACCCTCTTTGAACTAAAAGTTTTGCTCTGATGGGAGAGCTTATTTTGGAGTTAAAGCCACCAGTGGCCGAACTGGGGCTGGCAAATATGCCCTTCGCTGGTGACAAGAACCAGATTTTGATGCAACATCTCCAGCGGCGGGGGACGTCTCAGATCTACGTCCCATTTACAGAAGTTAATATCTGAGATAGACAGTTTAAATAGTAATGAATTAATGCACTCCAGATGCATTATGGGAAGCCTTTAAAGATGTCTAAATTTAATGTTGTGGGGTGGGGCTGTGACCTAACTAGATCTGTGGTGTCGTGGGGACGTGATGCTGAGGTGCAGGGCCTGGAAGTGGGCCTCTCATTCGGGGCCTCATGGGAGAGGTAGGGGATGACCAAGGTCAGCAGGGTTTCTCAGTGGGATTTCTGGATGCCCAAACAACTCATGATAATGAAGCTAAAGTGCTGCAGACTGCTTTTAATGTCAATATAGTGGAAACTTGAAAGCGTCCAAAAAGAAAAATGTATCTCACGTTAAAGAATGCATATAGATCATATTGGTTTGTGACATCTGATCATTTTAAACAATCACTAGCTGTTGTATAAATGATCTTTTCGTAAGGTTTTGGTTTTATGCAGTAGTGTTGCCATTTGCCCAAGATCTTGAAAAATGTTTAGACATCAAATTTGTCAATTTTATTAATGTTTTTTTTGTTGAATTGATTGACATAAAAAAATGAAGTTTTACGAATAGTTGTACTTGTAATTAATTGTAACAGTTTATGTAAACATGGTTTTATCAATGCTTTTTGGTTTAATTCATTGCGACTATTTATGAGTTTGTAAGTTTATGTAAGTATGTTTTTTTTTTTGCTAAACTGAATATAAATGGTTTCAGTTAAACTGTAATTTACAGAGAAATGGTTTCATGAATGTTTTACTGTAAGTCATTGATGTAAGAATAGCTATAAATAGTTGTTGAATTAATTTTCATTTAAACATTTTAATGTAAGAACGTGGTCTTGAATGATGGAAGTATTCATAGAGTTTTTGACATTTGATTAACTTACTGCTGTAACAGAGCAGTGTCTACTGTCTAGCATTTCCTTTTTGTCACATTTGCATGTGACACATTCCATTTATTGTCCTGTTCTTGTCTGTTGTCCTCATTTCGGCTGCTTCTTCGGCTGAATCATATTAACCAATAGCCAAATAGATGTTAACGCATTGATTTTTGCATGGTCTTGTTCAATATGGCTCAATTTTTATGTCCCCCCCAGCAACCAAAGCTGCCAGTTTTTCACTGTAAATTTTTACATTATTTATTTTTACAGTGCAGGCTTAATATTAATTATTACTTAATTAAATATTATTTATTTTTGTAATTTTTTAAGCAGTGAAGCATTGTTATTTACCCAGTAACTTTAAAAAACTTGAGCCTGGGCAGGAATGTAAAAAGTTAAGAGGCCAATATCATAGAAAGTCAATACTTTAACAGTTTCTTTCTTTTAGAGGTTAGGACTCTATGAGCCAAATGAGCCAAATTTCCATTTTGTCTTACTCTTCCTTTGGAATGGACAAAGAAATGGTGTAATATTGTCTGCTTTTTATCTTAAAAAAGTTTGTTTACCATGCTTATAAAAGCAAGTATGTAGAAGCAGGAGGGCCATGCTTAAGTAGGCCGCTTCCTGCACTTGGCTTGATGTTTTCTGTGCATGCATTTGCCATGAATTCACTGGATTCACAACTTGAGTCTGGCTTGTAATTCACGTGTGTGTGTGTGTACAGCTTACTATTTGTTTTGTTTGTTTTCATAGTATCTCTTTGTCTCATAAATTACGCGAACACCTATTCTTCACTCGCTCGTATCAAATTTAATTTTTAGGTCTTACAGCCCCAGACGTGTTTCATGCATGTAATTTTCATTTATTCAGCCATTTCTGCGTATAATTGATTTTGACTCGTTTTAACACGCATTCAGATGACTAAGTTAAGTGACTGCTCATCCTTCCCCTGTTAAAACAATTTCGGGTCCCCTAACAAATAAAAATCGGGCTGATCAAAAAGATAAGCCTCATTTTGAATTAGTGTCACTCAATGTACTTGATTATTCATATATGATTAAGAAGCGGCGCCTAATCCAGTAAATAGAGTTAAAAAGAGACAGAAATTCTGTCCCTTCAGGTGCGGCAAGCTCTTAATCAAATTATCCTCACATCCGGGCATGTCGTATTCTTCAAACACCCCCGGTGACTTCTCAATGCAGATTATAATCAGCTCCTATTTTCCGTCTTTGATTAAAATCGTGCAGGCTTGGACAGACTCAGTTCTTCCGGTGACGATTCAGCCAGCTAATTATTAATATCAGAGACCCACTCTCTATTTTTTTTTTTTTTTTGTTCACCAATTACAGTGAACCAGTGGACCAGAGTGGTTAAACAATGCCCATAACTATTAATCATGTTGAGTCACATTGGATGTGAATCCATTAGTTCATTCTTATTTAAATGTCTTACAGTGGTTGGGAGGGGACAAGGTTTCGCCGAGGACTTGGTTTGTCCTTCCTGACCTTCAACTTAACTCTCTCAGGCTGAGATTTCACCATTTATTCTACCATTATCCTTTTAGGTACTTATTAAATTATGTTAAATTAAGCCATGTGCACTTCTGTTCATTTATCAGTTTAATTTGAATAATTAAGGGTTGTCGTGGTGCCAAAATCTCAGTCCTTAAAGCCAGGACTTCCACAATTCTTGATACCAATTTTGGTGTTATACACAAAAAGCTTTTTTTTTGCTTTTTTTATATTTTAAAGTTGAATTCGTTTTTTTTTTGTTAAAATCCTGTAACAGTCAAGTCGTAATCTGATCATTCCTAATTTTTGTAATAGACACAAATTAATATTTTTGTGATAGATGACTCATGTGCTCAATTAAGTAATGGTAGTAGTTTGTACAGTTATTCTGTAGACAGACTGGCTTTGTTTTATTTATTTATTGTAGGATTCATTTCAGTGTTATACATACAGAATATTTATATATTTTTAAACCATTTACTCTGACAGGTCACCATTGTTTTTTCGTCTCCTTAACACAAAATAAGACATTTTGAAGAATGTGTGTGTTAATGGTCCCTATTGAATTACATAGTATTTTTTTCCCATTCTACGGAAGTCAAAGGCTAGCAGGTTTGGTTACACAGATACTTTCATGTATCGTCTTTTGTTTTTAACAGAGGAAAGAAACTCATTCAGGTTTGGAACAACTTGAAGGTGAGTTTTCATTTTTGGGTGCAATTTGTCAGTATTATTTTCATTCTCTTAATAATGTAACACATAATCTAACAGCGAACCAAAAGACTGTTACTTTGATTCCGAGCACTCTCATTTTACCCAGACTGCATTTGGCCACTGAGTAATTCTGATTTACAATGTCCGCAAGACTGTTGGAAACTTTGGATTGTTAACTTGTGACCCAGTCTTTTTCCATGTGATGTCATAAACAGAAGATGAGATTTCTCTTTTACGTAATGAATAGTTAATCTCAGCTTGTGGATGTGTGGAATTGATGCAGCAGTGATGGAGAACGACGTTTCCACTGGACTCTGGCAGTGATGGAGAACAGGGCTCTCCCGCTGTCATGTTTGCTGCACCAATCACGTCCCTCCATCTTCAGGCCAAAGTTTACCAGCCTTATCGATCAGTATTTTACCGCTTTATTTTCCTAATGTGGTGCCCGGGATGCAATAATTAACCCCATGTCAGGTTATTAAAACCCTATTTTTATGTGACAGACAGAAATAGACATACAGAAATGGGAAGATGGAAGCCATCAGTTAATGTTCAAGGATTTTGAAATTATTCCTTTCCGAGACCCCATTATAATTGGTGCATTAATTTCAAATTAAAAGATTGAAGTTTGTGCCACATGGCTGGCAGACGTATGACAATTGATTGCATTTTAACGAAGAAAAAGTTGGAGGACAGTGGTGCCACTGTGTTTGAGGAAATTCTCCAACGCTTTTACTGAAACTCATCTGTGGGATGGTAAAGGTTGTGTTACACTGATCTGGACGCAAATTTGACTAATCTTGATATGCATCTGCTCAAACAGCAAGATACTTTCTGAATTTGTTTATCAAATCATCTGCTTTTCCACAAGCCTTTGTGATTTCCGTAAATGGATGCTTATTTATTCACAAAGTCCTAAGGCAGTTTTTTGGAACATGAAATCATTTCTTCAAATAGATCGTCTCCATCCGATGACATTTCATAACGACTATGGCGTGTCAAGCTCCAGAAACAACCAAAAAATCTTTATGAAATTAATTTATACTTCTTTGCAAGTCTTTAAAGTCATTGCTTGTTATACAGACAAAAATGTATGTCATTATTCACTAATAATCTTCAATAATGGTGCAGGTTGGACATCAGTAAAGTGTAACTGCTTCTTGAATGTCTAGGATCCAACCATCATGAAAGAGTAGCAGCATATTTCGAATAGTGTTTTTGTTTTTTGGGCTTCAAATGAAAGGCTAATTTTGGGAATGATTATCACATATAATGTGCATGACATGAAGTATAGTCGCAGGGAAGTTGGCTTCTCTTAAGTAGTTGAATGGCCCACTGCTACGACACTGAGGGAATAAGCTGAATTAAAGTTCGATTTTTCACATTTGTACTATTGTCTGCAGATACACTTTAAGAAAATAGGTAGTTATTATGTGTCAGGCCATTTATTAGACACATCTGTCATTTGTATCGGCGGGAGTCCGTTTGCTGCACACTGCTCTGCGACTTCCTTCCCTATGACAGTGATTGACCCTTCGCTGTGGTGTTAACACAGCGCACGGCAGTTTGTCTGCTTTTGAAAGGTGCCAAGGTGAATGACATTCTTTGGTTTTAATTGATAGCGAGAATTCTCATTATATTTCAATTTGCATTTAGGGGGTTGTCCAGTGGAGGTTTGTTAATTGCTAGCTGGACTAGAACCTTTTGGACTTCTCTCTTACCTGGCTGGAAGCCACTGTGTCTTCTCAAAAGAGCCACTTCATCTCTGTCAGGGCCAGGTGGAAATTTGCTGCACGGTTCTAATTGGACAAAGTGCCTTTCAAACTCCCAGCCATCACTCACAGGTCGGATTAACAGAGCCAGTGAGGTGTCAACATAGGTTCCCCACTCACTTTCGCCCTCCTTGTGGCTCGAGGCCTAATGTTCACTGCCGCATGCTCTATCACTCAGCGCCGAAGAGGAAAAACTAATAAAAAGAACACCTCGGTGAACAAAAACGCGTAGCGCAGTTGTTTCCACGATACTTCAGTCTGTCAAGATGACTGAATTACTTGTCGTTCACTCAGTACCCCTGCCTTCAATAAAGCTAATGAGTCATGAATGCATCATGTAAATGTGCCAAGCATGACTAGCGTCTGGTCATGCAAAATAGCAGATTATCCAGTTTCTGTGAGATACATATTTGGAATAGTTTTTCATAACACTGATTTAGACTTTTTTTTTGAATCTAAATTGTTGACAATTGTTTTGGTGAATAAGATAAGTAAGCTGGAAGCCAACCGAGTTGTAGAAATCCACAGGATGAAGGTTATGTGTGGAAAAACTTAAAATGTCAATTAGCTCATTTGTCCTCTGTTGAAACTTCCTTTGATACAGATTGAATGAGATGGCACATTTGCACCATGCTTCTAATATGAGCTTTACCACCAATTTGTTCTGCGGAGACTGTGCAGGCAGGAAACCAAAGCTAGGTGTAACAAAGAACTGACAAATAAGTACCGTCAGAGCACAAAAGCTGGCAGCTGGGACGCGATGCTTAAGTACGTACTTGAGGGTGGTGATTTGATCCCACGTGGGAGAGCGCATGGAGAGGGGGAGATTGATGGCAGTGTCCTAAAACAGACATATAACACCTGATTGAGCCCTAAAGGCATTGGGCCTAGCACAGAGCCCTGTGGTACACACTTGCTTATAGGTGAGCGGCAACCCCCCTCCCCCACAACGCTTCACGCAAATTCATGGGACACATTAAAGGATTATTCCCAGGAAGGTTATGCCAACATAGCCCAAAGCGTTGCACATCTCCTGATCTGAGAATGTGCCGCACCTGGGAGAAAAACTACATACACAGGCAGTCATTTGTAGTAGCTGCAAAGTGCATTAGCTGTAACTTGCCATCAAATGCTAAGGTGTTGAGAAAGGCATTGATATTCAGTTGCGAATGTATTAAGAGCTTGTTGCTATGTGGTTGCTAGGGTGCTTTGTTTTTTTACTTACTGGCCCAAGTCAAAAATACCTAGGTTTCTCTGTAGTGTTGGGGCTCGGACCCGATGGTATACTGTTTTTAATTGTATCTCTAACCAGACATTAAAGAAATGCGATTTGAGTTATTTTTTTTTAAGGTTGTATTTAATTTGAGGGTTCAAATTTTTAACCCTATGCAGTGTGCAATACACGTCTGTTTTCTAACTGAAGTAGATCAGGTAAAAGAGATGTTCTTTTGTAATTCAATAAGCTTACTCTGCATTTACAGGTAATTTTATTGAACAAAATATTCAATTTGAATAGCTTTAATGTGCATGGTGGCAGACTTGGTATGTGAAGTATTCATCTGTTTGAAGTAACTCCCCTAAACATTTTTCTGTCTCTGTTATTTCTTCCTTTCATTGAAAACCACAGCTGCTTTGTTGAAACATCTGAGCAGGCCAGCGGCCAGAGGAATGTGGAAATAGCTCTGTGTTGAAACCAATGCGTTCAGCGTGTGTGTGTGCACCTGAGGCACTGCTCCGGTTATCTCACAGTGGTGTAATCTTCATACTTTGTCGAAACACCAGCGTGACCTCCCTAAAGGATCTGCCGTTGTTCTTCCTGACCCTCCGCTGAACGCTCTTGGAAAGGTTCCTTGAAAACCACTCGATTGTCTTTTTGCCGCAAATAGCTTGTTACTCCGCTGTTACATGATAAGCGTGAGAGGATTTCTTTGTCAGTGTGTTTTGCGTTGTGGAATATCTCATAAAACAAGGGCAGAACGCATTTGTCACTGTTTCAAGTACATTTAAAATGATCTACATCTTTTAATGTATCACAGTAACGTTATCAGCCAGTTACTTTGGATCCACGTTTTCTTTACTGTTGAGCCCTTGAGATCCTTTAACCCATATTTTTAGTTATTTATGCATAGACTACGTAAGAAATCACCACTGTCGCTCCGCAACAGACGATGCAGTGAAGTTTCTAAACCACAAGACAAGACAGATAGACCCACAATGCACTGCACACATACAGTAGCTGAAAAATGCACTGTAGCCCTGTCTCTCACAGCAAGTACAGTTGATTGCCTGAGCCGGCACGCAAGGTGGGGCAGATGGCGGAGGGCTGCTGGATAATAGATCTCAATATTAACTCAAAATCATGCTGGGCGTGTTGGTGGATGACGCTTGGTGGAGTAAGGGAGAAGCGTTGACCTTCTGTCCTGTCATTTAGCCCCTCACGCCCCCCTGCGCTGCACTCAAATTACTTTGTTTTACCCAATTAAAGGAGACGGCTGAGCATGGCGAGCTCGGCCATTTTTCGCTCTGTGACACGCACCACACTCCACGCTCTCACCTGGATGCGCGCGATATTAGCGCTTTGTCACTGGAAGATGTGGAGAGAAGGATGGCAGTGGGAAGTCTTCCACGTGTCCTGAGATTGATGCGGTGGATACCATGTGACACGTTTACTGCCGTCTTTACAAAATATGAGACTATAATATTATCGAGGATGTTTGTAAGAAAGTAGATTGATTTGTTTTGCTTTGGAACTGGTTCTGATGGAGGTTTTTGTTTCAGGTGCCTTTTCGGAATGAATGAGTTCTATCAGTATTTCTCAAAATGTATCTTTTCCTTCAGCGAAATGGCAAATTGTGAGCTTGAGTTGTGAATTTTATTGCGAGGTGTTTGCAGCTTGCACGTGGCAGTGGCGCAAAAGTGAAATTAGTAATGCTGATACTTTTAACTTTCAATAATTCAATATTCAGATGTTCCAAAAATATTTTTGTTTGCTAAAATAAATATATTTACTGGTTGCTACTAGTTTAGGTTCTGGTTAAGAAACAGGCAAACATTGCATTAAGTTTTTTTTGTAAAGGCAAAGTCCAGTTTCATTAGTCCAGTTTGTTTTTAAGATGAAATGCCTGAATTTCGCCCAACTAAATGAAATGTAAATGTGACGACACTTTAATAAAATGGGAACTCAGTGGTGAAATACCTGCAGACTGACAGCGCATTTGACTCTTTGAAGAATTTAATTGTAGTATTCCTCAATCCTGTCAACATTTTTCAAGCAAATTACGTGCTTTCCACTCACATCTTAGTGCATGGGTGCGGCCCTCCTTATCCATTATTTGTAATAACATAAGAGTACTCGATGCAAGCGTTCTATTTTTAGAATCGGCGCTCTTGTGCGGTTTGAATTGTGGGACGACAAATGCACCAAAGTTTTCCTGTTACAGATCAAGAAGCACTGTAGAGTTCTTTTGTTTCCTTTCATATCTGATGACAGAAGCGCACAGTCGCAGACAATGCTCTGCAGTCCCGTGTGTGTGTGACGGAGACGGGCTGTGCGATGATGGCGGAGGGCTTTAACAGCCATGCGAGCACAGATTATGTGCTTGAAGGGGTGGAGGCCTGTGCCAGCAGTGACAGTTGGACTGGGAATTGGCGGGAGCCTCAGCCGTGCGGCGCGGACCCGGCTCGGAGGACCCATCGGGTCCGAGCCCCATCTCTCCCCTCGCGGCAGCACCTCGCAGGGACACGGGCTGGCCGGCAGCTCCAGGCGGCCCGATGGGGGTAAACCGGCCCCTCGAGTGTCTTGATGAAGCGCCGGTAATAGCGGGAGGCTTTTGAAGAACGATGCGCTCGTTTGAGGAGGAGCGTCTTTTACCTCTATCCAGCTCAGGCTTGGCCGGGCTTTTGTCGAACTGCATGTCTTTGCTGCGATGCCCGCGCTCTGTGACGCCAAGGGGCCCGAACGTCTGTCATTTGTTTTACTTTCAACTAAAAGTTGATGGTTTACCAATAAAGCCCTCGAGTGCTTGTTTTGATGGAGGCATATGGAATTATCGTAGGCCCAAAGCTTAAGATGGCAGCAAAAGAGGAGAAAGTAGTTTGAAATTAAATACCGTATAGTGCGTCAGTTTGGTTAAAATGTTTCTTAAAATGGGTTAATCAGGCCTATATTTTGGGTGTTAATGATAACTTTGGCACCAAAGCATCTTAGGGTCTTAGTTACCCATATGTCTCCAGTCCATAGATGTTTACAAAAACCAAGACGTGCATTTTAACAGTTTACCTTCTAGGGAATATACATATAATATTTTATTCAAGACACTTTAATGAATGAAAAATGTATATTAAAATGCGTCAATAACTAAGTATGTATTTAAAATGTTTATTTTTTTATGTTTTCTATTTTAACTTTGTAATAAACAGTACTTTCTACGATGTTACAGGTTCAAGCCGATTGAATTAATATGGCAGATTATTTTCAGGTTATGTGCAGGCAAAAAGTTTCATATTATTTCATCAGATTTTTAATCAAAATCTATAATTGCATAAAATATGTAAGCTGTTTAAACTTCAATCCAGACAGGTCTGTGTTCATTTACAGTTCTGTGTACTGAAGCATTTGCCACTCTATTACTCTGAGCAGCTTTTGATGTAGTCCATTGATGTGGGAGCGTGCGCATGTGCTTCTGAAGTGCGCTGGAGAGGTCTAATAGGGAAAATAAGCATTTTCTGTTGAAAGTGCCTACACTTGACAAGCTATATATTTCTAAAGTGTCATAAATCTCCCATGAGCCTCAGCCATCGCCAAAAACAACAGCATGTGCGTTTTTACGCACTCAACCTGCATGTTCCATCAAACCACGGCTGTATTCTGTGCAGATGAAAAATTCCATATTGTCATGTTGCAACTGAATTTTGAAGAAACCCCTCACGCTGTGACCCTACTCGGGGTCATCCGGTGCCACATGCACTTTTACAAGCTGTTTGGACTGAAATGTGTGTTGGGAGAGTATGTACACAACCACTCTACAATTATTAAGATCCACCAGTAGTTTGTTTTAATGTAATAAAAATAAGTTGCCCCTTCTGAAATCAAGCCATTCTCAAATGCATGTTGGTGTGGCGTCACACAGACAGAAGCCACTCCCACAATAGTTGATTGGCAGCAGTGTGTCACACAGACTAATCTGGTGTCTTACCTCAGACCAGCCCTGAGTGAGCCGTCATCAGACCGAGAAGCAGAGACAAGTGTTTTGTTGTTGACTGTATTAATGAACACAGCAGTAGTCATTTACCCTCGACATCTGAGTGGCTGAAGACGCAGAGGATTAACGTTATGTTTGGTTCTGAAGGGAAATGCACCCTTGATCAACCGAATTGCGTTTATGTTCGTGCTAATCATTCATGATCGAGCCTCACCTACAGAAGCAGTGAGTATAACTTCTTTTAATGAATCTTTGCAAATCACCTTTCCTAATAATGTGATAATTAGCAAGTTTCACGATGAATACGGCTAAAAAAAGATCCTTCGAGAGCGCCTCGGAAAAGAGTGGCAGAGTCAGCGGAGCTCGTGAGGATTTAAAAGGAAGTACACAGAACAGAAGTGATCTCTAAAGAGCTGTTTGACACGGTAAAATTTGCGGTTTTATAACTATGTTTGAGAAATTTTAAAACAAACTATATTACAAGCTTTCCATTAAGACACTAAAGAATCATATAAGCTTGTGGAAAATTTACTTTGTATGACTCCTTTAAACAGTTATAGATATGCAAGGGTTTTTTAAATTTTACGTTTTAAAGAAACGTAGAGAAAACACTGGTAAAACAATCCATCAGTGGATCAACTTCAGTTTTGCCGAGCTACAAGAATACATTTTTTTGGCGCAAACATAACATAATCTAACTTTACCGTTCTTCTCCCATGACTTCCGCCTTCCGCCATTTTACAACGCAGCACATATGCACGCTTTAATGTTTTTGACGTAATCAGCCTTGTTTACATTCGGGTGAAAGCATGTGGCTGTTTGCGCCTAGAGGCAGAAACGCTTGTGTTGTGATGCGTTTTCTGCCGTTTTAGAGAGCAAGTCATGGGAGATGAATGGTAGTTAAATTATGTTATTTTTGTTTTTATTGCGCAAAAAGTTTTTTTGTAGAGTCGCAAAACTGAAGTTGAGTCACTGATGTCACATGGACTGTTTTACCGATGCTTTTGTTGCGTTTCTGGATCTGGATAATTTCAGTTGTGTTGCTGTCTATGGAGGGTGTGATTGCTTTCTGATATCGTCAAAAATATCTTCATTTGTGTTCTGAAGATAATCAAAGGTTTTATGGGTTTGGTGAGTAATTAATTACAGAATTTTCATTATTGGGTGAACTAACCCTTTAAAATTCTCCATGTGACATCTTATTAAAGGGACAGCGCATCCATGCTGAAGATTAAACTTGTTTTACCCATTGAAGTTCATTCAATGGCTTAAATACATTACAATTTACTCAGCGACTGACATGTTTGGCATGTTTACCTGGGATTTTTTGTTGTTGTGATTAGGGCTGGGTATCGTTGAACGGTAAATAATACTGAAAAATCACTTATTTTAAACTGTTGTTGAATTATTAGCAGATTTTCACTCTTTTAATAAAACTGGTGGTAAATCTTACAGTCATAATGTGCTTTCAATCAGTTACGCTCCCTTTACTTGCTTGCTGCAAAGCAAGCATGGGATGTTCTTGACCTTTGACCCTGGCGTTCCTCCGCGACTGGCCAGGAATCCTGTTTGTCCTCTTCACCTCGTTCTGGGCCAACATCGCCGCTCCTGGAGACTCCATTAGGAAGTCCAGCTTGTCCTTGGAAGTCTCCTCTCTTATTCATCGTAACTTCTCCCTTGTCTTACGACTTTCCTCCGTCTCTCTCTCTCTCGTTTTTTCCTTCTCCCGAAAGTAGGCCGGAGGTTATTAGACTGAATTTGATATAACAGCCCGGCCGATTCAGTGGAGCACCTTGTCAGACACAAACAATAGATAAAGCCCGAAATATAATGTGAGGTAAGAAACGCTCTGATATTCCCAGAGAATGTTCCCCTTAGAGATCGGAACATTTGTCTGCATATATTTGCAAAGAATTCAGCCCGAGCCAGAGAGAGTGGAGGTCATGAAGAAAATAAATCTATTTTCATACGTGTTGAAGTTAACTCTCTTCCTGCAGGAACTATAGAAAGTCACTCTATTGTTCCAGCGAGACTCGGTTTGGTTTTCGTCTAACATCTACATCCAGTGCTATTGTTAGCGCTACTTGTGGTAAGTCGCGATGTTTAGTTTAGACCCAGATCTGAGATTGTCGGCTTTCTTGCGTAACATTACAGCTTCGAGGGTCAAGTGCTAAGATGGTGAGGAACAAACAGATGTTGATGGTTGCATAACTGCTGAAAAGCAGCAGCGAGCTTTCTAATGTCGAACAGCGGTGCGATCAAAAGGTTTTAATTTAGGTTGACCCCCTGTACGTCTGGCAGGCTGTCTGAACACCGCTCCTGACAAATTACAGGTGCTCAGCGGTGTTTAGGACTACAGAGGCATACAGAGAGGATCTCACATCACAGGTAGAGCTGATAAACAGACAACCAGCTGCACACCACTGTACGAAGGTGCCAAATCATAGAGCTATCTTAATTTAGCCACTAGTACAGTATATGCCTTGTATGATATTAGAGATAACAATAAATCTAATTTGTTCACTTTTTACTTTTTTTTAATACATTTATACTATTTGTTGCTCTCTCTCTCTCTCTCTCTCTCTCTCTCTCTCTCTCTCTATATATATATATATATATATATATATATATATATCTGAAAGCTGAATAAATAAGACAGATAAATTACATTTTATAAATATGAAGAAAGATACATTTTATGCATTATATTGTGACTTCTTTCCTAAAATATTTATTTGAATCTAAAAGATTAAGACACTTGAAGAATAATTTCATACACTGAAAAGTAATTTCTATGTATGTTGTATGTATGTTTCTATGTAAGGTACTTCCTTAAACTTAATGAGTAATAGACACATTATTATTAATAATAATAATAATAATATATTTATATGCAATTTAATTACTATTTGCTAAATTACCATGTATTACAGTACTATGCAATTAAATCACGAAATTACACACACACACACACACACACATATATATATATATATATATGTGTGTGTGTGTGTGTGACCCTGGACAACTAAACCAGTCGTAAGTGTTAATTTTCCAAAATTAAGATTTATACATAATCTGAAAGCTGAATAAATAAGCTTTCTTTTGATGTATGATCTGTTAGGATAGGGATATTAGGATATTTGACCAAGATACAACTATTTGAAAATCTGGAATCTGAGGTTACAGAAAAATCTAAATGCTGAGAAAATCTTATCAATGCATATCACTAATCAAAAATTAAGTTTTAATATATTTTCGATAAGAAATTGACTAAATATCTTAATGGAACATGATCTTTACTTACTATCCTTAAGATTTTTGGCAAAAAAGAAAAATCTATAATTTTGACCCATACTATGTATTTTTGGCTATTGCTACAAATACACCCCAGCGACTTAAGACTTTGTGGTCCAGGGTCACATATGTGGTCCTTTATTCACCAAAGCTGTATTTATTTAGTCAGAAACACAGGTTTATTATTCCCAATGTTTTCATTTCTTTAAGAAAAACCTGATTGTACATTTTATGAGTGGTACTGTAATGTGTATTAAGTCAACATAAACCGCTCTGAAATGCAATTGTAAAACATTGATTGTGGTCTTCTAGTATCCTCATGGGACCCCAGTTTTACTTACTGATGTAAAGCTACTTTTCATGTGTCAGTACATCCTAAACTATAACTTTATTTTTCTCTGTGAGTATTCTCTCACGATTTCCAACAACACAATGTCTGTTTCGTGTTGACTTTACCATCACTGGATTATAAAATCAAACACCAGTTTATAATATCTTGCAGATGTTCACACTCACCCCGTTAGACGTTTTTGAATCAGAGCATAAGGCGAGCAATAAAACCAAACAAATATATTTCCTCATTGCAAACATCAGCTCTTAGATTCCGTAATTACATTCACTCTTATTGAATCTAAATAAAATCCACTCCATTGGCTCTGTCGTACAGTGTGAAGTTTTGTTTGGGCTTGTTATCACCAAGCTGTCACATTTAATGACTCTAAATTGTCTAAATAAATTATTTTGTGCAGTTTTATAATTATGGCTTTGGCAGTGGTTCTTCCTGCGCTGAAGAATTTAACAAGCCCACTAAGCCATCGTCAAGCTCTCATGAAATTCATGTTGAATGTGACATTTTAATTGGAGTAATATTCCCATTAATTGGACAAACGGATATAGGAGTCTGTGGGGAAAAGGTAAACTGGGAGGAGAGCGATTCAGAATTCACTATTCCTGGTTTAGGATTTATCAGCTTCTTTTTTGTGGCTGTTCTCAGATCAGGGAGCCGCTTAAGCGTGCGCCGTCTCAGTCGAACCACCAGCTCACATTGTCTTCATTAAAACTGATTAAGGAATAGGTCAGTTTCGCCTGCACGGCTGGTTTGAGCGGAGTGTCGGAAATATCTTCATCTGTTAGGGGTCTGTGAGTCTGGTTAGTCAGTCAGGCAGGAAACCAAAGCTGTCAGTGTTTTTTTTTTTTTATACCCATGTACGCATGTCTGATTATATGTCAAAGCGAGTCAAAGCAGCACATTTTCTGCCATTTTGAGTTTGTTTTGAGCATGTGCGTATGAGTGCGTAATAATGTGAACATTTCCCACAGCCGTTTTTGGGCTCATGTTAAACTGAACAACTTACACATGTTTCTAATTGCATTTTATACCTGCATTTAAATATTAATCTGAAATATCATTATCTTTCTGGAATTGGTTATGAATTGGTTTACATAGGGCACCATATGGGATACGGCCCCATCGTACAAGCTGTCCAGAGAGAGGCCTGACACACACTAACAGTAAATGTGAAATTAATTTTTCAGGGCAGGTTGGCCACCTGTCTGTTAAGATAGAGACTAGGACTGGCCATTTGGTATGGGCAGAGAGAGAGGGCGCCTGTGGGAAGCAGGTGGGCATAAACGTTGCCCCATATGCTGCCCGGTTTTTCTGTTATTTTGAAGGGCGAACGTCTGGCACACCGCAAGGACAAACTTATCAATGACATTCTTTTAGAGTCATTGACACTTGCAAAATTAAATCTGATTCAGCATTCTTGGTCTCCAATGACACTACCCCTATTAAAATGGCAGTGACCCCATGAAATGGTAACATTAGAGAAAAAAGGAAGCGGTCATTCTATTGAAATGGGTGACTTTTCCGGTTCAAAAAGATAATTGTTTTTAGAATTACAGTACTTTTTTTTTGTTGTACTTGTTTACAAAAAATGTTTACATTCTATAGTGTAGTAATGCTAATGAAATGACTGCATTTTAAATAATTCTATTGTCGGATGTAATCATTTTTGTATTGTTAATATGTGTTTACGGTAACAGGGTGACAGTTCTACAGTTCTACTACTTTGATGTGACAAGGTTGTGAATCTACATAAGAAAGCAATTTTAATGCTGATTTTTCTATCATTTTTAACTTTTCGAATACAAGTTTCTTAGTAATAGGGTTGACTTTTTAAGACTGTCAACTGCTATAAAGCGTAAGAAAGAATTTAGTTATAAAAAGAGGAGATATTGACTTGTCCTAAAAGTTCACTTTTATATAGTTTGATAGTTTTTTACATTGTTTAAGAGAAGGAAAATATAATAGTAACAGGGTTGACATCCTGCGGACAGAACAATTTTTATACTTCTTTTTTAAAATATAGCTAGTTTAAGTTGGAAACTGAGGTGATAATGGACCATATAAGGTATTCTCATTATGAAAATAAAAAGATTTTATGTTAATTTACAGTCTTAAAAGTAAAGATTCCAAAACCTTTTTTTCATTGATACCATAAAAGAACCATGTTGGGTTCCCTAAAGAACATATTAGAGAAAAAATAACCGTTTTTATTCTTAGTATGAACTGTATAAAGAACTTTACAAGGTTCCGTGGATGTTGAAGGTTCTTCATGAATAAAAAAATTTAACTGCACACTCCCGTAAGCACTATTTATTTGTTACCAGTGTTTCAGACTAGGGCTGGGCGATATATATCGTACGATATATTGTGCGCATCTCATCAGTAAAGACGGTTCTTTGATTAGCGCTTAATCTCCGTCAGCTGTTTTTAGAAGGAACGCCAGATAATAAACAGAGTCGTAGATCACAGAGAAGCTGCGCGTTGAGTTTCGCGG
>JAUMHR010000090.1:10702422-10712478 GCA_032361145.1 Enteromius fasciolatus | reverse complement strand
GTGATCTACGGCTCAGTGTATAAACTGGCGTTCCTTCTAAAAACAGCTGACAGAGATTTAGCGCTAATCAAAGAACCGTCTTTACTGATGAGATGCGCACAATATATCGTACAATATATATCGCCCAGCCCTATTTCAGACAAACAAGTAGCCTTTGTCATTGTATGATTCCTGTGAAGGGGTGTGGAAATACATTTTAGTCTTTTTAACTTTTTTTTCATTGTTTCACTATTTTAAGGTTCTTCATATAATAAACCCTTTATTTAAAAAAAATAAAAATAAAAAGCAGTATTAGTTTCCGTTAGATATTAATTGTTTGAATAAATCCTTACAAATATATATGAAGACAAATGGCATCTTCTTCGTCAAATGACCCAGTAGAGGCAAGACGGGAGTGAAAGCATGTGGTTTGAGTTCTACGAGCTCCGAGTGAGTCAACAGACGGAGGGAACACCTGGGAAAAAGAGAGAGAGGCAGGGAGCATGTGAGGCAGAGCGGCACATATTGGTGCAGTCTCGGAGAGAATGGTTCTACTCAACCGTCTCTTTGAATCAGAGGGCGAGAGAGAACAGCTCTTCACAGTCATTTGTCTTCCTTAATCATACAGCGTGGTGCGTTTTTCCGAGACGGGCCGTGACGCGGGTTTATGGGCACATCTGTGCCGTTTGGGCTGAATGAAACATGTCCATCCCTCGTCCCACTGGGAGGCCCGATGTCGGGAATCTTGCGAACGTCTCGTGTAAAGCCGTATGGTCTGTTTTGCAGACGGTGCAAGTGATGTGCAAGACTGTGAGTTTTGTAGCTTGAATAGTCCTTGGGTTGTATGAAGCACCAGTTAGTCTAGCTGTAGTCCTGGATAACTATGTAAATAGGATCAAGCCCCATTCAAACGACTTC
Source organism: Enteromius fasciolatus (assembly GCA_032361145.1). NCBI lineage: Eukaryota > Metazoa > Chordata > Actinopteri > Cypriniformes > Cyprinidae > Enteromius > Enteromius fasciolatus. The sequence goes on along the minus strand of JAUMHR010000090.1, from coordinate 10,711,581 downwards.
TTTAGGACAGCCCTTAAATATGGCCACCCTTGGACCCGCGAGCAGGATTGGTCACTCAAGTAAAGGACTCGGACATAAGAAACGTTCTTGCTTTCCAAAGTGGCAAGATATTGGGAATTGAAAGTTTTGAGATGTTTCTGCGCTTTTGAAAATTAAGGTTCGTTATTGGGTGTCTGTGGTTCCACAAAGTACCTTTGACATCCATGAAACCTTTCCACTGCACAAAAAAAGATTCTTCACACTTAGACAATGTGGTTCTTTTACTAACTGTTTTGGGGAACCTTTGGGGTCCTTCTATGGCACGATTGTGAAACCCCTCCTTTGGGACTTTTATTTAAGAGTTCTGAAGCACGCTTCAGATGTAAACGGTAACTTTTGGACTTACTGTAGTTCCTAAACTAAAATATTTAAGTTAAAAAAGAATACCAATCTTGACTAGTCTGGCATATATAGTTCCATGAAGAACCTTTGACATCCATGACACCTTTCCATCGCACAAAAGATTCTTGATAGCTTCTTTAGATTTAAAGAATGAAGAAAATTCCCTTGTTAAGTACTGTTTTACAGCATCCTCCTTTTACAGCATCACTGTAAAAAGTGTCAAAGTATAACATGCAAACCATAACTATTGAACTAAACTAAAATATTAACATCTGACTAGTCCATCCTCGTTCATAAGATGCTATGAGAGACGTGCAGAGATGTTGATCGCGGAGGAGAGAATCTTCCACTTCCGAAAGGAGGAAAGGGGAGGGAGCATCGACTCTCCGTGGCGCTGGGAGAAAGTTGCCCTATGCTTGTCAGAGTTTCAGGAAGTTGAGAATTGATGGAGCCCACAGGCAGTATGGCTAATTTTAGTTGAAATCACCTAAGTGGTTTGGCTAATTTATCCCTCACCCCCTGGTCCCCCCCATTCCCTCTCATCTCTCCCCCTCTCTTCATCCCTCCTTCCCTTGCTGCTCCGATATGTCCACATAGCGTGAAGGTACCAGGAGGTGACAGGAGGAACAGAAGGGTATTTTGTGCACAGCTGACTCAGAGTGCACAAAGTATTTATAACCTTCCTTTTAAACGCTGAGGCTTTTTTGACCCAGCGCCATGGACACGGAATCAGTTCACTGGCACTCTTTTTGTCCTTATCTTCTTCACAATGCACCAAAGCTCTGATTGCGTATTACATTCAACCTTAACGTGAGTGTACATGCGATTAAAGTGTGTGTCTACCTGTGGAGGTGAGCTGTAGGTTGCTGTGAAAACTTCTTGGAGAAGACCTTGACCTCCATGTGTCTTTAAAGGCCTCTACCAGACTGTTTGGTTCATTAAGTGAGCACTTGAAAAACACTTGAAATGAAATCAGGAAATGACAAGCCAAACTTAAAATGCTTATGTTTAGATGGTAACCCTTGGTGTGAGTATGTTGCTACATTCAAATGCACCATTCATAAACGTTTTATTTGAGGTCCCAGACAAACTCAACCCTTAACCCTAATCCTGTTAGCAGCAAATGCAAAGGTTTTGGAGAGTGAGATTTACCATCCAAACACCTGTATTATGTGCATCGCTTGCTGCTAGGCCAGAAATGTGCTCCAGAGCTGTGAGATCGAGAGGTTGTCACAGATTGGTATAATAGTAATAACTTACCCTCTATGTTTCTGCTCATTTCTTCAGATGACGTTTGTAAAGGACAGCAATATTTGATCAGGAAAACACGAAGTTGCTTGTTTTTTTAAAAGCTTTAATTTTTGATACTGTGATTGATTTTTAGGGATGGGAACCATACAGAATTTTACAATTATAGTTGCACAAATAGATTCACGTTCCTTCATTATTCTATTAAAAATGATCTTAAATTCTCTTTTGGAGAATTTAAGATCCAGTGCATTTAAAATATTTTGTTTTTTGAGATTCTTTGTTTGTAGCCTGTGACCGGAGACATCGCAATAAGATTTTTTTGGTATGATTTCGCACAAACTTGCCATTTTTTGTCATATTTACAGTCTGTTCTGTTAACAAGGGTGAATGTATTGTTAATAAAACAAATATATATGTTTTAATATATTTTACAATATAATTTATTACTGTGATGGTATGTGAATTTTCAGTGTCACATGATCCTTCAGAAATCATTCTAACATGTTGATTCCTAAGAGCCAAGAATCAAATACATTTAATTATGGCTTTTTAGGTTATACCTTCTGATCCAATCGACATAAATGTTCAACACTGTACACTTTTACACATTTGTGACATGTATTGTAGGAGTGCTACAACAGAAACATATTTGCTTCTGTAAATCATAGTCTCTTCCATCAGGTAGGTGTAATTAGATTAGTTGGGAGGAATGATCACCAGCTCATGATTCCTCTCAACACATGGGTCATCTTGTCAGTGTATTTAAATTCAGCAGTTGTAGTGCTAATAAATTAGCTGCCTGATGGAGCGCAGACGCACGGTTGACTTCTTAAACACACTCTTCTTTCTGTAGGATTGTAGTATTATCTTGTTTAGCGCTACATAATTGAATTTTGAACTCTTATCGTATTTGCTGAGTTTGCTGTAGCAAAAGAGCAGCTTAACAAAAGAGAGAGTCTGGACTGTATTTTTCAGTCCCATGGGTGAATAAAGGTGTGTGTTTGCATATTTGGTGCTGTATAAAAAAAAAAAACAGTGGTGAACATCTGTATTTGTTTAGGTGTAATAGGAAAGCCAGCGAGGAATAATGTGCTTTTAAATCTGAAGAGTAGTTTCTGTGTGATTAGCTTCACCAAACAAAATTGGGAAAAAAGTAATCACTTGCAAAAAAGTTTTCTAAACACTCCCTGTCTTCAATTCTTGCTATGTCTGAATGATTGTAATTTTTAAACAAAAAGTAGTCAGAGGAGCGTGTAGCCCCACCCCCAAACTCATGCTATTGGTTGAGCAATTGTTGCTACGTTTGAATGGTTGGAATTTTCAAACAAAAAACTGATTAAAAAAAATATTAAAACTGTTTCAAACAGGTTTCCCAAACACTCCCTGTCTGCAATTGGTCAGAGGAGCATGTAGCCCCACCCCCAAACTCATGCCATTGGTCGAGTTGTCGTTGCCATGTCTGGCTGGTTTGAATTGTCAAACAAACAACTTTGATCGCGCCTCAAAAACAGACAAGACAGTTCGTTTGAACTTTACAGGAAAATTAACGTAATAGTGGCTATCTTAAAACTAAAGTGTGGCTGCTTCTGTTAAAATTCTTAACATTCAGAAACCGCTAAGTTGGATTTTAGGTCAATTTGAGTGAGAGATACATACAGCTTCTGTCCTTCGCGCCCCAAAAGTGCGTAGCAAGCTGACAGAAACCATTATGCCGGTCTTTACTTTATTATACCTGTTTGTAATGTGCTCTTCCTCTGCATCTCCTCGCAGGACTGGAGGAGAATGATATATTTGCAGAGCTGCGCCGAAGCCAACCGCTGCTGGCAGTGTGACGGCTGAGGTTTGGTGCCAAGCACCTGGTCAAACTGAAGACAATGAGCAGCTTATGGACTCTGTCCATCCCCAGACATAAATGTTAGTGATGATATCGAATAAAAAAGCAGAGGGAATTGGTAAAGGGAGGACTTGAAAGGCAAAAAAGAAGTGTTTTTTGCCCGTAGATCTTTAAGCATTGCTAAGCCTTCCTCGCTTTCTCATCCCCAGACACAGAAACGGATTTGAATACTAACTAATCTTTCACCGCCATTTTTGTCTTTCATAATTAACTTGTCATTGTTTTCTCGTTGCGCGCTTTTGCATGCTCCCCCGCCCCTAAAGAGGAGCTGAACATCTCTGATATGGACATTTTTGTCTTCCTTTCTGCCCGACTTTAAACCCAAGTCAGATATTCAACCAGTTGCCAAATCCTTTCACGCGCTCTTTATTTATTTAAAAGGTGCGATTCCTGTTACACAAAGAGACTGCGTAGCAGTCCAGGGAGTCACCCTGCCGACGATCTAATAATGACTGCCGCAGATGGAGAACGTTGGAATGGAGCTGTCTGCTGAATCTATCACGGAGGAGAGTGTCAAAGCGTCTCCCGCGCAGAGAAGGACCGCTGGGGAATGCGGACCGTCTGGCAGACGCGTTGGCAGTCTCTGCTCTTTCACTCTCTACCTGGGCTGGACTTGGACCAGGGTTAATTATAGTGGATCACTGGAGTCTCGTGTCGCCTGTGAAGAGCAGGGGGGTTGTCAGGATGTTGTCATACTGCCATGTCCTGTACGACAAAGACATGAGGAAAGACACTGTCTCCTAGCCGAAGTTTTAGTACGCGCAGCAAGGCACAGGCGGTATTGGCAGCGACTAGAATGACTAGAAAACCAGTAATTAGTTTAAACAACTTTTAAGACCGTTTACCTCTGTGCAGTGACCTTGGAAAAAGTCTGTCTGCTGAAAAAAACTATTAGTAACTTTGTGTAGCAGTTAGGGCTGGGCGATATATATATATCGCTTGGTATATATGCGCATCTCATCAGTAAAGCTGGTTCTTTGATTTGGTTTTCAGTTGAAGTGCCAGTTCGTTCACATCACTAACAAGCTACGCAATATCGCATTCAGTTTCACGGGTAAATTATTGGGAGTAGCTTGTCAGCGGGGTCAGTATGCATTTTCCTAAAAAGAAAACTAAATTTCTACATTTTCATTATATTGCCTTTTATGATTTTGATAGTCCCTTTTGAACAATCTGTTGACAGTAAGTAGCTTTGCACCTACATGTCAACTAACTCTCATTAGAATATTAGTACACTTTCTAATTGATATCTGCTAACTCTATATTGTGATGGTCTCACAAAAGCCGCTCTACTGACTATAAGTAACATTGCAAGAACATATCAACTTATTCTAACCCTAGCCCTACCACTCTACTAGTACTCTGCTAGGTCTCTACTGAGAGTTAGTAGATATGTAGGTTCAATGCTACTTATAATCAACAGAATACGTTAAAGGGACCATCAAAATAAAGTGAAACCCATTTTATTTTCTGAAAATGAGAGTTGTTATCCTGCGCAGTTTTGCTTCTTAAGGAAAAGCATCTTGTTTCCAATATGTTTAGATACGGTTTACTGGAAAACAAGACAAAAATAGAGCCAAAAAATGTAACCGTTAGGAATGCATGAAGTCTGTTTTGAGGTTGTGGAAAGAGCTGCGTTAGATCAAAAATTGAGCAAGAAAACAGCATAAAGTTTTCCAAAAGAAAAACCTGCTCTAAAATTCTCATTGGTCAACAGATGTCAGAGTGCGTTGTTGTAAACTTTCGTGTGGAGCGTCCCATCCGTAAACTTAAAAAAAAAACTTAACCAACTTAAACTCTGGTGTATAGACACCCTTATTACCATGATAAGGCAGTTTTAGGAACAAATTTATCAGGGATGCTTTAAAACCAAGGAGTTTTTAAAGTCACCTCCTCTGCAAAAGTTTAAAAATACTACAGAAACTTTTGTACCTCGGCTTCAGACGTTCACTTCACTTTGGAGTATAATCATTTGCTTCTCTTATACTCAATGGGGCTCACTCTATCTAGTCATGCTGGTGTATGCTGTCCCAGAAAAAATGGAGCACTTTGCGTTTCTAAAAGTTTTGTTCTACCCGTCCAGTTATTTTTACGATGGCCCATTTCTGCTATTGTTGTGGCATTATCTTGACCTCGCGTAGAGCAATTTCTCCCCAGTCAAATTAGCTCTCGCCATTCAAAGCAATGCCGTGATATAATGGTTTGACGGATTTTGCTTTGCCGAGATGAAGAAATGGAAGGCCGAGCCACTGGGGTTAATAAAATTCCTCCTCTTCAACAAGTACCCAGGGATACGGAGTGTCCTTGAAAACGACAGCACCTCACTTTCGCCCGGCACCTCCGAGCGCTGCAATGTGGGCTTCCGAGCAACTCTTTCGCTTTTCCCATCTCAGTCCATTCTTCTACATCTGTTAACGGCCGACTCTGATTTCTCCCAGCCTATCATTGGAAGTCCCTCATTAAAACAGACATTGTTCTTTCTCCGAAGCCTTTTTTTTCACCGAGGTGAAAGAATACTGCGAGCATATTAACTACAACAGATCGATTCTCGCAGCATGTCAGGTTTTTGCCAGCGCATACAGAAGCGTGAGAACTTAACTCCGTCTTCATGCAAGTCAATGAACACCTGGAGCAGCGTTCCCAGTGGCAACTAAACACGCGTTGCGAGGGAACGGAGGTGGGAAAGAAAGAAAAGGAGAGGAATACAGTTCAAGAGCCTTTCAAACCCATGTTTGACACGAGGTAGAGTGAGAGAGCCTGGGTGCGGAGCTGCGCGAGGGGCCCCGCTGAGGTTTATGCCACCTGTTTGTTTTTCTTTTTTGTTGTTTTTTTTTCCACACAGCTTATAAATGCCTGGATGTGCCCAGCCTCATGGGATCCGCAGGTTTGAGATCCAACACAAAAAAGGTGACGGAACAGTCCTGGGTTGTCGTAGTAACTTGGGGATTATGATTTATTAATCTGCAGTCTTTTAAATTCGAAGGGAAGCACAGAGAGGTTACCCGTCTCAGCCCCCGGGGGAGTAATCTCGCTTCAGAGAACAATTGCGAAACGTGCCGTTTTTTGTCTTTAACTGCCGGAAAGCGCATGTCCCATTACTCCTCCCGCTGCAGCTGTGGCGCAGGGAGAGGGTCACCCACAAGAAAGTTTGTGCAATTCCGCTGAGGAATTTATTTCCGTCCTCCGTAACAAACTGATGCCTTGCTTTTCCTTGTGTCGTTCCGTCAGAGACTTTTGAGGAAACTGACAGGGCTGTCTGTGAACACGTACGCTGTTCAGAAACTGCTGTTTGTGAATATTTTCACACTGTACGGTAACACTCAATGCTTATTTACCTGCGTTTACCCATGATGCATCACTTAAGCATCAAAAATGCAGTTGAATTAGATCTTTTTTTTGCTTGAATTATATAAAAACTATCTAGTGAATACTTTACACTTGAACAAATATTTTACACTTGAACAAATATAGCGACACAACTTGTTTTCCGGTGTTTGTTGCGCAAAAGTTGTGGTTGTGAATATTTTCATGCTAGTACAAAAAATTCTTAGTCCACCAGATATATTATTGTTATATTTTGAAATTAAGAGTCATTTTTTCTTTTTAAATCTTGATTGATAGGAAGAGAAAAGCTAATAGAAATGTTGCGATCCAGAATCAGACTATTGTGAATATTTTTAAAACAATACAAAGAACGCAATAAAATATTTTGCGCACATGTGCAGTTTAAGTTGAATTAAAACCATTTATTCTTTCATTCGTTTATTCATTTAGTTTCATAGATTCATTTGTCAATATTTTCACACTGGTATAAACGTCTTAATGGTTATGTGGCACTGTGTTTACCCACAATGCATCATTACTGCATCATAACATTATTAGTGCCTCGCAAATGTGTTTTAATAAAGTAAATTAGGACATTTTGTAGGTCTAAATTTTATTTTTGTCTTCCTTGGAAATTGATAAATTAGGAAGACAAGAAACAAGTCCGACTTCATTTCGAACATTAGCATTTGTGAATATTTACACACCAGTACAATACTCCCAACACCTATGTAACGTTTTGTTTACCCACAGTGGATCACAAATGCTTTATAAAATCACAACACATGTATTTTTTTGTGAATTTAGGACACTTTCTTGGTCTCAGTTTTTTTTTTTTACGTTGTATCGGAAGTGTTGCGACCTGGGACGTCCGTTTTAGCACCAAGGTTAATCGTGACAGAGTGTGTGCGCTAACTGCTAGTCTTTGATAAAGTGAGATGTTTGTCATGTAAATACCTTGTGTCCTCCTCAGAGCAGCAGCTACTTCCCTAGAAGGGCTGTTTGATTTGAATTTTAGTGCGTACTCTGTTGAATAACTTGAAGTTAAGTGGCTCTTACCTGTGAAGAGAGGATTAGGCTAAAGTCAAACGGAAGAGTTGGGGTACAATTATGGCCCGAGGTTTAAGTTCCTCCGCAGAAGTTACAGATCCAGCAGGAGAGGACTGAGGCTGGTGCCAGACACTTCTTTGGCAGTCCTCCCCTGCTTGACTTGGCTCCTCTGATACTCGTACCATCACAGCCAACAAGACGGTTAAAAAAAGCCCATGCGCGGAAATGCGTTCTGCAGAGGCTGTCAACGTGTCCGCACAGCTCCTAACTCGCGTTATATAGTGCTAAAATCATCGGTGTTATTCATCACTGCTGTACATGCTAACAACGATGACGTGATTACGCTATTGAGTTATTTAGTCCAAAGACATACGAAGCTATAATGGTGGATTTTTTACACAAAAAATGTCTGTATATATTATCAAATGTTTTATTTATTTGCATGTTAATAATATTTTTTATTTGTATACATTTTCAGAATAATGACCATTTAAAAAGGTAAAGATATTTATGAAACTGTAAATAATACATTTATTGATCTACAATACTTACAAAAACAAACAAACAAAAACAATTGAAATAAAACAATGGACAGTAGCCTTAGAGTATTAGTAATTTCAATAACAATTATTCAATTTTATTTTAATTATATGCATATGTTAATGCATACATTTTTTTTATTTTAATGAATGTGTAAATATTTGTAGATATGTAAATAAATGATAATGCTAAGATTATTTTTTAATGTTTATTAATATATTATATGTTTTAATTACGTGTGTGTGTGTATACATATATTAGTGCTGCCAAACGATGCATATATAAATTTACTTCAAAACACAAAACAGTGTAATTGGTCAGTAAAATAAAAAGGTTAGCTTTACGGGTAGATTTGTTTCTTCATCTTGGAGACGTTGCCACAGTTCTTCTGGATTGAGTCTGTCTCAATTTGTTCTGTTACTTCATGTCAATCCAGACAGACTGGATGATGATCAGATCAGATCTCTGTGTGGAGCACTGACTGTCATCAGACTCCTTGTGTAGACAATAATCTCACTGCATTATTACAATTAATGACAAAAATTATGTTTGGAAATGTAAACATATATTTCCAACTGACACGCTACTGCAAAAGATAGAAATAACCCACTCTGATGAGCAAGTGGAGGATTGTGTGGCCTCCCAAAGAAATGCCACCCCACACCATTACTGACCCACTGCCAAACCGGTCATGCTGGAGGATGTTGCAGGCAGCAGAA
>JAUMHR010000090.1:10682597-10696362 GCA_032361145.1 Enteromius fasciolatus | reverse complement strand
AAATAAAAAAAAAAAAAAAAATATATATATATATATATATATATATACACACACACAACTTTAGTTTTTTATATATAGCATCTCATCTTTTAGGATATATTTTTATTTATTTACAGTTATTTACAGTGTTTAAGTTAAGTTTTTTTTTCAATAATTTGAATAGTTTGAATTGTTGAATTATTAGAAAACAGGAATTTATAGGAACATTTTGATTTAATTTCTACAAAAGAAAAAAAAACGAATATAAAAAAGATTTTATTTTGTAATGTTTCATGAACACAACCCTGGAACCAGCGTCTTGTGGAAATAAGGACTTCAGTCACACTTCATTTAAAATGTCCAACTCTTGCTATTAACAAAATATTAACCATGACCTTTTCCTCAATGAACTCACAATTTGCTGATTATCAATATTTAGTAAGGTAGTTATTAAGATTAGGTATTGTGTAGCATTAAAGATGTAGAATATGGCCAAGCAGAATAAGTGCTTTGTAAGCAGCTAGTTAAGTCCATATACTAAACTGTTACTGGGATTTTACTAATATGCTTCAGTCCTGTGAGGCACTTCAAACAACTCGACTGGACTTCCCGGTCTGTCTGAAGTCATTTTATGGGAAAACCCTCGATATTATTGGAAATCCCTTTGTAGTTTATGATCTACTTTTGTCTGACCCAGGCTTGACCCAGAAGCACGTGACAGCTGTGGCCCAGACTCAGTGCTGAAAGAGTCCGGGACGTTCGCTAGTGCTTGGCAGTCGAGGCTGTTTACAAAAGCTCGACTTCTTGCATCTAATCACAATGCCTATTCCCATATGCTTGCTAGTTACTCCTGCCTCCCCTCTGACTGCTACTGAAGCAGCTCTACCTCGCTGCCAGGAGTCGCTGTATTTTTAGGTTGTTGTGAAGTTTCTTTGCCTGCATAGGCAATGAGATGCTCGCCTTTGGGGAGCGTCGGGTTTGAAGATGATGTCCTTTGGATTTGATTAATTCAGTATCACGGGAGAGCGAGCGAGAGAGCTGTCCCCGACTGAAAATAGAAGCCCTGTAAACGACTATATCGTTCATGTTTTTGCTCCCCTCCCCTCGCTTTTGTCTTGTTCCGGCTTATCAGTGAATTACGACAGGAGGGGAATTAAATAAATAATGGGCCGCGAGCGAACAGCGGCGTCTGGAGTCACGTGCGCGCGTGTTTACACTCTCGCGCCCGTTTGTTGTGCCTCTCCGTGTTTGTGTGCATATGAAAATGATACTCTCCCCTTAGATCAGGCCTGTCGCCTCCTTCTCAAGCGTTCTTCTCGCATTTCTCACTCTCCGATGCTCTTCCTGCGTCGTCTCGTTTGTCGTCGGCACACCTCTCTGATGTCTTCCATCAGACGTGATTAACGTGATTCAGCTCTATTCGTGAGATCTCTCCGTCACCATTTTGCGCTTGAGTTTTCACGTCATGTTGACGCTCTGGAAACATGGCAAGTGAAGTATACTTGAATAAATTTTAGAGTTATAAACTGAGGGTTTTTTTGCTTTCATTGAGTCTTCTCTTGGTGTTGTTTATATTTCTTGGTGTCTAATTGTGTTTAAATTGCGAATTTATGGCTTAAAGGTGGCACTTTAAGCCAGGCAGCCATTATTGCAAATAATTTTTACTAACGTTTTATCCAATTTTTTGGATAAAAAACATATCATTGTAGATGAAATTTGTTGTATATTACCATCCATATGTATAGGCTTATTTTTGTCAAAATGTATATTTTAATAAATAAATAAAAAAAAGCTTATATATTCATTTGATGATGATGCAACTTCTTTGATAAAAGATTGCTGTATCATTTTAAAAATCCAGTAAAGAACTAATTATTAACACAAAAACGTATTCAAAACTAAATATGAAATATGAATATAATGCCCATTAAGGCATTAGTTTGGACTGAATGTTACTTTTTTGTGCAACATGGTGATTATTAATTATGTTGACTGACTTTTGATGTATATTAGAGGCAATTTAATTTTATAATTTTTTATTCCATACAAAGTACTCTACCACATTTCTGTTAACTTTTTGTATTAAAAAAAAAAATATATATATATATATATATATATATTTCTATATATTTTTAAAAATATATAGAAAAATAAAAGTCCGAGGTTAATGGATTCCACTTATTTTGTTCGTTTTCTTTCCCTTTCTTTTTTTGTGACCTTTTTTGCAGCTACACATTCACAACTGAGCCATTAAAATGTCTTTTTCTGAGCATTTAATCTGCGTTACTCAACGTTGAATGGCTATGTCAGTGAAGCCCTTAAAATTTTGCTTCGTTAATGTCTTCGTCGAGGTTAATGACATGAACAATGCTTACAGAAAGCCCTCAGAAAGATGAAAGGAACATAAAACAAAAGCTAATTTTTTGCAACTTTGATTTGCGCCTTTGATACAATGCTAATGAGATCACATGCGGTGTCTTCTGCTAAAATCTATTCCCATCCGTTAATTATGCCGCACAGATATTCCGCAATTAGACACGCAAAATATTCCATGCGCTGGGTGACGGGAACGACGGGCGCTTCTTAAATACTGACACTGGAATTGGGCGGCTAGCCGTCTGACAGTGATAGCCAATAGCGTTAGCCACAATAGCGGCGTTAGTGGTCTGAGGGGGCTAATTGTGTGACTGTAAGAGCAGTGTGCATCTCCTCAGATAACTAATGAAGAATCCTCAGCTTTTGAACACGTTGTTCATCCTCCTTCAGCTCTAATTAATGACTCATTGGAGGAAGGACTGCCGGAGCCTTTTCGCACCTATTATCCAGCACTTTAATGGCACCGTCCTTTGCATACTGAGGAAGCGTTTAAACACGCTGGATAATGTAAAGCCCTCTCTTTCTCCTGAAGATCTTCCTGCAACGTGTGTTTTTCTAATGAATTAAAGATGGCTTCCCTCCTCTCTTTCTCAGCTGGGGTAAACACCACAGCCACATAATTTGCATGCAGATTTATACAAATGAGAGTCATGCTTAATGCAGACTTCAGATAATGGGCCAGAAAGTGAGAGACACTTAAAGCCAGAGGATCTGGATTTGTAGATAGAAGCCTGGAGTGGCAGTGTATCATACACCACTTCGAACTCTTTCCGAGCTTTATCTGTTGAATTGATATCGCTCGTTGTGTCCCTGTTGGAGATGATTATTTTTCACACTGCTAATATACTAAAACTTGCTAACTTAACTACATTTTTAAAATTCTTTTTCAATAGGTATATTTTATTTTATTTCAGCAAGTAGTGGCATAATGGCCAAATGTAGCATTGTTGCTCATGCAGCTTAACACCATCCTTGTTTTCAACTTGATTATATCTTTTTATTTAGTGTATAACTATTGATCAACCTTCTTTACAATTATAATAGTTAGCAGCAAATATCAAGGACATCGCTCGTGCAGCTTGTTTTCAGCTCGGGTTTATCCTTTTTTATTTAGTGTAAAATTGTCTGTTAAGAAGGCTGGCAATTATAAAGCTTGAGAATTTAATATGAGTTACTTTTTAATAGTGGCTCAACCACTTTAAGGTACTTGAAGTATAGTTAAAGTAGCTTGGTTTCTAGTAATGATGTAAAAAATTATAAATGCACACTATCTGCCATGAATCTTGCAGACTAGACCTACTTATCTGGGATTTTCTGACCCGACGCAGACCTTCCGGGTCGATAGTCTTGCTCTGACCATAGTGGAGGGACTAAATCACATCCGAGAGCAAGAGAACAGCAGACCCTTCTGACAAAAAACACTGTTGATGCGAAAATGGCTCAATTAGAGGAGTCTTAAACTTGTTAGGGCCCGCATTGGGCCCCCCGGGGCCCCCCGGTGATTCGGTCACAGCCACTACAGTCAATAGTGCTAGTGTGCATTAAAAACGAATGGCTGATGGGCACTCAGGAGCCAGAGGGATGTGGTAGAAACTGCTCTCCTGGTGGACGGTTGAACAAAGAATCAGAGACACAATTGCCCATATTGTTTTCCTGGAGTGAGGAACAAAACCCAACACGGTCACCCTGCCTGTTTCTCCTGCAGGCTAATAGCAGGGTTTAAATCTTGCATTTGCAGTGCGAAACAGCGTCAGCATCAAAACACGCAGACCTGTACTCTGAGATCAAAGCGTACGCTTCCAAATCAGATGGTCGGACTTGACAGGTAGTAAAGATCAGGGTCATTCTGACTGCGTCAGAAAAAACGAGCACGAACAACTGCGCACGGATCTCACAGTAGGTATGAATGCGCACGGACAGCAGGATCACAGTGGTAGTTTGGCAGCCGATACCTCAGCGCTTTTACGTCTCTGACAATTACAGTTCCCTCTGACAGGGCGCACCAGTTCGGTCTTGGTGTTAAGAGACTTTGTCAGATTTGCGGCCCGTCAAACACGAGGGCCGGGCGGCTACAGTCAGTCATCCCCCATTAACACCGGCCCCTATTAGCTTTCCTGCGTAGCTGCGAATGAGATAAGTGGTGGAGATGCAGTCATTTATATAAACAGTGTCATGGTGCGACGGACATGTTCGGCCTTGGTCGCACCGTACCGTCTCACTGCGCCTCATCAGCTCCTGTGATCAGCCGTAGATGCATAATACATCAGACAGGCCATGAGCGTAGGAAGAGACATTCATCACTGTCCACCTTTCAAATTAGATCTCCCAGACAAGGCAATCAGTCATAGGCATCAGTATTCAAAGCTGGGTGAAGCTCATACCGAGATGCGCTCAGCTGGACTCTGGCTCCCTAGGGTGCCTTCCAATCCCCAAGATGCTCCAACACGTTCCCCTAACAACTGTTTCTAGTGTTTAACCATACATACGACTGAATCCGCTCTCCCAGTGGAGGTCCGGCAGCAGACAACGTCCCTTATCCCGAGCATTCCCCCGAAATAGTCTCGGGAGTGTCTGTGCTGTCACTCTAACAACATTTGGGATAGAGGCGGACGCATCCTTCTCCGTTCCACACCTCGCTGTTTTCCATTTCGTTTGTCGTTAACACATAAAAGGGAGTAATTCATGTCCATGTGAGCCTAAAGTACAAAACAAGGAATCATCCATTACAGCTAAAAGCCCTGGCGGAGAGAATCGTAGAGAGTCTATAAAGATAAAAGCCGCTTCGGTACCGAGGCCTTATAGATGGTGGCATTTGAAGATTGAACCGGCTTTACTAGATTAGGCTGAAGTCTCAAGAAGGGCTTTTGTTTTTCCACGACTAACGCCGCTTGTCATGCCAAACACACCGGCGGAGCTTTACCGGGGAGCTTGTGTTGACAAATTAATCACAGCGTTTACCAGAAAGAAGAAAAGTCATTTGATGTGACAAGCTATGTTGTCTTATTTGTGGTGTTATTATTTTTAGTCTGACATGAGCACGGATGACCTAACAATTTATTTAGCTTGGTATCACTGTAATGTTTTGTGCAGGAAACAAACCATGAGAAACCTGATGTAACTCTTTATCTTTTTTTCTCTCTCTGTTTGTGTTTTTCCTGGCCCTGTTTCTCCTGCTTCCACCCCTTGATCATCCAACTCAAGGTAAGGGAATTTATTTTTTGGTCCACACTATTTGCTAGCACATGACCTGATAGACCATATCAATATATAAAAAAAGACTCTTGGCACCAAAGGAAACTGATGTAACGTAATGTATACAAGCCTGAGTGAACCAAAGATGAACTCAAGGATGCATCACCTCAGGGTTCAGGGAGCTTCATTCATTGTGCATGTCTTTTTATAGACCTAATTGATTTTGACGTCTCTGAGCACCTGCAGTCTGATATAATCAGGTTTTTTTTACGTAATCCGTATGCTTGTTGTCAAATGTTATGACTTGATTCAAGGATATTCCCATCTTTTTGAGTTTATTTGAAACATCTGTAGTGACATATTACTATGTTTCAAAAGTAGAATACCTCAAAGGCAATATTTGATGCATTCTGCATAGACAGATTCTTCAAAGGCGTGGTAAAGGTTCCTCATTGCCATCAATGTGTAATTGTATGGAAACTTTCCATGTCTTAAAATAGACTACTTACTAGATTCTGGAACAAAATATCAGTGCTTAAATGTGTTTAAAATCTTTATATCATAACCCCTCATCAAAAGAGAAGTCATTTGACAGCTCATATTTGTATTTTTTCCAAATGTATTATGTCACAACACACATATTATATATGACTTTGTCATAACTCAGGGTGCTTATGCCAAGTTCACACTGCACAGCTTTCAAAGTCATAGGACCACCATTGTTTTCACAGCAGGATTTTGAAACGCTGACAGGTCCAGATGTTTAGTATGCTTCGGAACAAGCGCTGATTTGCCTCTGATTTCAAGCATTTGTCTGAGATTTTGCAAAACCTGTTGGCGAGTGAAAATCAGGGTTAAAATCATGCAGTGTGGACTTGCCATTAGGTATACAGTCTATTTATTGTAAACATTTCCAAGGCATTGAATATACCTAGAATCTCAGTCCAGTGAAGTCAGTCATTGCTGTTTTGGTGGAACAACAGTGAATCTGTCCCAGAACTGGCCGTCCTCCAGAACTGAGTGTCTGGGAAATAAGGCCCATAGTAAGGCCAGAGAGAAGCCTACAGTAATTCTAAACGAGTTATAGTCCTCTGTGGCTGAGATGGGAGAAACTGTCCATGAAGCAACATTTGCAAACACATTAAGGCAGATAGTATGGAAATGGTGCAAAAAAAGGTTGACGTTTGCCAGCAAAAGCTTGTGAGAGTGTATACATTCTTAAAACTGATTATATATGTAAGCCGCAAGTCACGATACATTACACCAGACTAACATAAAGCATAGTGGTTACAGCATCATACTTTGAGCATGATTTTCTTCAAAAGTACTGGCAGGAAATGGAAGGAAACAGTAAACGAGCACAGGAGCTTGGAAGATGTGCCATCTTTCAACGAGATGACCCAAAACGCATGGCTGAAACCACAAAGGCTTCGAACCAAAAAAGTGAAATCTCTCTAGTGACTCAATCACAATCGAACATCTCGATGTTCACGAACAGTCTCCATTCAATTGGATGTAGCTTGAGTGTCTTTTTTGTTGTACTTTGCAGGCTACTAGACGAATACACTTTTTCAATAGACTTTTGTAATCATTGCTCAGACTCCAAAGATTTCCAGATTATTGTAATGTGGGTGATGTTGCCAGGTATGTTCTGGTAAAACACCAGAACACCCTGAATGAAGAAATGAGGCAGTGTTTACAGGAACAGATGTTGAGAGATGCAGGAAGAAGACGTATGCTTGCATCGGCCAAACACTTGCTTTTCTCTTGGAGCTGCAGTGTGTCACTGTCATGGTTTCCTTGAGGTTGCTAATTACTTCTAAGATGGAAACAATTAGCTTGGCTTTGAGAGGTATCTCGCTGTTGTTCTCTAAGTGCCATCAAAGTCCTGCGATTCAACAAGGGTTTCATGTGAGAGAAGGTGGCAGATAGACTCTATGACTCTATAGACTCTAAGACCAGTAATTACTTGCCTAAACCCTTGAGTTACATTAACAAAAAAAAAAACAAAGAATCCATTGAGTGCTCTTCAGGTATTATATAATGCCGGATATTACTTGAGGATAAACTAAAAAACAGGGTTCTTGAAAATGGCGTGTTTTAGAAAACTCATTTTTCTCAAGTAGATGAAGACCTTAAGGGGGAATATTTTGATGAGGAAAGAAAGAAAGGAAGCATTGCTTGAGCTTTTCAAACTCAGGACAGTTTCTGGTGCCACATAAAAAGGTCTTTTCTCATGCCTTAGGAAAGGTCGTGACCCAGATGTTTTGCACCTTCCGGCCCAGAGACAAAACGTCAGAGAGGAAAAAAGCAGAATGGCAAAGACAAGTGGATACGTCTTTAAGAGCGACACGTGCGCAATCAAAATTCCCAACTTGATGCTCGATGAGCCTTTATGAGGTGCTAGCACATGCAGGAGTAGGTGAGAGACTCATTTGTACTTTCTGAAGAGTAGAAAGGGAACGGAGAGAGGGCGATCAATAGCTGACAGGACGTGCATTCTTAACGTGACGGTAAGGTGGCTGAACAGGCCCCTCTGGGGCTGCTACAACTCAAGGCTCCACACCATCCCCACTCTGACAGGAAGCGCACAGACGCGACACACTCAACACCTCGTGCTGTTCCACAGAGACACCAGACTACGAGGAAAGGGAGTCGACCTGCAGGAAAGGCCAGCACCTACACTCTATTAGAGAAGAAATGAGAGAATGAAAAACACATTCGCATCGTTTTTTCCCACAAAGCACCTGACAGCTCCTTGGACACGTCCCCAGATTGTCCTGGCCCCCTAATATTTTAGGATCTCCGTGTCTGTGGAGCTGTTCTTGGTTATTTATTGTTCCTTAAAGATGTCACGGACAATAGCTTGCTAAACAAGTAATGGATTTCCCCAAACTGACTTTTTCCACCAGTAAAACAACAAACATTGCTCACACGTGTAATACAATCTCGCTTGCACTTTATTTCACCATATGTGTGCTTACAGTGTAATATAAGGTAACTAAATGGGGTAAGGTTAGGTTCAAGCTAAATACCTAGTTTTTACCTTATTTTAAAAACTATAATAAGAATATCGAACAGAATCTTTAGCTTGAACTGTTTAAACCCAGGATGGTTTTTGATACTGCAAATTCATATGCAGTCTTGGGGCCTGAGAACAAGTGAGCCAGTTCTCTGTCAGATGACTAAGATAATTAATTTTTACCTCAGGAAAGGTCACGGCCTAGATGTTCTTTACCTTCTGACCTGAGAGAAAAAGTCAGAACAAGAGAGAGGATATGACAAAAGCACAGTTTTTATATGTACTGCTAAGTTTTATTATACAGTTATACACTATACAGTTATTGTCAAATGAAATTATGTTGTGAAAAAAAGGGTATTTGATAGAAAATGTTGAAATCCAGATCTGATCATTTCCACATGAGGATCATGCCTCAATGTGCACTTAGCCACAGCTCCGACGTTCACATTTTAAATTGTTAGAGGTAGTTTCTTTATTACATCATCTTAACCATTTTTTTCTCAAGCAGATAAATATTTAAAAAGGGAATATTTTGCTGAAAAGATGAAGGAAACATTGCTTGAGCTGATTAAAGCCAGGATGGTCTCTGATGCTGCAAGTTCATATGCAGAGGTCTTGAACCCTGAAACAAGTGGGCCAGTTCTCCATCAGAAGACTAACAGAATTAATTTACAGCATCATTTTAATTTTTCTCATCATGCCTCAGGAAAGGTCACGGCCTAGATGTTCTTCACCTTCTGACCTGACAGAAAAAGTCAGAACAAGAGAGAGGAAAAGACAAAAGCACAGTTTTTATATGTACTACAAAGTTTTTTTCCCATAGAAAATTAAGTTGGGGAAAGAGGATTGAAACTTGATCACAAATGTTGAAAGCCAGATTTGAACTCATATTTTCCACATGAACCTCATAGCTCAATATGCACTAAGCCACAGATCCGACATTGTTTCTTAGATCTTCTTAAACATCTATGTCTGTCTTCACACTGCAAAGACGGCAGATTAACTCATATTTTTTGTTCTGTTATTTGAACAGTAAATAAAAAGCAAAACATTGTTTGTCGAAATAGCCAGCCCAGTCTCACAGCAATTCGTAAATATTTTACGAGGTGACTAATTCATTGTTCGCTTAGTTTCATTTCATTTCTTGTTACGCTCCGTTTTTCACAAGTTTATCAAACAACAGTGGTAAGTGAACAATCCATCAATCACGTTGAGTATGGCTTCTCCTTCTCTTGTTGTTTGCATGTCATGCCACATTTATAGTTTATCTCTCTCTGTCGGCAATGAGGCAAAACACTGCTCTTCCGTTCTGATCAGAACATCAAACAGGTTCTAACCACTCAGTGATGCACCCACTGAGAAACCTGATGAAAGTGCTCTAGTAATTGGCGTTTCTATTGTACGGAACGTGAATATAGAGACACCAGCCACCATAGTCCAATGTGTTCCGGGAGCCAGAGCGCCTGACATCTTGGCAAATTTGAAAGTGCTTGCTAATGCTAAACGTAAATTCAGTAAGATTGTTATTTAAGTCACCGCTAATGATGTTCGCCAATCATGGATCGCTAAAAATAATGTTAAAGAGGAACTTCCAAGTGCAATGTCAGACACTGGAATATGCTCTGGTCCGCTCCCTGCTTACCGGGGTGATGAGATACACAGCAAACTGCTGGGTCTCAATTGCTGGATGTCTAAGTGGTGCCCGCAGAATAACATAGGTTTCATAGACAATTGGACGAGTTTTTTAAGGGCAGACCTGACCTGTTAAAAAGGGAAAGGTCTTCATCCCTCCTGGGGTGCTCTTCACTAGAAATATGGCACATAGTCTTAGATCTCAAACTTGACTAACTGGGGCCCAGGTCAGGAAGCAGCTAAACCAACCGTCTGCTAGCCGGCTCACATCACAGCAGTCAGTTAATGCTCAGCACATAGAGACTCTTTCACCTAGATATTACACTATAGAGACATATGTTATATGTCTGTTCCCCGACCTAGAAAAAAACAGAAAATGTCCTAAACAAATAAAGAGCAACAATTTAATTGATGTTAAAAAAATAAATGCTGTTTATAATACAGAGAAAGAAATGATTAAGCTTGGTTTACTGAATATCAGTTCTCTTTCTATTAAATAACTTTTTGTAAATGATTTGATCAATGATCATAACCTAGATTTGCTCTGTTTGACAGAAACCTGGCTAAAACCTGGTTTTAAAACCAAAACTCTTCTCAAAACTGTTCTCAAAACTCTGGCCATTTGATAATACCTAGAATATCAAAATCTACAGCGGGTGGCAGATCTTTATCCTATTTAACATCCAAACTCTGGAACAATTTACCTAATACTGTTCGGGAGGCGGGCACACTCTGTCAGTTTAAATCTAGATAAAGGACACGTCTCTTAACTCTGCCTTATACTAAAGAAACTAATACACATTTGTTAATCAAATCTGTTAAAGGATTGTTACGCTAATATTAGTCTGTCTCTCTCTTATTCTGTTTCTTAGTCCGTATTCATATCAGATGGTGTATCTGACATGCACTTAAAATTGAACTGGAAATTAGGCCCTGAGCATCCGGCCAGAGGAGAACTGGCCCTAACTAAGCCTGGTTTCTCCCAAGCTTCTTTTTCTCCATTCTCTCATGGATTAGGTTTAGGTTCCTTGCCGCCTCTGGCTTGCTTAGTTGGGGACACCTAATTACCAGTGATTATCGTCATTTTGATTACAGAGGCCATCTCTCCATTTAATAAATAAATAGTCATTATACATTACCATCACTCTATCCTCCTGTTTGATAATGTGCAGTGCTTTGCTACAATCTTTATTGATAAAAGTGCTATTTAAATAAAGGTAATTTGATTGATTGATTTTTTCATACAAATTCGTACGACCTCACTTGTATGAATTCATTTGATTATTGCAAAATCATCTGTATTTTACGAGTTGCCAATACGTATGATTTTGTATGAATGACCCACAGCTAACCCCGCCCCTAAACCTACCCGTCACTGGGGTTTAGACAAATTTTACAAAATTGTGAGTGGGTTCATACGAATTTGTACAAATTAGCCCCCTCGTATGAATATGTACAAATTGATTGTGAGACTGTGTTAAAATAGTGAAAAAAATTCAAGAAAATTTCTGTGAAATTTCAGCAAAAATTGTCAGCAGGGCTGTTTAAAGTACATCACTTTCAAACCAATCGGCTTTTTGTTGGTAAATGTGATGTGAATTCGACTGACCAACCTGAACATCAGGAAAATCAGCGTGGAAATTTTTCACCATCATCTGGAACTCTTAATCATGCGGAGTCCCTTAAAAAAAATCTGTTTTACCAAGCAGTGGTAAATACGAATGTACCCTAAGGCGACTTTTAAGTTGCACTGAACCTTTGCTTGCCACTAGCTTTAACATGGTTCTTTTTCCTTACTTGCAAACATTAGTATTGCCATCAGGAATTGCAAATCTATTTTGAATTCACACAAAATACATGCACATGCAGCTGGAATTGAAAACTCCGGAATATTGCTTCTTCATTATGTTTCAGACCACGCTTTACAGCAAAAATGAGATCGCGCTCATGGCAAACAGATAATCAATAACGAGTGAGGGAAAACGATTTTAATAGTTTCTGACCTCAAAGCAATAATTGATTCAATTCGCTCTATTCCAATCCATTTATTTGCAGCTGGGAGAGTCAACACCCACTTTTTTCCATTTTTGTGGAAATGGCAGAAATGGCAGAGCCTCAGCTCTGGATCGCCGTGAGGAAACACAATTATTACATGAAAGAGCTCGGCTTCCAAATGAGCTTTGCATTTAACTAGCAAAACAAGAAGGGGGGCAGGTGTAAACCACGTCAAGGTTTATACATTTTGCAGGAGAAGCCACTCAAATCAATAGCAATAATTTAATAAGAAAAATGGGTTTTGATTGAGAAAATGAATTGGTCCTCTCGGGTATCAAAGAATCCATTTAGAGTTGTGCCATTACCAGCTACTAGCGCTAACAAGTTGGAGGCTTGCTGTGTTTGCTGTGAAAATGTAACCTGTATCTTATACAGTTCACCCGTTTGAAAATATGCAAGTCAGTTCTCAAACACTGACCGTGTGCATAAAGCCCATGTTTGTTATTAGATCTTAGAAGGGAAAAAGAAAGATAACCAACAAGAATCATGAAATATGGCTACAGAGAGAAAGAGAAAGGCACTGCAGGCAGCGCCCATGAGAGATCAGAGGAAAGCAAGGCTTTGGCTGTGGTTGAAAAAGCGTCTGCTCTCCGTCTTATCCCATCATTCTCTCCGGTCTAGCTGGGCCGCCAATGGCAGTACATGGATGTTAAAGCCCCCTCTTACCGTGGACAAATATTCCTGTAGAATATATTGAATCAAATGCACTCCAGTATCACATCCAGGCTTGTAAGGTATACCCAGACCAATACTAAAGAGCTTAGCTTAGACCGGATAAACAATCAGACCGGCGAGTAACAGCAAAGCCCCTGTTTGTCGTTAAAGCTGAGTGAGTGAAAATGATAGACGGCTCGGGAAAGGAAGCACAAATAAGCATCGGGCAGAGACGGGGAGGTGTGATTTGATCTGTGATGTTGGATAATGACAGTAAGGACCAGGTATTGTGTGTGTGTATGTAGGGATTTATCTACACAGCGGCACATATACAGTGTGTGTCTGCCAGATAACAGCCACTGCAGCAGGCACACAGTGTTGCTTGAATTATGGTTGAACAAAATGTCCTCTGAACCTGTGTTTGAGGAGCCTTGTTGAAGGGTTTTGGACCCTCTCACACACACTTGCACCCTGTCTTAAGTTAATAAAGGCATACTGAGAGGACGTCATCTTTACGTAACCACATTCGATTATTCTGTCAGGTCGTGAAAGTCTTTTCTGATCAGACAGCAGATGTTTTTATTTATTTTTTTTTTTGCACGTGGATGTGAAATAATGCCTCCACTGCAACATTCTTTTTCTTTTATTCAGCATTGTTGAGCTAGTAAAAATGTCTGAATTATCTGTCATTATTTTTTGGGATTATTAATAAAGATTATAAAATACAAACATTTTTATATATTGCGTGTAGTAATTTTATTCATAATTATTATATTTGTCCATAGTACTTTTTGCATTATTATTTTATTTAATACTAAAGACAAAATAAGAAATATCACTATAGTGATATTTCAC
>JAUMHR010000090.1:10651480-10674589 GCA_032361145.1 Enteromius fasciolatus | reverse complement strand
GGATGGACATGTCGCAATACATAAATTGGAAAAAAACAGATGTAGAAAAAAAAAAAAAAATAAACAAAAATGAATAAATAAATAAAATAAAATAATAAAAATAATGATAATAATGAAGAGTTAAGGGGAGGTTAAGGAATCAGGAAGAGGACTAACAATAATAATAATAATAATATCGAGACAAGAGAGAAGAAAAAGAAAAAGAAGGGAGAAAAAAACTGATTATTTTTACTGATATTAATCAACTGGAAAAGGCAAAAAACTTAAATTAAGCTTAAATTGCTTTTGCTACTAAATAAAAACAACCACAACTTAGAATTAAAAATGTTGCTCTGGCACCTATCGGAAATAAAATTAAATAACTAAAACTAAAGCTGAATTGCTAAACAAAAAAAATATTAAAGCTAAATAGAAAAAAGAAAAAAAAACTCTTAAAATTTGCTAAAAAAAAAGAAAATTGTTTAAAAAAAAAACCTACTCCAAAATATAAATAAATACTATGAATGGTAAGATAAACTACTAGTGCTTTGTGCTTTGTTTACTAAAATGTACTAAAATACATTAGTACTAAAATTTACATTACTAAAATAATTCTACAGTACATCGATTTTAATGTCATAAAACGATTTTGCATTCAGTATTATTTTTGTATTATTAAACTTGTCGCATCGAGCTTGGTCAGGACACATGTAAAGTGTTGAAAATTTGCAGAAAATGATGATTTTCTAGTGCAAACAACATTATGTGGATTTCAGAGTTGCAAAATAGCATATTTTACACTTTTTTTTTGGCATTTTAAGGTAGTAGCTGGTCTAATAAAGCACAAAGTACTAGTATTGTAAGAGTGTGTGTGTGTGTTTGTGTGTAAGAAAAGGGGGGTGTAATGGTAAAAATAAGAACCCCGGCAGGAGCGGAGCGGCAAGGTCACCTCTGCTGTAGCCAGGCTGGGCCGGGCCGAGCAGATCGAAGGCACGGTGAAGGGGCTCCCGTAATACAGGCCCAGTCTCTCAGGAATGCTTCAAGAGATTCTCCTGCCATACCTGAGGCGGACACTCATTTATCTGGAATGCGCTGCTCCGAACTGCTAACGACCAGCTCAAATTGGACTATTTTTTCCTATTTGTCAGGCAGCCAGCTGCACTGGCTCCAGCGCGCATCTGTGCAGACGGAAAAGGCATAGGACAAAGAAAGTTTGCTGCTCGTTTTTCTTGCCTCTTTTCCACTGTGCCTCGCTTTTTCTTTCAGAAGCCATCCGTCTATCCGTCTGCCAGGTGTCTGTGTGTTCTTATCATATATATCAGTCTTGGGTGTTCAGCCCGGGTTTCAGAGGTGACGAGGGTTTATGGCATTATTTACAGAGACATTTTTGAGGCATTTGTGGAGAAGGGGCTTCTTACCAAGAGCTGTAATCTGGTTTGGGTTTGACGATATGAATATGTAAGTCCTGTAAAGTCCTTTTAAATATTTAATAATACATAAAATAGTATATTATTAATTGTCAAATATAAATGTATAAATTGACTTAAAACATATAATTTATATTTACATAAACTGATAAAAACACATTAAGTCTGAGTCTTTAAAGTAAATGAATAGGTTATATAAGCACACGCATTTCCATGTCTCAGTTTCAGTTTTATTTCCAGAGTTTTTGCCGTTTAACCGCAGACAAACTCTGACCAACTCAAATATTTACCATTCTGTACCGTCTCAAGGAACACATAATTAATTTGAGCAAAGCGCATTTTAACACTTAATTATTTAACTTTTCATCTCTCCCTCCCTTTCGTCCTTCTGACCAGATGTTACCGTCTAGACCAGCCTTCGTCCTTTTGCCTTTCCTTTACCTGTGTTTAAGAAACTGCTTTATTATTGTTCGTTTTTTAACTATTCTGTCTTGTCTTTTGTTTTATTGTTTTGTTTTCTTTTTTGTTTGTGTTTTGTTTTTAGTCTCTTTTAGTTTTGCTTTGCATTTTTTCCTTTGGCTTTTTTGTTTGTTATTATTTTGCTTAGCTTTGTTCTCTTTTATTTATTTATTTATTTGAACGTGTTTTGTAGACTGATTATAAAGCAAAAAAGAGTTTTATTGTTTTGTTTTCTCTTTGTGTTTTTTTTTTCAAATTTGTTTTGTTTTGTTTTACTTTGTTTAGAAAGGGTAGTTACGCAGCAATTAACCGATTGCTTTCAGTTTCTTTGCAGAAATGACTTTCCTTTCACTTTTCCAGAAACAAAACTATGAAAAACCAAAGTGTCTGGCTTTTTTACTTCTCGTGCTAACTTGTTCTTTTCTTTTTCCTGAAACTTGTTGTAAGGACACCTAATTAGGTACCTGCAGCTGTGTTGTGTTCAGTCGGCGTGTACCTATTCGAGTGCTTTTGTCTGCGTGACGCCGCATACTAGTTTGAATTTCCTACTGCTTCATCTGTTGAAAACCACAGCGTTTAAACTGTTCCCTTAACACAAGAGCAAAGCACAGTGTGCAAGACTGCTGAAACCGGTGTTCAGCAGTAAAGACGGCCCATTGTCTTAACGTAATACTGATGCAGCAGCAAATTGTCTGCGTAGACTCGACTTGTCTTGGTTTGTTTGGATGATGTAACCTTTTTGCAATCAGGCCTTCGGCAGCTTTCTCCTCTTTCATGTGTCCTGTAATGGTGTACGTTTGGATTTCTTTGAAATCATCGCACAATCTGCATACTTAAAGTTGACTGTCACTTCAGGCTTGGTGAAGTTCATAATTGGCTATATTATTTTGCATGATGTCTTGTCGGGACAGTTCAGCTAATTAAAGGGAGGAACCTTATATTGCAGAGTCCATGACTGTTCCTAAACCCAGTGTGCTGCCTAAATAGACATCATTAGGTAAGGGACCATATACACAGCCTTTCCGAATGGTAGACAGAATTGTTACGCAGCCATCTAAGGAAGCTGATGGATTTTTTTACAGCCATTCCCATAATGCATTATACATTACAGCGCATTTAAATCCACAAAATATATTTAAATGGACAAGAGAAATGTTCAACAAATTAGATAATGTCTATAAATATATATATATAAAATTATAATTAAAATAATATAATTAAATAAATGTCAATAAATATATATATATTTATGGCTGTTAAATGGCTGTTTTATTTACTAAATTATTTTTAAAATATGTATTTTATATTTAGATTTTATAATACAATTTTTTATAATTTATTATTTTTTAAATAAATATCAATAGCTATTAATGAGTATAAATAGATATCAATTGAATGTTTAACGTAAAAATAATTAAAAAAAATATATATAATTATGGTTTTGTTCTTTCTTTTGAAGTGCATTTCAGTTGCTAGGGGGTTTTTCTTGCAAGGGCAAGTTTTTATCTTGAAATTTTGGTAGAATTGAGAGATAAAAAGTCACAATTACCTTTTTCTTTGCCTCCTTTTTTACCTGTTTTGAAATTATCTATATACAATATTGCTTCTTACATTACATCATGACATTACTGACATTACATCAATTATGCAGTGACTTGAGCGTATTATATAAAGTAAAAATTTTATTTTTTAATGATATTATATAACTTTTACATCATTTTAATTATATAAGAATTAACACAATGTGTAATTGATAGCTGCTCCCAATAATAAGTCACATTAAGTACACTGTTCATTTATCATTACAGTGCTTTCATAAAGTACCGTCATAACACAGATTACTTGCAGAACATGTTACTGCATCACAAACTTTTATGCGCTCTGCCGAGCTTCTGTCACAAATGAACTGTTGGCTAAACTCCCATGAAACACCCACTTCACTTATAACCAGCATAAAGCATGAATTCCTATTCATTTAAGGTGACAGTTTTCTTAACAAGCACGCCGTCAGCCATCTTCATGTGCATAGTGAGCAGCCCGATCTCTCAGTGGGGGAAAAAAGAAAGATTTACCCTCTACCTTCTGATGTAGAGGCTAGTCGTACTGACAAGGTGTGAAAAGAGTCATGATCGTCTATTTTCTAGACTTCAAATCGCACTTTGATGGCCTGTCAGAGCTTTTAAAATGACTCTCTGAGAGAATCACGACTACATTATAATACGTACCAGGCACATGTCCTGAAAGACAGCGGCACTAGCTGAAATATCGTCTATTTCTTCACCGTCCTGTCCGAATAAAAGATGATTTTATAAGATGTCTGAGGTGTGTCACTATATTAGCACTTAATACAGTTTAATCTTTTAAGTGACAGCGTTGTTGTTTATGTACGCGTGTCTCATCTCGTTCTGTCTCCATCTGTCTTCCCGCATCTCTTTGTGTCTCCTTCTGTCTCCTCTCGTCTTTTCTCGTCTCCTTTGTGTGTTTGTTGTTGCTGAGGTGAGGTGTGACAGGACGGCCTGTGCTGCCTCTATCTCTCCCTGCATTGCATAACAGGAAGTGACACATGGTGGGACGGTGTGACACATGGAAATCAAAGTTGATGGCTGATGACAGTATAGAGACACTCAACACACCTGTGCGTGTGTCAGTTAGGATATGCTGATTGACAAACTGCTGTGATTATGGTGTATTGGTTACTTAGTTCACTATGTGGCATATATGTAATTGGACTAAAAAAATCCCATATAAATAGCAACCTCCCAGAATACCCTTACATCTATATAGCAACATCCTGGCAACCCCCCAGAACACAATAACAACCACATAGTTGCATCCTTGCTACCCCCAGATCAACCACTCGGCACATCTTAGCAAATTCATCTTAGCATCAAATTAGCACACCCTAGCAACCGAATAACTTGTGAACAGCTTGTTAACACCAAATTGGAACACCTTAACAATCTCCATTGCTGAAAAAAACAGCGTATACCGGTTAGGTATGTTTTGATGCTGGGATACTGGTTTAAGATGGTTTGTGTTGGTCTAAGATGTTAGATGTTATGCTGGTCACATGCTGGCAACCCAGCATGAACCAGCAAAGGACCAGCATAAACCAGCAAAATGGCAGTTTAAACCAGCATAAACCAGCAAAGGACCAGCTTAAACATGCAAATGTCAAGCTTAAGCCAGCATCCCAGCATCAAAACATACCTAACCAGCATATGCTTTTTTTTTATCAGCAGGATAACATATCAAATGCACAGCTTAACAAAGACACCTTAACATCTATAGCATCTCCTGGCGGCCACCCAGAAGACCCTAGCATCCACACAGCGACATGCTAGGGTAATAATTTGGATCAATTTAGAACACCTTAACAACCCCATAGCATCCTAACAACACCGAAAGACCCTAGCAACCACACAGCTGCTAACAACAATTCAGAACACCTTAACAACTCCCATAGCAACATCCTGGCAACACCCAGAACACTCTAGCAAACACAAAACTCGCTAACAACCACTCAACACACTTTAATGCGAAGCAACTTGGTAACACTGACTTTGAACACTTTATCAACTGTACAGAACATCCTATCAACCGTACAGCTGTTGACAACTATTCTGAACAATTTAACACCACCATAGCAACAACCACTAACAACACCCAAGAAATGACATTACAACATTCTAACAAACATTCAGAATACTATAGCAATGGCCATAGTACTGTACCATCTTGGCAACCACGCATTGTTTTGGTTAGCACTACGCATTTATTTGCTCATTTTTATATATATAAAATGTATACACACAGCGGTGATTCACGTTTCTTATTCACAGATATAATTTTGTTTATTTCGTCCATCTAAAGTGCAAAATTATCGTCTGCCTCTCCAAAAGTGCATTCAGTGTTTGTTGTTTTTTTCTCTGTG
Organism: Enteromius fasciolatus; assembly: GCA_032361145.1. NCBI lineage: Eukaryota > Metazoa > Chordata > Actinopteri > Cypriniformes > Cyprinidae > Enteromius > Enteromius fasciolatus. The sequence goes on along the minus strand of JAUMHR010000090.1, from coordinate 10,668,790 downwards.
AGAATACATTAATAGTTTGGGTGAAAAACGGGCACGTTTTACATATTCTTTACGTGTTTACTGCACACTCCTGTACAACAAGTGAAGCAGAAATTTAATTGTAACTAATTAGCTCCCAAGAGGATTAATTGGATCCGCTGTCTTTATTCCCCAGTTTACCTGGGATATGCAAATGCCTCTAGTGAGAGAAAGAGAGAGAGAGGGAGTGGTAATGCAAGTTTCGATGAAGCGAAGTTGAAATTAGTTCGTAACAAGCTTAATTTCTGTCACATCACCCTGTTCGCTCTCTCCCTCCTGTGCCTGCAGCACTGTGGAGCCTGTCTAATTGAAAGCGCTGATATCGGTGTCATCCGACGTTACCCTGGTTCAAGAGCCGGGTCACACCGAGCCTTTGTTCTTCCATGAGCCAGATCTGAGCAACAATAGACGTTAATGACACACACTAGGCTGCTCTGAACAACGCTGAATTTAAGTGTTCGGAACGGGAAGCTGCATTCCTCTGAGAGAGGTTTTGGTTTCTAAAAAGGACAGTTGTTTCGTTTGGATGATCTCACATGAGAGACGAAGAGGCAAGAACAACACCGTCAGCTCCAGCACCCTACCGCCATCTGTCCACCTTGACTTTGAGACAAACTAACTTATCTGGGATAGGACCTTCTCTCGTCGACATTCCGGCTCTAGTTCAGCCCTGTTTGTCCCGTATTAGGATTTGGCCGCTGGGATATTGTTCATTCTCTCCTTGACAAATGGGCCAGGCGGGGTGAAGGGTTAAAACAGCTATTTTACAGCCAAAACAGGATATTGGGTCTCGCTGAGATAGTGCAGCTAAGATACGCAAATAGAAAGGGTGGGGAGAGAGAGAGAGAGAGAGAGGAAGTAGGGCTTTGCACAACTTTATTTCCTGTTTTGTTTCTTTAGCAACTAAGAGTCTTCATCACGTTTCCATTGTCAGGTTAATATGGTTCTCACACCTCTTTTAAGTGTTTAATTTTGTTCTGTGCACACATAATTTAGTTGTTCTAAAACTGAATGCACTTTCATACAGTTTGTGACAGTGTGTACAGAACCAAATATAACTAATTCCAAACGATTTAATGTTTCTTTTCTTGTTATACACTGTTCTAAAACCAAATTCACTCTGATTCGGGTTGTGACAGTGTGTACAGATCCAAATCAAAGTTGTGAACTATTAAACTAGCATGTGTTATTGGACATTGTTCTAAAACCCAATTCAGTCTAAAATAAACTAGCATTTCTTTTTGGACGCTGTTCTACTGTAAAACCAAATTCACTTCAGTTCAGGTAGCTATAGTGTGAACAGAACCAAATCAAACTAGATGTGAATTATTAAACTAGTATTTCTTTTTAGACACTGTTCCAAAATTAAATTCAATCCAATTTATATTGTGGCCGTATGTACAGAACTAATTTAATCTAGTTGCAATCTATTCAACTGGTGTCTGTTCTTATTCACTTTCATTCAGATTGTGACAGTATGTCCATAACTAAATCAAACTCAAATCAAATCAGTCTCTTTTGGATGCTGTTCTAACTAAATTCACTTCAAGTCAGGTTGACAGTGTGTACAGAACGAAATTAGTTGTAGATGATTAAACTAGCATTTCTTTTCAACACTTAAACCGAATTCGCTCCCATTCATATTGTAACAGCTGCACTGTTTGTAGGAGACCAAATCAGATTAGTTGTGAACCATCCAAAGAAAAATGTTTATGCATGTCTTGTAGAGGTTTTTTTTTTTTTTATTCAATGATGATTGCCTGATTTCTGATTTACAGCCATGAGATGCTAAAAATTGTGCCAAATTTTAATCAGATTACCTTGTTTTGTAGACAGACAGAACAATAATTTGGGGGGGTTCACTTCTGTATTTAAATACATTTATCACTTCTTACATATGGTTGTACTACTTAAAAATATTGCAGTATATAGCACTTCTGATGGAACACTTTACTGATACGAATGCATTAGATGTGTCTTAAAGACTCTTTGGGGGCTTCGCTCTTGTGGTGGTTACTGTATGGCAATTCAGAGGTAAATAGTTTTGAAGCTTGGAGTAAGAGCTTTCACATGGGGAGTTTTACTGACAATGGGAATTGATCATTCAGGAATGTGTAAAATGCATTTCGAGAGTTTGGAAACAGAGTCTCCGTAATAAATTAAGGGATTCGCTCCTGTTCCTGTTGGCTGTAATTTAGCTTTATTTTGTACTAGAAAAACTTTTGGACTATGTATGTTACTGATCGGATTGCATAACATGCTTTGAGAGTGTGGAAAGAGTGATCGGTTTGAAATAAACTGGAACACAGCATATTTGTTGGCCTACCACTTTTACATTGGAAAATGGAAGTGCAATCTGCTACCAAATTAGACCAGAAATATCAACATTGGGTTTAGCAAATGATGTAAGTTGTTGACTGGGTTACCTTCATCATTTGAAAAATGTCAAACAGGGGTGTTTGAAACTTGCTAGAAAATCCTCCTTATACTCAGTTCAGTTCAACTTTGCAGGCCTTAATCATTAACTGGTTTAGGTTTTGTCGAGGGATATGACCTCATAACCATGAGCAGACACTGTACAGACGCTTTCGTCTTGGAAAGAGGTCTATTTTTGGCGACAGTTTAACAAAAGTCCTCCTCGACGCTCTGCCTTGTCAGTGTTTGTAATCAGAGCAATGGAACATAGAGCAGTTGAAACCAAGGGAAGGCTCAGCGGGGAAACTGTGAGCAAGGGAAACCAAGATCTGGAATGCCTGCATTTAGCAGCTGTTACATCACTGGACTTTTCCATTCTCCACTTCACCGAAAGCTGGGATGCATTTCTCGTCCAGACCAGCACGCAGATAGAGGTTCTGCAAACCTTTCCTACTTTCCTACAGTCTGAAGACGGCGTTTGTTTAAAACCAGATAACTGGAAATTGTTTGTTGCGTCTCGTTCGTATTCTCGACACTTTTCATCTTTTGGCAGCTCACGATTTAAAAAGTCAAATCTGATTTCAAAACAAATTCTGGTGTTTATTTTATTTTATTTAAAAAATTATTTAAAAGTTATTTGCAAAAATTCATCACACAATTACAACTTTTTCTTTCTTGTTATTGAGTTTATATCTCACAATTCTGACATTTCTTCTTGCAGTTCCAAAGAAAAAAATGGAGAGATGTAAACTCATATTTTCCCCCACAATTGTTATTGAACTTAACAATTCTGAACATTTGTTTTAGTCAGACTTTAAACTTAAAGACTTTAAACATCATACAATTTAGTTTTTTTTTTCTTTGTGGAATAAAAATAGGCACTTAGACAATGATAACTTTTTATCTTGGGAAGTATTCTGATTGTATATTTTCTTGCATTTGCAAATAATACACTTACAATTGTGAGTTAACATCTCATAGTTTGGAGATTTAGAATATAAAAATCTCAAAGAAATTAAATGTCAGATTTGGGTGAAGTTTAGATATATTTTATGTCGCAATTCCAAGTTTATATCTCTCAATTCTGGAAAACTCATAATAGTGAAACTTAAAATCCAACACAGTCTCATGACAATTTGTACTTATTCGTACAAGGTGGCAAATTCATGGTAATTCATACAAATTCGTATGACCTCACAACATTTAGTATGATTTGTCTAAACCCCAGTGACGGGTAGGTTTAGGGGCGCGGTTAGGTTTAGGTCATTCGTACAAATGCATACGAATTGGCAATATGTACAATTGATCAAAAATCTTATGAATTTGTAGGAGTGAGTTTGTATGAATTAGCCACCTCGTGAAATACGTACAATTGAGTCTGGGCTGCAAAATCACGAAGAAACGAGGCAGAATTATGAGATAAAATTGCTTTTTTTCTGTTTTAATTTCTTTATTCCATGTTGGAAATGTGCTTCCATAAAAAATTTTTTTTTTAATTATGTGACAGTAACAGCTCATAAAAAAATTGTAGCTGTTATGCTAGGCTCACATTGCAGTAGTTATTGTAGTAGCTCTGATGTTAAATTGACTTAAAATGGGTATCTTTGCACAGCTGTCACAGTTCAGACAGCAAAGAGAACAGTCAGTTTAAATATTACGATCAGTAGCCTATACTAGACATACTGACTATCACGGATGCTGAAATTATCTATCGTGCAGCCCTAGCTTACATTTCCTCAATCACAAAACAACACCAGTAACATTTTCTATCATATGACAATTTGTAGACTTGTTACTTGACTAAAATGAGCAGCAAAACGTTAAATCAGAGAGCTGTAAGTTGCAGAGATGGATTGTCAGTTATGGGATGTGTTGTTAGGTGTTTGGCAGCAGAAGGAGGAAAGTAACGCAGGTGGCGGTTTGGAGTGAGATTAGGCTGTCCTGCTGGATGCTGATAAGACGCCCAGTGTCCATGCATATCATACTCACTGACTCACTCGCTGAATTTACACGCAGAGATAGATGAGTCTGTCGAGGGATATTCCTTAAAAAGTAGTGGGAAAATAAATGACATAAGTACGGAGCAAGATTTCCAAGTTAGCGCCTAGTTATATATCTATATATTTAAAGATACTTTGCATGGCAGTGAGCTGTTTGCTGTGAATGTGTGACCCTTCTGATTCAGTAACCTCTGTAGGTGAATAACTGGAAGAATAGCAAAGTGCAGTAGATGGTAAAACATTTATTTGTGGTAGATGGTATATCACAGTATCAGTAGTCAGGTCTGCTTATTCCAGTAGTTAAATATTATTTAGAACAAATCGTTTCAAATGTTCATACTATTATTAATCTATCCTGTAAGATTCAAACCTGGACAGCAGCTTTGTAATAGAGCTACTGTAGGCACCAGGTCATAGTTTTACATGAAAACTTTTCAAAGTCAGGTATGCTGTATACCGGTTCTGTGTGCTTGTGAAGCATGTGAGTGAGGCGTGTTTTTCAGGGGTAGCCAGTGAGCTTCATGCATTATGTAGCACGGCCAGAGCCACGCTTCCAGTGAGAAAAGCACGTCGCCTATAGAGAACAAGGAAATCTAACCTGAATTTGACATTTCCTAATATCCTACTCTAAAAGTTTTTTTGTTTCAGGGAGATAGGGACGGTAATTGCTCCACCACAAGAAAGACCGGCGATCCTACTGGGTATTGTGGCTGACTGTGGGGACGAGGAGAGATTGGAACGCGGTAATTGCGAAGACAAGGGGCCTGAGAATAAATGCAGAAAAAAATAGTTCCTCACTGTCAGCGCTGGGAAGGTCAAAAGTACAAGCGTGTGATATCCGCGCATGTTACAGCATATTATGCACAATGCACGCATGGGATTTGAATCTTTTCTTAGATACCCAATGAGGCTGAGATGATCCGCACTGAGGTAACAAGACAGGAGCTGCTAGATGCATCATGTCAACAGTGTGAGGTTACGGTTAATATAGCGACGAGGTCCCGGCTCTCCAAAAATCACTATTCCATTATTTGATTAACGCGTCGCTCCTGTTGTCACAATACATACATTTCCCTCATAAGATGAAAGACACACAGGCGCAATTTATTTCTCCAGATTAAATATTGATCAGCGGTTCTATACCGAGCGTCAGGTGTCTGTCTGAAAAATGAACGTAAAAGGGTTTTATGGTACAGATACAGTCTTTTGGTTGCGTTCACCGTACTGTCCTTCGGCCTGAGATTAATCGCTGTTAGGTAGGGGTGGGCGGTATGACCAATTTAATATCGCAGGAACTATATATACTGGACAAATAAGGTGTAGAAATAATTTTCTATGTGAAATTGTCTGTGAAATTCACAGTTAATTACAGAGATTCTGCAGGTAATGTATTTTGAGGACATTTTTAGGTTAAAAATATTTGTTTACAGTGTGTTTCATGCCACTGGAATTTATATATATATATATCTGTGTATGTATAGTACTGTGCAACAGTCTTAGGCCACTAGTATTTTCACCAACAAAAAGTTTAAACCAAGTTTAAGTTGGTTATTTCTATCTTTTGTGGTAGCAAGTAAGTGTAAATATCAGTTTACATTTCCAAACATTATTTTTGTCATTAATTGTAATAATGCAGTGAGATTACTGTCTGCACAAGGAGTCTGATGACAGTCAGTGCTCCACACATGTCTGGATTGACATGAAGTAACAGAACAAACTGAGACTAAATCCAGAAGAACTGTGGCAACGTCTCCAAGATGAAGAAACAAATCTACCTAGAAAGCTACCTGAAAAACTATAGGCAAGTGTACCTCGGAACAGAAACTGTTTTACCAAAAGCGGTAAATACCAAATATTAATTTGAGTAAGTTAATATAAGTTAATTGATAAATTAAATCTATTTATGGCATTATTTTTGAAAGCATCCTCATTTTACAGCATTTTTACACGAGTGGCTAAAACTCATGACTGTAGCTTTCCAGATAGGTTTTTTTTCTTCATCTTGGAGGTTGCCACAGTTCTTCTGGAAAATGAAAAGTAAAGTAAAATGTACATTGTGAATATAATTTCTGTTTTAATTCTGACTGAAACGGTTGTTAAAATTGCCAATAGTAAAATTTTACATTATTGCATCAAATTGACTTATCTTTGACCTTTTATTTATAGTAGAACTTGTTGGTTGCAAATAAAAATAGGATTATTCATTACAAAAAGTATGTAATATAAAGCTAATTTCTTAACTGTGATTTCAACTGTTTGAAACAGTTTAATAATTGCATCAATTTACAATTTTAAACTTTACCTAATGTAAGTATTTTATCAATTAGTCTTCATCCTGTCTTAGTTTAGATTAATAAAAGACCTAAAACAGTACAATTAGCATTATCAATCTAGTTCCAGACTTAATACCTGATATTCTGATTAGGATTCAGTTTTTAAACCATTTTGTAAAATAAAAAAAAAAGCCAATATACTGTAACATTCTACATTATTGCATCAAGATATAAGTTTCCACCTTAATATTAAAACTCAAACCTAATTTAAGTGCAAATCAATCAGTCTTCCTCCTGTCTTAGTTCAGATTTCAACAATCTAAATCAGAGAGAGGACGGTCAACCAGAATAAGAATCGCTGTGATACACTGTTATTGTTACGATACATGATTCACAGAGCAATAAGTATTGCAGATTTTTTTTTACAGCGCAAATACACCAAGTATTGCAGTACATCAATCTTTTTTTATTTGACTGCTGTGAGATGTTCATATGACAATCCTAGCAAAATCATGTGTCAGACTCGTTCTTCTAACAATGTCAAAAAAGCCAAAATAAAATGAAGCGCAGTGTAAACAATCCCATGTCTTGTAAACCCTAGATATGTGAATTAATCTAAAAAAGGCATGTTTTCTGATGAAATCAAAATTGTTTGTTTTAGGTGTTTTAGTTTTCAGCTGGTTAAAGCAGTCCAATAACAGAAAGTGATGTCAATTTCCTCATTTTCTAAAATAAGATGTATATAATAATTTTTGGGGTAATATTTTGTTAATTTAAGTAAAATTTTGGTAAATTCTTTTTTTTTTTTTTTTGGTAAATGTTTTTGCTAAGGACACGCCTTTTATGTTCATTTTAGGCATTTTTAGTATTTTTGCAAGGATACAAACAATTGTGCTGCGGTTATGTTGTCTTTTTACATCTAAACTACTGTTTATAATGGTTTGGTAGCAAAGGATAGCGAAAGACCCACCGCAGAGAGAAAGAAAGGAAGCAAAAAATGGATGGAGTGAACGAGAGGGAGCAAATTTGTAAGGAAAAGTGCCAAGAGCCACAGTTACTGACATAAAACAACAAGTTATCAAATCTAATTAAATCCACGAGGCTTGAGGGAACAGTGTCGCTTATTGCGGCGTATGTTACGCTAGTCACACAACACGGCGGAACATTAAAGAGCCGTCACATTGATAACTAGATGTCGGTACATTTCACTCTGGATGTCGAGACTGAGAAACAACTTTTATACGAGAGCATTGCTTTCAATTATAATCGAACAGGTTTTACTTTTGAATACATATAGATGTGTACCTATGTGTGGGTGTGTTTCTATCCTAACTGTACTGAGGGTATAAGACTGTTGATATATGGATGGTGGTTTGTGTAGAAAGGGTGTTGCTTTGCGCTTTACAGTATAAGGTTTTAATTGTGTTTCTGTGTTGTCATTAGGGGTTTTCGGGGTGATTTCTGTAGTGTTCATTTTTTCATTGAAGTTTTTCAATGAAAAAGTTTTTCATTTTAGGTCCCTAAACATACAATAGGATACTTGAGACATCTTGGGAAAGTGCTTACACAAGTATGTCAGTCTGAGGCGTTAATATGATATTCTGTTCATTAGATTTAATTTTAGTTTCTCCTTTGTTGTATTTTTTTTTTATTTGAATTACATTTTTTGTTTTAAATCTATCCAATAATCTATGCTTATATTAATAATTTTAAAATGTTATCACATCATTAATAGCTTGTGTAGCTAGATAAATGTTGTTTTATTTGATTGAAAATAGGGATGCTGTCGGGGGGTTGTGTCTGACTCAGAAATCGGAAATAACATTCTATTTCAAAATTTACTATCCTTATCCAGCCCTGTGCAAAGCATGATGGGAAGGGGAAATCCACTTCCTAGTTACAAAAGTAAAATCATTTATGTTCTTTCAAAATGAAAATATTGAGTTGAAACAAAACAGAACTGTTCCAAGTCAGTTTAACACAATTCAGTTGTTTAAATAGGGTACCAAACATAATGGTGTTAAATAAAAATAATTTTTTAAAATAACCTGAACAGTGTTGGAGAATCAGTGTACCTAGATACACTTAGACTTAATTGAAAATATAAAGCACTGTTTATTTAATTTATATCTTTGCTCTATTATATTTATCTATGCTTGTAATTTGTCAATTTTCTATACTGATTTACTCACCTGCAAAATCACCCCAATCATTGATTTAGTTTTTTCCTTCCCCCAAATAGAGCTTGTTTTGTTGAGTCATGTGGTAATTTATTTATTTATCTTTTCATATAGTAATATACAGTATATCTCAGAAAAGCAAAATATCGCAATGTAAATTTTTTCCAATATCTTGCGGAATTAATTGAAAAAAGAGATGTTTATAAGAGTTATTTAAAGCACTTTATTGACTTGCACAACTATTTATGGACAAGAAAAAAAACAGTAAAAACTTAAAAACAGTAATACTGTAAAATACTACGATCATTTAAAATAATTGTTTTCTATTTGCGTATCTTTTACAATGTATTTTATCTCTGTAGTTGAATTTTCAGCATCATAACTCCAGTTTTCAGTTTCACGTGATCCTTCAGAATGATTTCTAATAAGCTGATTTACTGCTAAAGAAACATTTATTGATATCAGTGTTGAAAACGGTTGTGATGCTCATTTGTAGTATTTGAGTTTAATGCTAAATAAAGGTATTAATATCTTTTTTAAAAAAATATAATAATCTTTCTGACCCCAAACTTTTAGACCAAAGTGTTCATCATCTTATTAAAAACAGTGAAGTTGTATCTTTGGAAAAGCAAGTTTGTGAAATTGGACATTCGTGTCACATCATGTGTTCTGAGGCACAGGAAGTTCACGAATATCCATCTCTGGGAAGTTTTTGCCTCTCCAACTTGGCTCAGACGTGTGCTGCACTCCCATCTGCTCTGCCCTCCCTCACTTTCTCTCTCTTTCTGACATTTAAACAGATCTGCCTTCATTTGTAATAAAAAGCAACCTTTGCATTGGCTTGCTGTTGCCAAAGGAGGCTTGTGATGATTTGAGTGTCGTTTTATGCGTGACACGAAATTAATTTCCCAAATAAAAGGGGGGGGGGAAGATTGATAGCTAATGGAAAAGAAAAACCCAGAAGTCGTTATTTTGCTCCGGACCTCCCACTGACAATCTAGAAACCCTCAATCAATCATGAGTCATCAACATACTGTTGCTACAATTAAATCAATACCCGCGCTTTTAATTAAATTCAGATTTTTCTCGCCCCTAGAATAAAACGTGTGCGAAGGCTCAGAAAATATCCACTGTTGTTTGTGCATGGGTTTTTTCAGTGGCGGTTGTCAGCAAAGTGGGCTGTATCTCTCTTTTTCATCCAAACGGATGGAGAAGAAGAAGGGGAGGCATAAATTACTGTAGCTTCTGCAGGGGCGAAATAAAAAGCATGGGGAAATAATGGGTGTATTGAGTTTACCCGCTGTTATATAATTTATATATTGTGTTAAGCCATCCATCAACACCTCCGAGACACAAGTGTGCCCCACTCTGATACCAAAACCACACGAGGAATAAAAGGGACCTGGATACACTATCAGCTAATTACAGATAGCATTTTGTAGCCTTCTGTAAGGCAAGTACTCTATAGCCACTTTAAAGGAACAGTTTATTGTTTCAAACCTGCATGAGCTTTTTTTTCGTGCAGAACACAAAAAAAGAGTGAGAGAGTGTTGGTAACCAAATAGTTTCATTGGATGGACATTAAACAAACAGACAAACAAAAAAAAGTTTTTGCTTCATAGAAAAAAGGAAGTTATGATGTCAAGAATGCCCTCAAGCTCCACTAGAGGGCATCCGCATTCACCACACCCTTCTTGGACTGATTCTCTCATGGACTCCATATCCCATCATGCATTGCACTCACACCTGTTCACATTCTGTAATCATCATCGTCAGCTGCAACTCATCACCACACCCCTTCACTCACACTATTTAACTGCCACATTCACGCTTAATCAAACGTGAAGTATTGATATGCTCAGGCATTCTACCAAATGCTTCTCTCTAGTGTTTTTGTTTTTTGTTTTGTTTTTTTGTTTTTTTACCTCCTCTGACTCTATGATTGTTTGCTTGCCTCCATTATATCTGTCTGCCTGCGATTTTGACCCTGCCTGTTGACCATTGAATAAAAGTTTTTGAACATGGATCTGATGGCTCATGCTGCAGTCATTAAAATAATCACATTAACCGTGTCTTTAAGGAAGTTGTTTCATTGTTTATGATAACATAATTCTACTGTTGGTAAAAAAAAAACGTCCTTCGTTTATTATTAATATTATTTTTACGCTATTATTTTCATTTTTCTGGTCTAATTTGTATTTTTTATTAAAGGTGCACTAATATTAAAATATCAGATATGAATAAGCTAATAATTATTTCCATGTTATGGCCAGTATTGCCGATATTAAATAGTAGTAGTAATAATAATAATAATAATTTTATTAAACTAAAAAAAAAAATAAAACAAAACAAACACATACACTTGAGACTAATCCACTAAAAATACGCAAATATAATTCATAACTCTAAACGTATTTATATCAAGTGTGAGTTAAGGCAGTGCTAAATTTTTATGTGCTAAATGAAATGTTTGTTAATTTATACTTTATTAATTATAATAATAATAATATTTTTTTTGTACATTTTATTTATTGCAATGAGCATGAGCATGCACAATGAAATATTGAGCACCAACATATTGAACACAAAGTAGCAAAAAAAAAAAAAAAACCCAAACAAAATCAACTCAAAGTGGCAAAAAAAAGTACTACAACTAAAAAATGTTTCACTTGCTGACTGTCAGTGTTGGGGAAAGTTACTTTTAAAAGTAATGCATTACAATATTGAGGTACTCCATAAAGTAACTAATTACGTTACTTAGTTACTTTTCATGGAAAAGTGTCATGAATAAACCTCAGGCTGAAGAAAAAGTAAATTCACATCTGTAAAGCAGAATACAGGAGAAGAAAGTTCAATACTTACAATAATTTTTGCTTGTAAGTATGGTTGAACTGGATCATCAAAGGTCAGCAGCAAAGACATTGGTTAATAAAATGGGATTAGATACATTTGCGTAATTTAATTATTGCAGGTCAGCAGACTTGTTAGTCAATAAATAAGAAAACAAAGTAACTGGCGTTACTTTTTTGGAAAAGTTATTTTTTGGTTATATTGCTCTAAAAAATTAAAAAGTAATGCATTACTTTACTAGTTACTTGGAAAAAGTAATAATATTACGTAACTCGCTTTACTTGTAATGCGTTACCCCCAACACTGCTGACTGCTATGAACATAAATGTTGCTGCAGTGTTTTTCCAGTAGCTTTCTTATTCAAAATACAGATGTTGTTAATCAAAGTTGGTTTATATCTGTCATCAAAGTCTAAATTTAATACACTTGTAGTTCCTCCCATCTAACATTTTGAGGAGAATCTGGCACCGTTGTGCAATAGGATATGATGATACCATCTGCCAACTGCTTGTCGATGACTCCTGGAATTCTAGATGCGTTGTTGATTTTGAACATGTGCACCCTAATGAGGGAAGACAGCCTCTTTTTGTTAGCATCTACGCTATGACTCACTAAGGATTAGAAAGGATTTGATGTTGTGACTCAAGCTTCAGGCTCAAATGAAAGCTCACCCCCTCACATCCTCATCCAGTCTCGCATCCACGTCCTCCCGTCGTTACCAAACACTCGTGGCGAATTTGCCTCCATTTTGCTGACAGCGTTCTGATGGAATGTCTCAATACATCCGTTGGCGTGATGGGAAGTCATGCGTTGGTGGCGGTGAGGCTTATGGCTCACTTGAGTGATGGTCGTCTGGAAGAATTGTTTGAAGGACACTTGGTAATAATAGTGGAAGGGCCAACTGTTTAGTGGAAGAAAGAGAGCGAGCGGTGAATATGGATAGATGGATGAGCACTTGGTAAAAGTTATTCAAGGTGAAGAAGCACCCAGTCGCCTACAGCATGAAAAACAGGAGATGACAAAGTAGGGCTCAATGTTACAGTATAAACTGTGCAACAGTGCAAATGTGGAAACTAGGTTGTGTTTTTGATATATACTGAACCGTGCTAGTGCAGAGCAAATTCTGTAATAAAATATTTTTTTATAAATGAATAAATTCTATATGTATATACACTGTTGAAAATACACTGATTAACCACCAAATGCAGGTGATGAGAAGTCACATAATGAACCAAAGACCATCAGAAGCGACTTTTAAATATGAATATGCATAGAAGGCGCTCAGTGTCATTCACACAAACACTAAACACCATCATGGTGACACTCATTAAACTAAAATATGCAATAAACATTAATTTAACAACATTACATGTAACATACAACCCTAATAAACATAACTGATAAGAAAAGAAAAAAACTAAACTAAGAAACGTCTCGGTTACATATTGTAACCCGTGTTCCCTGAAGAAGGGAACGGAGACGCCACGTTGATCAACGAATAGGAATCTCACTTCGAGATGCCAAAACAACTCTGCGTGTATGCAAACACGCCAATGATTTTCATTGGCATACGCTGATTAGGATTAGCTGAACCCAATCGCCTTGCGAGTATAAGTAGGTCAGCCGATCTAGCGTTCGTTAGGTCTTCGCTGAGTGAAGTGTTACAGCCCCTATGACGACGGGACGTGACGTCTCCATTCCCTTCTTCAGGGAACGAGGGTTACAATACTTAACCGAGACGTTCCCTTTCAGTCGGTCACTCTGACGTCCCGTCGGTGACCGACGAATAGAGATCCCTACCAAAGCGCCATAAAGACTGTCTTTTCCAGCCCCATGTGAGAGTCACCAACCCCCTGTGTTTGATCTGTAGGAAGGTAGACTCTGCACATGGACCAGTACCGCTCTATAAGTAACTGGACACTGGGACTTCCCAGCTTCTTGACTATCTCTCCAGTGATAGCCTCTACGAAAGGTTCCAATCTGGGTTCCGTTCTCAACATAGTGTCGAGGCCGCACTTGTTAAGATATCAAATGATTTATTACTGGCTGCTGATTCTGGATTTCTATCAATTCTTATACTCCTTGATCTTAGCGCTGCTGTTGATACTGTCTCACACCCCATTCTATTGGACAGATTGAAATCTATTGGTATTTCTGGTACAGTCCTTTCCTGGTTCCACTCGTATTTTACAGGCCGCACGCAATTTTTACAACTCAAACAGTCCCCCAGGGCTCTGTGCTTGGACCTCTCCTATTTCTTATCTATCTTCTTCCAGTAGGGAACATTTTTAGGAAATATGGCATTCAGTTTCACTGTTATGTAGACGATACCCAACTCTATTTCTCCTCCAAACCTTCCATGACGTCTATCCCTACTGCTCTGGTTGAGTGCCTTGATGAGTTAAAGGTTTGGTTTTCAAGCAATTTTCTTAAACTGAATAATAGCAAAACTGAAATTCTTCAAACATTTCTTCTATTTTAATTGACAATCTTAATGTTCCTTTATCTACCCAGGTCAAAAGCCTGGGTGTCATTTTAGATCAAACATTGTCATTTGAAGCCCACATTAATAGTATTACCCGCTCAGCATTCTTCCATATTAGGAATATCAACCGTTTGCGTCCCGCTCTTTCAACGAAGAGTACGGCTATTCTTGTGCATGCTCTTGTCACATCTAGAATTGATTATTGCAATGCTTTATTTTTTAGACTCCCTTCAAAAGTACTTCATAAATTACAGCTAGTACAAAATGCTGCAGCCCGGGTCATATCAAAAACACCTAGTTCTCAACACATAACCCCTGTTCTTCAAAATCTGCACTGGCTCCCTGTCAAATACCGTGTAAATTTCATTTAACAAAATGTATTAATATATTACAATAAAAAAAAAATTAACTGTAAAAACCCAAAATCATAATATTACTGTAATATCACATAAATGTAGTATTTTTTGAGCGCAATAGACTTATAAAAAAAGAAAAAGTGTATTAACCATAAATAAGATCATGCTAGCAATTCAATAAATAGAAATTCTTGAATTTGTAATAAAAAATTAAGTTGATGTATTTAATAATAATAATGAGTTAAATTATTCATAATTTATATTTTTGTGGTTTACCTTGCTTCAAAGCCACAATACATATAATATAATTAGAATATAAATATATATATATATATATATATATATATGTGTATATAATTGATATATAAATTATTTATGAACGTGTGTTACATTTATTCATATATATGTAATTGTAAATTTAGGATTACAGATGAAACATAACAAATGCAACTCTTCTCTGCAGATAACTGTATGCACATCATATGCTGATCCCGTTATAATATCATGCAGTCCTTGTTTCATCCACATAAATGATGCTCAGAGTATTGCGGTTGTGCTTCACTCAGTATGACTCATGTCAAGAGAGTCCTTGTGAAATCTGAATGTTGATGTTGAACCGCTTCTCAGTCTCACAAGCCATTTAGATGTATATAAATCACCTTCTGCATTCACCAGACATATTTAATCATAAAACTCCCAAAGAAGTTTCTCTGAAATGCCCGGAGAGTGTTTTGGTGCGCTAGCTTTGGCAGCTCTTCAGCTCGTATCTTCCAGCGACACGAGCAGCAGTGTAGACAAGGTGCGGAGAAATGCAGAGACACCTGCTTGCTCCTGTCGCCATGTTTTGCATAATTTGAGCTGCTCGCTTTAACCGACTCCTCCGAAATCAACTTGGATTTCGCCCGTTCTCCTACAAACTTTTCATTTTCCTCGACGGGAGATTAACGGTCATCTTTCCCGATGCCTTTTTGAACTGTCTTTTATTATTTCCTTATTTATGCACATCACATTTCTATTTAAAATGTCATTTTAATGAACTCCGTCATTATGGCCTATGAAATTTTAATTTCCATGTCAACTTCTGACGATTGCTGCTGGAGTGTCTTTCTAACCGCCTCGCTCTTAAAAATAATCGATGGATCCATGAAGAATCTTTCCATTTCACAAAAGGTTCCATATGCTGGAAAAGATTATTTAGATGATTCAAATGTTCTTCACGCTAAAAAAGCAGTTCTTTGAGGAACCAAAAATGGTTCTTCAGTGGCGTCATCTTTATTTTCAAGAATGCTCTTTGATTTACTGTAAGGAAATCACTCCAAACCTGGCCATTTTTATCCACACAAACAACCAAAAAACCCTCCACAGTCTATGACCTTTCAACATAGCCTTTCATAGAAGGTCTTCATTGGAGCCAGGACCCCTCGAGTAGTCGCCAGGTTGAAGCTGGAGCCTCTACCAAAATGAGTGCCACCCACACCTGCTTTTTTTTAACCTCGACATCCAATTCCACCTTAATCCAGACCCCAATCAGGTCCAGATTCTGTCCCTAAGCCCCGATCTGTTCAGTCGGCGGACTCTTTTTCGTGTGATAAGGTGAACGTCTGCCTTAGCCTGACAAACCTGCTCTTGCCGTGCCAGTGCCTTGTGCATGATAATTGAAAATGTCAGCATGATTTTAGAAAATGTCATTTATCTTCCTGAGCTGTGCCTAATGCTGCCGCCCTTTAATGTTGGTCTGGGATCAGATTAGCTGTATCTGTGACAGTAGGGTTTGGATGGAGAAAACTGGCACCAGATCAGTATTCGAGCACTCAAGCAGCAAGCTAGTGTCAGTTTTCATTTTAAAATAGTGTTTTTTGTTTTTTTTCATGTTTAGACTTTTTGCTATTTTAACTGGTGAGGATGTAAAGAATAGACAGGCAATGAGTGGAGACGCCAAATGATGGATTTGGAATTGATGCAAAACGGATCTCAAGTCTGTATCCCATCATGTGGGCTAACAGCTAGACAACACCTCCAGTGTAAACCGTAACATCCACCCTACCCCTTTTTTGAAGGTGGGCGGGGCTTGATTTTTGTCAAATGACTTTGCTTTAGTATTATGGATTGTACGACTAACAGTTACTACTAGATATAATTGAGTTTTTTTTTGATAGTCCACTTTAGACATTGTACTAATTATAAGTAACTTTGTAACTACATGTCAACTTATTCTCATTAATTTACAACTATATGTCTACATACGCCGGTTTCACACTGCACACGTCAGCAGGGCGTGAGCAGCGCGTATTTTTTTTGCCGCCCATGTTAACGGATGAGTGCTTTCACACAGCGCGCAGGAGCGGCGCGTCAGCGCGTAGAAGAAGCAGAGCAGAAGCGTCAGTGCCGCGATAGTTTCGGCGCTGAGTCGATTTTTGCTGTGCCGCTGACGCTGAATTAAAGTGACAGTGATCTAAACTGACCCGATTAACTTGAAAAGTAACAGATTTTACCATAAAATTGTGTAATTTGTTGTTTTTCGTGTTTCACGCTCATCATATGCAAAAATAAAATGCAAAAAAACACAATTTACACAAGTCTTTTCCCAAACTTCAAAGGTCTGTTAAATGAATAAAACTAGAGGCATTTGTTAGCTTTAACATTAGTTTTCCAATTAAATTATTCAATCCAAATACACTTTTTTGTTGGAAATATTTCCTAATTATGTCTTGGATTCTCAAAGTGTAACCTATT
>JAUMHR010000090.1:10625233-10636181 GCA_032361145.1 Enteromius fasciolatus | reverse complement strand
GGGATGGCACTTCAGTTCATAGAATGAGTAAAGGCAGGTGAGCGAATACTTTTGGTAATATAGTGTATATATATTTAGCCACCCTTTTTGCCCTTTTTTTTTTTTTAGTTTTTGCATCTTGTCATTGGCATAGGGCACACTGTCCAGAAAGAACATCCCATTAAACTGCCAGTAATTTTCATTTGTACAGTTAAAATCAAAACCTGAAACTGCAAAAGTAAAGCTACACATACACACGTCTATGTTAACAACTCCGACAAGCATCAAAACGTGCATGTTTTCCAAAGTGAACGCAATGCTCCTGAAGATGAACCCCCCTTCTGCCCACGCAGACGCACAGTCTGAGCGTGTTGGGGCATGCTAACTCAACACGACAGTATGCTCCATGTGTGCCGCAGCAGAAGAATGCAGTTATTAAGCGGAGCACCTGCAGGCAGAAGCACTCTCCTACCACTAACCAGAAGACAAAGTAGCCAGAAAAGCCCCGAGTGGGCCGAGCAGCGAGCTCTAATGTGCTGCTTTTATTCATCACGGCCCCGCGTCCACTGCTGCACCGCCGCGAGGGACAGTGAACGATTCGGACTATTCAGCCTCATTACAGAGTCATATTAATATTTAACGGGCTGAAATTGAGAAATAACGAGGTAATTGATGGCATCAAAAATGGAAGTGCTTGAACTCTATTGTATTATTTAAATATTTGTAATAGTGTCGCAATTACGGCGAAAGAAATGCATCTGAAAGTGCAATACGGTAAAATATTTAAGCCCAATAAGTCGAAATAGAAAAGCAAGGTTACAGTGTTCCGACAGAGCTTTAAATCACATCCCTCGAAATTTAATTACAGATATAAAGAAAAAAAATCAGATTTGTTGGCCCTACTGTGGAAGATTTTCTCCCGCAGAGCATAAAGCTCTGAGTCAGATGTGTGAAATATGAATTTGCATTGAGATTTCTTAACAGGCACACGTGAAGATTAGGCGGAGGGTGCTTCACGTTACGGCTCTTTCTTAAAAGCTCTGGGTTGAGGTTGCCTGTTTGTGCTGATGCGAGACCTGCCGCTGTTGCTTTACTCATACCTCAGACGTCATAAGAGAGATGATGAATGCAGATCTCAGATCAGCGTGAGCTGGAGTGGGCTTATAATATAGTAAGAGAGAGAAAGAGAGAGAACGATGGTTAGTAAGGGTGGTGAAAGTTCATGTATCTTCTATCTGTTCCTCTTCAACAGATAAAGTGCCCTCCATATTACCAGCTCTGAGCTGTTCAGCATGCCTCTATTCATTGTTTTGTAGTCTAATGTCAAATGGTCTTTTTCCCCCCTTTTGTGAGGTCTTCTTCATGTATGTACTGTATGCATGCAAAAATAATAATAATAATAACAATAATAGTGCTGTCAAAAGATTAATCACAATCGTTTTCATAATATATGAAAGTGTAATTTAATGCACATATATAAATACACACACATACATGTATATATTTCAGATAAGTAGGTCAGGTTCATATATTAAATAGATTTATTTATAATATCATTTATAATTATATAAATATAAATATAGACATGTAATATACTAGACATGCATATATATACTGTATGTGTGTATTTATATATACATAATAAATATACACAGATCACACATATATTAAACTTTATTTTGGATGCGATTAATCGCAATTCATTTTTGACAGGACTTAAAAAAAACAGTGAAGTCTAATTCAGAAATTAATGGTTCTTGTAGTCATGAGCAGCTTAAATGGTTTTTATTTTAAATTTTTTGTAAATTTTGAAAGTATAGATAAATATTTAAATATTTATTATGGAGTATAGAATATATATTATATAGAATATATATATATATATATATATGCCACTTTTACAATATTTATTTATTTACATATATATCTGTGATTTGTATTTTTGTTTAATATATAATTTAGGCCATTTATTGTGGAAAAGCATGTAAAACTGCTGCTTTATCTTTACAGAATAAAATAACAGCCTCATGCAAAGCATTCTGGGAACCAAAATCTGAAGGAAAAAAACAGAAAAAGGTTGATGTAGGTTTCTGGTACCCAGAATGCTTTGCAGTAGGTTGTTATTTTATAGTTTTATTCTGTAAAGATAAAGACTTGTTAATGTTTAATGTTCATTTAACTTTGAACGAACTGTTGGCAGTAAATAACATAAATTTAAATCTACAATAAGTTTCTGGCAAACAGCTGCATAACTACAGCAATTTTTTTACAGTGTACCTTTTGTTAAGCGACCTTAAGCTTGTGGAAAAGCACTACAAATAAAACCTCCTCTTCTTGTAGCATATTCTTCTTCTTTTAAATTGTTTGGAGAAGAAATCGAGACTCTTAGAGGAAGCCAGACCTTGGATGATGAATATCAGATGGTGTTCTCATTGTCGGTTGCCATAGTACCATAAATTAGTTCCACAGACAACAGTATTGAGCACCCAACTCTGGGTGCTATGCGTTTGCTCACGACGCTTATCTCTGACAGCAGATAAAACAACGAGAGCAAGAGGAGCAGCACTAACGAGCAGTTCGTTAGTCATTGGAGACAGAATATGTAGAAACAGCCTTACAGGAACATCCGTTTATTTACCGGATCATTACCTTGAGATTGATAATATCACAAAAAAAGATTTGACACAAACATACGGGCACGTGCATTAAGAAAAAAAAAAAAAAAGATCATGAATTTTATTTTTTTGAGGCACCATAAAAAGCCAGCGCACAGACAAATTGCAAACAGCTGCCGGCACACCTGTAGCACGTCTCATTTTTCAGCACAGATTTGCCGGCTGCTTGACTTAGAGGGCGTAATCGGACTCTGAAAGCAACACAAATAACACTGATATGAAGTCTTGTGCGCTGGAATCAGCCTTACAATAACAGTTATAATACAAATTGTGAAATATGACCCTGCTGTGTCAATACAGGGGCATATATAGAGATATACTGAATGTCATATTTACTGATCTCTTAACTACATAAATAAAAACATTTTACTGTTAAAAAAGTTTTAATATTATATTAAGTTAATGATTATTTTATTTAAAGTAACAAAAATGTATAGTTTTAGTTAACTATAATTACCATCATGCATCCATTAACCTGTTATTATATACAACTCTCCAATTTGTCTTTTTCTTTTCTTTTTTTATATATATTTGTTTTAAGTATTTTTACATTTAATATTAGATATGCAACTTATTTTTTAGTAATACAAATCTTATATTATCATTTTAATACTATTGCTTATTTTACTATCACAGTTTGTAATTAACTTTTGTTGATGCTTCATTTAAAATTAGAAAATAATTGCACAACAAAACTTATATATATATATATATAATTACTGTATACAGTAAGATATTTTCCACATTTAACTTAAGATGCTTGTTTTCCATGAAAAGTTTAAAGATTTAGTTATAATGGGAACGTTTGCAAGATTACGGGGCTAATAATAATAATTAATATTATTATTATCATCATCATTATTTCTTGTTTTTGTTATTGTATTTATTTCTAATATTCATGTATTTTTGAATTATTATTTTCTTGGTTTAAAGGTTTTTTTCCCCCAATCTGCTTCAACAATTTATGCACCAAAGAGCTAAGTAAACAAGTGTACAAAGGAGTTCTGGGTAATAAAAAAAGGATTTCAGATCATTTTTAGATGAGAATGCGAGGAATCCATCCTAAACCAGCACACGGTGCCTGACTTTGTTGATCTGTGCTGGTGAAATGACACCGATGAGTGTCAAACCACGGCGTGCGCACGAGAGACACAGAGAGAAGCACTAATGGACTGAATCCAGCCACTGAATTTGCCAGTCCCCAGTCTAAATAGATGGCCAATTTGTAAAATCGTCCGCCTGAACATAAGCATCTTGGGCCACTTTAATTGGTCAATTTCCCGCTTGTATTGAGTGCCCGGATTGATTTATTGCCTTTTTTAAGAGGCCGTAGGGACCCCGGCGAGAACAGCTGTGCCAGACGGCAGACGCATTTGCAGCGTTGTTGGGAAAACAAGGAGGTGAGCGCCGAACATCCAGCAGCGGCAGACGGAGAGGAGCAGATATTTTGGGGGGGAAGGGGGGGTCTATAGTTCAGGAGTAGGAAATATAAGCTGTGAAATAATAGCCTGAATAATATACACTGAATTCTGTAGTAATGATTGTAATTAAAACAGTGTTACGACTTCCTGTTTGGCTGTTGCTGTTGTTATTATTAGTGTCTAGGGAAGTAGGAAATAACACAAAAGAGTAAATTAATAAAGAAAATTTAAAGATGTTTTTGAAAAAAAATTAGATTGAATAAATCAAACAGCATAATAAATGCGTATAAAAAAATCTTTAGTGAAAAATTATGTCCAATAAAACAAACACTATAATGATATAAGCTTCAAAACTAAATTTACTAAATATATACAAACGTTTAAAAACTCAACGGAGTGAGACGTGAGTGGAGCTAAAATCAAAGAAATCGCTCAAACAAAATAAATCCTGACCAATTTAACACTAGTTGAAAAAACCTATTTTTTGCCAACTAACTAAGCTCACTAACAAAACATAAATACAAATACTGGCTCCCACTCCTAGTGTTTTTATACAAGCTTTATGCCACGTGTTTTGTAGGTCACATGACATACTAACCTTGTCTCCACACTATGATTCGACAGGTTAACGTTAGTATAGTATTTTAATTTTCGTATCAGTTACGTACGTTAAGATTTTATTTGAGATCTTGTTTTGTTAAATGAATGTTTATTGCAATATTTTAGTGTTGCGTGTTAGCTTCCTAGTTTCGTCCATAATTGGTATTAATCCAGCTTTAGATAAATCGTACAAAATCATACGAGTGAGGTCGTATGAATTAGTATGAATTAGCATAAATTTGCCACCTTGTACGAATCCATACAAGTTGATCATGAGACTGTGTTGGATTTATCTCAGTTTATGGAAAAGCTGGATGTTAACTTTTGATTCATCATGCGTTTCTAAACTTGTTGTGAGTATAATATAATTTAAAAAGATTATATTATAAAGAATTTAAAAACTACTGTACATCTAGCAAATAATATCTCCATTAGCGTAGGACGTAAAACGCGTCCCAACTTCAATCTGTTTTTTGCCAAATTCATGTTTCTCACTTTTCACATCGAGTAATGCATAAGAAAAAATAAAAATAAATCTTTTCAATAAAAATGATGGAAAATAAAATGTCACGTATAGTAGGAAAGTCATTATCATTGTACCAATAAGATGGCATCCTTTTAATAATTTTAAGTAAAATGATCATTTACACTCAATACAGTATCATGTCATACTGTTCTGTAATGTACTAGTGAGGTGCAGATATTTGCCACTGTTTTCACTAAGTAGTATGCATAGCATCTATTACACGTTTATAGAGTGTAAATAGAATTAGCGCTATTTGTACTTAGTGTAAATAGCAGATCACTAAGAAAATACTACTGCACTGCATCTAATCAATATTTAAAGTGTAAATAGCATCCATTACTGTTTGCACTTAGTTCAAATAGCATCTATCTTTATTTGTACTTTATTTGTCCACTGACTTTTTTTAAATGGTATCTGAAGCAATGCATACTGTATTTTCACATGACTTCATTAAGTATGTTTTTTTTGTCATTCACTGAATAGTGTCCACTTATCCATGGTTTGACCGTTGCAACACATTTACTTAATTTTGTGTAACTTTTGTCGTCTAAACCTGTGTGGCTTTATAAGACGATAGGGAATATATACTGTATATAAACTACATAATTTATTTTTATTTTTTAATACCTTTAATACATTTTAGCTTTTACAATTTTTGAAGCTTAAACTCTCATTCCTTGTTGTGTGGAAAAGAGCGACCAGCGCATTATTCGAAATTTCCAGTTTTTTTGTTCAATTCAAAATAAAAGTTGTACAACATTGGAATGACATTAGGATAAGTTAAATGCTGACAAAGTCTTAATTCTGGGTCTACTATCTAAAGTTATGTATATTGGTGTATGTGTGCGTATACTGCAGAAGTAGCATGATCTGAACATAGTCAAAGAGAAATGAGTGATGAGGAGAGATTTAAACACGGAAAAGAGAAGTAAAGGGAAAAAAGACCAGGAGAGCCAATGAAAACAACAATAGGCAAGATGAGCGGAGGTCGAGACAGTTGGCAGGAGTAATGTCTGCTGTCTGGCAGAGGCAAAGAAGAGATGTATTTCAGCAAACAGACCTCTGCGAGCGTGAACCTAGCCTTGAAGAGCCAAACGGAGAGAGACAGAGCTTGATTAGTGTATTGTGATGATCGTACAAGTCTGTTGCTGATTGCGAAGGGAATTTTGCGAAGAAGCGTTCTGCGGTGTGTTTGTGAAGTGGAAAGTTGGAGGTTATGGAGTGGCACGTCTGTCAGACTCTGATGGGTCTCCATCAAATCTGATATGATCTCCTCTCAAAAGCCCTCATGAATAATCAGAGAGCATAGTGGAGAAGTGTAAAGTGTTATTGTGATGTATGATCACCGTTGTCGTTTCATTTGTGGCACCCATTACATAAGAGGAGCATGCATCATGAATGGAGAAATGGTTGGAGATCTCCAAAATCCGACACATTTTTAAAAACGTGTGCTAAGCGCTCACTCTTTTTCTATTGCTTTGTTGTTGCTAAGTTAGCATTTTAAGGCATCATAGATGCACTTAAGGTTATTCTAAAATGTAGGTATCTTAATTACTCTGCATCTTAAGGTGTTCACAGATGTTTTTGAGATATTGACATGGCATCAGCGTTTCCTTGTGAGATCCTGAAAAAATAAATAAATGTTTCGAGCCAAATTCTGATGTCATTTCATTTGTTATCTGCACAGAATTAAGTTGTTTTGCATTTGTAGAGTGTCGTGCTTTTAGATTAGTGACATGCTAACCTCAAACTCTTCTGAAATCAATTAGGAGTCAAGTCTCATGTGTAGGGGACAATATAAGTTTGACGTCTCACTCGTTTTTGGAGCAGAGCTTTTATTTCACTTTTTTCCTAACAATCAGATATTTAACTTTTTATTTTTTTAGCAATGAACATAGCCGTGATGGGTTAATGGACATTCACAGAATACCTGCTTTCCTTCCTTGCATGCCTAACATTACTTTTTCCCCTTTTCCTCTGCTCTTATGTGGTTTACATTTCATTAGAAGTCACGTCTCTCAAAAAAAGGGTTTTCCTGACTTTTTTTGGCCATGTAAATTTATGCGGCTCTTCCACGATTATTCATGCAGAAAGTGTAGTGGGGTGTAGCTCACAGACATTGCAGGAATACTTCGGATTATCCGTCGCATGCAGCAGCAGACGTGCCCTGGCTGCCGCGTTAACGCATTTCAGCGGAGACGCCTCCCAGGGAGAAGAGATAGCTGAGCGCATCCTGTCTGAAGTGAAATTCTTGGAAAACTCCTGCATTTTACGGTGCAGATTATGAGGTACTAAGTTACTGCAGGCGTTTCAATGCAGTTCTCATGAGTTCCTGGCTCTACTCTCCAAGCAGAGCTGATGTGTTTCTGCTGAATAAGTGAGTGAGGAATTTCTGCACATTTTTGGCCCACTCCAGGAGCCTTCTTTAAGATGAAAGGGACTTGAAGATCCCTCTCTTGTAGCGCTCTCTCTGGGCTACTCGTGTAAAGTAAAAGCAACTGCGTTATGTAATGCCCAATAAATCTCCACACCCTGCCATAAGACTTTAATTAAAGGGTTAGGGTTAAGGACACAAACACCATGCGGTTCACTCCTCTAAGATTTGCAGGCCTTCTCGAACTAGAGCCACTGCCTCAGATAAACGTTTGCAGGCATTTTGCAATTTATGTCCTCCGAGTTGCTAACGGAGCAAGTTTGCTTGCTGCAGGGCTTTGCACGCCCTTCTATTTCCTCCACTCCCGCAGTGGAAACATGCACGGCCAGTAGGAAGAGGGTTAACGGAGTTATGATGTAACGTTTTCTTTTATCCAACTGAACGAAGGCCAACCGTTCTGAAAGTGCCTAGTGTTCTCACTCTCGTCTTTTCTGGGAATGACAAAAAGCCCACATTGTCCCTCGTGGTTTAAACTTCGTTCCACTGGATTAACGAGATTATAGGGTTGTTAAACTCAACTTTTTTGTACCTTGAATTCGAATGCATGTATTTGCGTTTGCTCCTGATCGCGCTGATATATCTCCTCACTGCCGAACAACGAACTACCCCTTCAAAGATCAGGCCGGGCGCCCCGGGCAAACATATGGTGCAATTCGGAGGCATTCGAATGGCTATAATGTCCATCATGCTCCGATGAATCAAGACAATCAGAAACGAGTCTTCATCCATATACAAATGCGAGCCTCTTGTGTACTTGCAGAGTTAGTGATTTGCGCTATTCTGTTTTCAGCGCTTAGCTTATCACAGAGCGAGAAGGGGGCAGCTTAGCCATGGACTGAAATCTGTCCTTTTCAGGGAGTCTTGCTGTCACAGTTGAGCTTTGCCCCCCAACCAACCACCAATCATCCTTCAGTTTAAGCGCTCTGCCTCTTCTCCTTTCAGTTCCTCCAGTGGTCCTAAGAAATTAAACAAAAATGCGGTTAATTGAGTAGGAAAGGAATAAATGAGGTGCGTGAGTAAAGCTATTTAAAAGCAAAAGTCATTAAGCTGTGAAAGTGTTTGATTTCTGAAGCACCCCGTGTGAGCTGGCGGCTTATCCAGAGACTACGGCGCAAAAGAGGTGAAACCCAATGTTGTCAGCGAAGCATGCAACGTCCTTCTATTTTGCTTGTTCAGATTTGAATTCGGCCTGCTGAAGAGAAAGAAAGAGTGAACAAAGGAATGAACAAATCAAAAAATGACGTCTGGTTCACATTGCAGCTTACTGTTTGCTTAGAAAGAGACTAGTGTGATGCAACACTCATTGGATTGCTGTTGCTTTCACGCTATCAGGAACTCGTTGTTTGGACATTACACAAAAGGTTGAGGACTGGAGGTCACATATTACACAACGTTATACTTGTAAAAATCCCTAACAACTGTCTTCTTTACAAGACACATGTATGAGAAGTGATACAGGGATTGCTGCAAGACCACAACTCCTCCGCTTGAAATTTCCCTTGCCCTGTATCATGCTCTCTCATTGATTGTAGGTTGTTGCCTACAATGTTATTTCCAGTCAAGTCACATTTTACACTGCTAGTCTAAAGGTCATTGCACATCACTACTGTATGCTTTTTTTGTATTCGTTATCCTAAAAACTTGCAGAAACCTTGCACACCGAGTCTGAAAAAAGTCTTTAAGTGGTAGCAGACATTGTCCCTCTCTCATAGGCTGGCGTTTCTCCGTTCCACAGGTGCAGTTTAAATGATACAGCGTCTTGTAACCTTGCCCGTCTCGCACAATCTGCTAGCGCTGTCCCAGGGGTGTACGCTGACCCTGCCTGCCCCGGCCGCCTCTACTCATGTTCTGCCGATAGATCATCGCTTTCCCTTCTCTCTCAACGCTTCTGTTTGCTTTTCAAACGGCCAATCAATGAACTCTTACTTCATCTCATTGACCTCTGAATAATTCTAGCCATCTCCATAGTCCTGCTTGGGGAAAACCGTCCTCCCTCTCTCTCATTCATTCTTTTACTTTCCGCCGCTCTCTCTCTCGATCACCCCTCCTCCTCCCTTACCCCAGACAGCAGGGCTGCGGCTTTGTGTTGCTTATTGTTCAGCCTGAAGGAATTAATGTGCTGGGAAATTAGCATTTTATCGGACTGCAGATACAGTAAAGCAGGTAATTAGAGATGGGGTGCGGGAAGTAGCCCAGGGAGCTGTAGAGGATTCCTGTAAAGGAACAAAGGTAAGGGACAAGTAGAGTTAGGGATATCTAAAATAAGCACTATAGATCACTACGGTTTTTGATGTTTTTATTAGGTTAATATGATCATTGTTGTCTTTTTTTTCGAATGTGGTTAGTCTGAAAAATTTATGGGCCCAAAACAGACCCCTGAGGTACACCAAAGGCGTACAGCTTCAATTATTAACATTTCTTTGTATAATTGGGTAACACATCACACTTTTAGTTAGATACAGTGGTACAAGTGTTTTTTTAAGTCTTAACCATATAAGATACCACAATATGGATATATTTGTAGGGAAATAATGTCTAAATAAAGAGCTATATATTAAATTCATTTGTTTGTAACTTTTGTTTGACTTTATTGTAAGTATAGAATTATAATGATATATTTTGAATAATTTTAGATTTTAGAACAGTTATTTTAGTAACATGCTTACTAGTAACCAAAACGACGAGAAAATGAAAAGGCTCGGGATTTGAAATGAATGACCAGAACACGTAGAATATTTTCTGAAGGACTGGATATTTTAACATTAGCAAAAAGAAAATAAATAAATAAAAAAGCTTATTTAATTTTTTACACTCTTTTTTGTACTGTTGATATGAATCAACCATCTTACATATGAACTATGGCTGCACGATTTGGGAAAAATGTCACATTGCGATTATTCTGTCAAAATTGCGATTTGCGTTTGCTATAAGATACAATATATAAGTGGTTTGGCTCATTTCGCTTGTTATCAAGTCAAATGCACACACAGATTACTAATAATGCTGAAATGTCTTCTCAACTGAGATACGGTATACAGTGCAATCTAGCAACTACAAATTAAAACTAAATGGTACAAAATTAAATAACAGTAATATCTTTACATTACTGAATTAAATTACATTAAATTAACATTAAATAAAATTAAAAAGTCAAAAGTACAGATAAATAAAACAAATACACATTTTTATATATTTACATGTTGCCATATTGTGAGATCACACAGGGGTGGCGCAGAATAGGGGTGGGACGATACAGGTAACTCACGATTCAATTCTGTGGCGATATATGGCCCACGATAATGATAATATCACG
>JAUMHR010000090.1:10605632-10618732 GCA_032361145.1 Enteromius fasciolatus | reverse complement strand
AAAAGCAGTTTAGCAGCAAACTTTGTAAAAACTAATATTTGTGTCATTCTCAAAACTTTTGGCCACGACTGTACTGTAATTCATTCCATTTCTTTTCTTTTTTATCCAGAACAGAAGCATTTAATTATATTCAATCAACATTATATAACCACTTTTGATGAGTTTAATGGATCCTTTCTGAATAAAACTATTAATTTCTTTCACAAAATTGCAGAAAAACTCTTACTAACTTCACACTTTTGAATAGTACTGCCTGTACAGTATATATACATTTTCTGGAGGAAGGTGACAGTCTACTTTGAGTGATACCTACCTTCAACCAATGCATCATAGTTTAATTCCTTCTTTTAGATTTTTTTTTAATCTCTTATCTTATTAATTTTTAAAAAGAAAAAGAAAAAGAAGGGTATTTTTGCCCTGGAGCGGTAGAAGTGGAATTTGTATTTAGTGGATTCTGGCTCCCTAATGACTCGAGTTAAATGAGCTCAGAGTCTGGCTGAATGCTCTATAATTGTGATGAGTCTTTTTACCTCGGAACAATTAAAGATGCACACGTTCTGTGGAGACTGTTGTCGGACAGGGAGAGCTGAACATGTGCAGGGACATCCGTGCAAACACCCAGTAGCTTTACCCACTGTCCCTTGTTCCTGTCGACACAGGTACCCACCGACATAATTGATTTATTACAGCTTCCTAAAGCGCTAACATTTTTGTCTTAGAGGATCAGTTCACCCAAAACTGAAAATTCTTTCATCATTTACTTATATTCTTGTCTATCCAACCATAAATTATTTTCTTTCTTCTGTGGAACTCAGATGAAGATATTTGGTCCGAACAACAAGATTTATCGTACTGTATGGGCAGATTTTTCTTCAAAGCGGTGTCCATCAGAAGAACCATTCTCCAAAGAACCATTCAATTAACAATTCTTGAAAGAACCACTTTTCTAGAACATCCTGATCATCTAAAGAACCTTCTTTCACCAAAAAGAACCAATGAAAAGATTTCATGGATGTTAAGGATTCTCTGTGGAACCATTGTTTCCAATCTTTTTGTTGTTGTTTTAATTAAATACCTTCCATCAATTTTCTATGGAAGCCCATTTTCGCCACTGGATAAAAAATACAAAAGGTTATTGTGATGTTTTATCTTACAATTCTGACTTTTTTCTTAGAATTGCAAGTTATAATGTCAGAATTGCGTGATATAAACTCAGAAGTCTGAGAACGTATCAGTATTTCCCCCTCAAAACTAGACTTTATAACTCACAATTGCAAGTTAATATCTCACAATTCTGAGATAAAAGTCACAATAACCTTTTTTATTTTTTATTCAGTGGTGGAAACGGGCTTCATTGTAAATTTCAGACCACATTTGCTGGTCTAAGATCAGAATCTCTCTGGTGTAATATCAGATACATCCTCTATGTCCAGAGGGCAGATCTGATCTGGAAACTGCTCTTCTACTTCTAAGATGCCTCATGAATACAGACTCAGATCAAAGCTGGCCTGCGCTGTGGAGGAATCGTACGAATGGAGAGAACGAGGGATGCTTAATGGATGAGTGGCAGAGGTAAAGAAGCGTGTCTGCCCCTGAGCCCAGACGAGAGGCGAAGAGAAAGAGAAGGAGATGGAGTAATAGGTCGTTCAGGGGGTCAGGCCATGCGAATGCAAATATTTATACAAGCGATTAAAAACCCTCTCGACTGCCGCCCACTCTTTTCAAATAAAGAGCCCCGTCTCCAAATGCTTCATCTCCTGAAGGCAAGACTGACGGAGGGAACAGGAAGGGAAATTTGTGCGGGAAGAAAAAGCCCAAACAAATGGTGACGTAAATGTGAGTCACTCGCCTTTTTTGCCATTACAATACAGAGATTAGAGCAGTGGGCTCTTTTTTGGGATGCGGATCTCATCCGTTTTTCTTTTCATAGACTTTCATCCCATCAGCCAACAAGCCCAAGAAATTTCACACTGTCACAGCCATTTGCTGAGAGGGTCAGATTTGTTAATCTCACCAGTGATGATCTGAATCGTGATGCACCATTCTGCAGTGTTTTACTTCAGATGAAGTAAAAATAAATAATATACATACTAATATATTTGTTAGCTGTTTTTCTATGTAAAGATCATCTAGACAGACACATTTGACCATTGCGCTCATATTTAGTGTTGCGCTCAACACAAGTCAGCTGTGGTTACCAGAATAATTAAAAACACGTTTACGGCCAAAAACTGTAAATATTACAGTATAAAACCGTAATTTACAAACCCAAAAAATGTATGTTAACCAATACATTTCATTTCACATCAATGTGGAGTGTCACGCAGGGAATTCTGGGAATATCATTTTACAGTTTTTGACTGTAAATTATACATTTATTTTTTCTATTTAGATCTAAGAACTGTACAATTCATAGCAT
The DNA here is from genome assembly GCA_032361145.1 of Enteromius fasciolatus. NCBI lineage: Eukaryota > Metazoa > Chordata > Actinopteri > Cypriniformes > Cyprinidae > Enteromius > Enteromius fasciolatus. Next base: position 10,616,313 of record JAUMHR010000090.1, on the reverse strand, counting down.
TTTACTGTAAAACTACATAAAATGTCTGATGTTTTACAATTTTCCCTGGTATATAGTACGAGAACTTACTGTTAACCCTCAAAAACCGAGATCATTATTGATCATAGCATTTTTAACTGATTGTTCAACAAATATAACGTTTGCTTTTATATAATTATTAAAATATCATTTATTATCAAAATTAACCATATTAAATTGAATACACACTGTGAAATGTGTAAATAAGTGGTATTTTAACTGTAAAATCTTGTAAAAACGCTACAAAATAAAAAACTGTTATAGGATAACAGTACGTTCCTGTAATATATGCAGTCCCTTGGGTTTATCATCAATTAATGACATTTCTTTCAGCATGTACAGCAAATTCACTGGAAGACAGATCTCTTATACCTCTTAGATTTTAGATTCGTCTACACAAAAATCCTTTGTAACCACAGTAATCTTGTAATGAAGTAACCGCACTCGATCTCCCCAGTTTCTGCAATTATGCACCAATTTCTAGAATCAAAGACGGGCTTTTCTAAGAAGACACTCTTCTTGACAGATTCTAAGAATGGCAAAATCAGATGAAAGATGTTTTGGTGAGACGCAAGACTGTCCTGTTCCATCACGGTTTAAGGTTGTGAACAAGAAACCAAAAAAAAGCTTCAATCCCACACTCACAGAAATAGTCTCGCAGACAGAGTCAACACAAGTCATCGTGATGAACGTGGAATCAGACAATGTGTTTCTCAGCGAATAGGTGACAGTGCTGGAAACACATCTTCACCACAACACTGATTTGCTTTCAGCAGTTCAGTGTTCCTTATTTGTTCAACCGTCTACAAATTCAGTGAAAACATCTTAGCCTGCTTTTTGGGTACTTTTACCTCAAATAATCTGCATATGAAATGAGACCACTCAAAGTTCTGCTGTCTCAGCAATATTTAACATTACAGTATATTTCACTCAGTATTCATTAAGGTTGCATTGTTTCCCACCATTTTTGTTTTTGTTTTACAAAGCTTATACATTATGTACACTTATATTTTAATAATATATTACTTATATAATTTCTTGAATTATTTTCTGAAATTTTAAAATAAATCTGCAAGCAAGCATGTATCACAACTGTATTGATTGTGATTATGGTTGATGAATAAATACACTTACGCAACCAATGTATGTATGTGGTTTTCATACAAATGCATTAACATAATTAGAAATTATTGGGATAGATGCTATGCATTTGAGCTTTTGAGAAAAGCTTCTTAAGGTTTTACTAGTCTTCCTAATACAGATAAATATAACAAATATAAACTACACTATAAAAGCAATCAAAGCTGCAATATAACAATAATTAAATATTTTCCAAAAACTATTTCAGGTTTGTTAAGTTAATTTGGTGCTTCTTTATTATAATAAAAAAAATAATAATAAATAAATAAATTACTTTTTTCAGTGTAAACGAGGTTGCTGTCAAACGATTAATCGTCATTAATTGCATCCAAAATAAAAGTCTTTGTTTACATAATTTATGAGTGTGTACTATGTTTATTTATTATGTGTAAACAAATACAAAAACATGCATGCATGTATTTAAGAAAAGTGTTTTATATGTATATTGTAAATATATGTATAGAATATAAAATACAATAATATAAATATATAAATGTATATACATACTGTGTGTGTGTATTTATATAAATAAACACACATACATATATTATGTACTCAAAAACCTTTGCATCCAAAACCTTATTTTGGATGCAATTAGCCATGTTTAATCATTTGACAGCGCTAAAAAAAAAACATAATATAAGATAACATTTTCTTGATTCGTGCTTCAATGAGAAGAATATAATTGTTAATTATGATTATAGTATTTAAATTTAACCATTATGGTGCAGCCCTTCTTCATTTTTTCATTGAATGTCAGAAAAGACGCATCATTTCTGGCATACATGGTACAGATATCAGACTCCGGTTATGAATGACAAAATAACCTTACAACACTACAAGGATGAGTAAATAGTGCATAGTGTTTCATTTGGGATGCAGCTGTGGCCTAGGATGTAACCACCTAACAACCAACACAATTACTGTAGCAACTCATAAAAACACTGGATACACACTGGCAACCACCAGTAGTCTCAGACAGAAGACAAATCACACTAGTGTTTCAGTGCAAAGTGAATGAGAGTGTCCTGTGCTTATTACCATTTTAGACATTATCAAATTTAATTTTAATCAGGCCCTGAAAGCCAATGATTGAGATTACGACTCCTATGTCTCTTTTCGCTCTTTGTCTCTCTCTAAAGGGTGGCAGGCAAACGGCTGCCAGATAATGATATAATGAACGTGAAATGAGAGGGAGACAGAGAGCGAGAGAATGTTTGCTTTTATTTAGTTGATAACCCATGTACACAATTTGCTTTGAAAGATGTTCAACAATTACATAAACTGTAGCTGATTAGTTAATGGCTGTCATTTCATAGACTGAGCATCTGGTCCCTCTCTCTCTCTCTCGATGTGTTTGTGTGCGGCACGTTGCTTTGCAACCATCCATCTGCAAATTATAGCATTCATCTCTTACCGAAGTACAGATAGTTTCGACGGGCTTGTGAAATCTCTCTTTTTGTCTGATGGCTCTGTGCCTTGGCCTTTTTTTTAAGGACAAGATTACATCCTCAATAAAAAATGCCTTTCTTGGAGTGTTTATTGATCAGAGGCTCTCCACTTGAGAATCAGTAATATTCGTGGGAGAGTGCGCACAGAACATGGTTATCACTGTTTGAATGTGTAGAGTATATACTGTATGCACTGTACCGAAAAAATATAATATTTAAAATATATATATTTTTAGAATTCTGCAAAAATGTTACTGATTTCACAAAAAAAATAAATTATATATATATATATATATATATATATATATGTATATATATATATATTATTAATATGTAAGAGGATATGCATATCGTATAACAGTACACATTGTGAATTATATTGTGTGATGGATAGATGGATGGATAGAAATATTTCTTAAGCAGCAATTTAGAATATTAGTTGTTGTGAATGTTTATGTGACACTGAAGACTGGAGAAATAATTTGAATCACAGGAATTAATTGCATTTTTAAAAATATACTAAAATAGAAAACAGTTATTTTAAATTGCAATATTATTTTACAATATTACTGTTTTTTTTTTATCAAAACATCCCCTCATTAATGTACACACAGCACCCCATATTGAAAGAAAAACGGAATCGTTGACATTTTCACAGATTTATTAAAAAAGAAAAAATGAAATTTCACAGTATTGCAGTATTTAGTAGAAGCAGCCTTTTGATCGAATACAGCCATGAGTCTTTTTGAGAAAGTTGGATGGTAAACGTTGGTGGACGGCCATTTTTAGGTCTCTCCAGAGATGCTCAATTGGGTTTAAGTCAGGGCTGTGGCTGGGCCATTCAAGAACAGTCACACAGTTGTTGTGAAGCCACTCCTTTATTATTTTAGCTGTATGCTTAGGGTCATTGTCTTGTTGGTAAACCTTGGTCCCAGTCTGAGGTCCTGAGCACTCTAGAGAAGGTTTTGGTCCAGGATATCACCTGTACTTTGCCGCATTCATCTTTCCCTCGATTGCAACCAGTCGTCCTGTCCCTGCACACCCCCACAGCATGATGCTGCCACCACTGTGCTTCACTGTTGGGACTGTATTGGACAGGTGATGAGCAGAATTAAGAAATAAAAATAAAAAAAAGACCTTTTTTTTTTTTTTTTATCAAAACAGCCATGGTCATCATAATAGACTACTATAACTATTATATATAAAACAAAACAAAAGCAATATATATGTATATATACATACACACACACACACACTATATACTATAAATATTACACATGCAAAAAAGAGCAAGAAGGAGGAAAATTAAATTAGTAGAAGGAAAGAAAGATTAATCAAATTTCAATATTATTTTACAGTATTACAGTTTTTACTGTTTTTTTTAATCAATACAGGAAAAAAAAGAAATATATATATATATATATATATATATATACTTTAAATATGACATATGTGAAAAAGAACAAGGAGGAAAATGAAACTAGTAGGAGGAAAGACGAGTATAAAGAAGAGTCTGCCCTCATCAGCGGAGCTTCAGACTCTGTAACATTAATACACAATAATTAAGAGTGCTGGAGCAGTTGTAGTAGATTTCGATTGGGAAGAGGGGAAGGATCTGGCAGGATATGAGTGCTGAAAGGGAAGTTTTTCTTCAGGAAGTGTTTGGAATATCTGCTGTCAGAAAATGTTAGATCTTCTCCTGCTCGCAGGCTCACACGGTCACGAGGGAGAATCAGACCAAATAGAGCTAAGCTTTCAGAAAAAGCTGGAGTCACAGCCTGCGTAACCTGGAGGATATGAGGAAGAATTACTGTTTGTGCTGCGTTGTAGTCTGGAAAACCAGTCCTGGAGCTGTAAAATCCGACGTATGCATACATCAGGAATTTTCAGCCAGTTCATAGTGCAGAGTGACCCGCTCTACTCATAATGAAGCTGTTTTAGAAAGCACTCCGATTGGTTGGTTAATAACTGATCTCCATACAGTAGTGTGCACATACTGTACATACACACACACTGCCCTCATCACGACCAATCAAAACAGCCAGATCCCCTCAGCTCATTTCAAGCTGTGCTTTGGGAGTATTGCGGGATAATGACCATCTCCGTGTCGTTCCATGAATCTTATTTATTGAGCATAAAGTGCTGTTTCAGAGTGCAGTTTATGGTCTCCATTTAGATCTCATATATTTTTATGTGTAGCTGGCACCGAGATATTCCCTCTGGTGTCATTTAAAAAGCACTTTAGGACAGTGTAGCCAAGTCAATATGAACAAATCTCATGATTTAGAGCTTCTGAAGGCAACTCATTTCAAACGGATGGTTTGCGTCTGCGCTGGGCCTCAGGTGCTGGCGGACTTTATTCTAATATAGACCTCTGTGGCAGTTCGATTTTTTTATTTTTTTTTTCTTGGTTGTGTTGACATCAGCAGTGTTGTTGCCACAGGAGATGATGGGAACTTTGATAAAGAGGGCCACTAAATATTCAGGGTGAACTTCTCCATGAAGAAATGGTGTCTACTTCAAACAGCTCTTGAGATGTAATCATTTAAATGGTGGCTGTCATAAGCCTCTATGAATATGACTCTAGGAAAAACATTTTAGGAGATTTATTCAAATATTATAAGTAAAACATCCAAGGTTTGCGCAAAATATAATGAATATATATAAGTGTTAATACAGTGGGTACGGAAAGTATTCAGACCCCGTTAAATGTTTTTACTCTTGTTATATTGCAGCCATTTGCTAAAATCTATTCAATCATCATTTTTTCCCCTTATTAATGTACACACAGCACCCCATATTGAAAGAAAAACACAGAATCGTTGGCATTTTCACAGATTTATTGAAAACGAAAAACTGAAATTTCACATGGTCCTAAGTATTCACACCCTTTGCTCAGTATTTAGAAGAAGCAGCCTTTTGATTGAATACAGCCATGAGTCTTTTTGGGAAAGTTTTTGACAACTGAATTTGGAGATTCTCTGCCATTCCTCCTGGCAAATCCTCTCCAGTTCTGTCAGGTTGGATGGTAAACGTTGGTGGACAGCCATTTTTAGGTCTCTTCAGAGATGCTCAATTGGGTTTAAGTCAGGGCTGTGGCTGGGCCATTCAAGAACAGTCACAGAGTTGTTGTGAAGCCACTCCTTCGTTATTTTAGCTGTGTGCTTAGGGTCATTGTCTTGTTGGAAGGTAAACCTTCATCCCAGTCTGATGTCCTGAGCGCTCTGGAGAAGGTTTTGGTCCAGAATATCCCTATACTTGGCCGCATTCATCTTTCCCCCACACCCCCACAGCATGATGCTGCCACCACCATGCTTCACTGTTGGGACAGGTGATGAGCAGAATTAAGTAAAAAAAGAGGTCCTAATTCAAACAATACAATATTTGTACATGACGTTGGCACATGATTCCCCTCTGGAGCTGCACCACCACAGCCAGTGCTTTTCATCATGAAGAGCCAGTCTTTGCTTTTGGAGAGTAAAAGGAGAAACACAGTGTAGTGAGAGAGAAAACAGAAACCATGTGCCTGGCTTGACTTCCTGCAGCCCAGCCTGCAGGAGATCTTCCGCACCCCTCCACCATCTTGCACCTTCTCCCCAGCCAGACACAATCCCCAGGCTCGTGAGTCCTGGTACAACCCCCAGCCCCCCCTGCTTTATATGGTTGGCAGTGATGTTTGGCCACGGTTTGTTTGCCTCTCACTTTTTTTCCACAGCACTGCTCCACTGACCCAGTTTGTCTTAATCCCCTTGATGTGACTTTAATGGACTGCAGGGGCGGAGTACACGGGAGGGGGTGAATATTTGCGCGATTGGACGAGGGAGGAGCCTCAGACGAAAAATGTTGGGCATGGGAAGCAGCAGAGCAGTGGGATAGGAAAGGGGGGAGAGTGATCTCCTCCTGCCGCCGTGTTGCGGGCAGTAAATTAATTTGATGCTGTTATGTAACCGTAATCATTATCCTCTATAATCACATCAGCAGCTTTGTAAAGGCACTCAAAATAGAGGAACGGGAGTGGACGTAGAACAAGAGAAGACTTGAACGTCACACCAAATGCTCAAACCAGTACCTTCTTGTCATTCCAAGCCTGTACTGAGCGCTCACCTAAAAATGTAACTTCTGTCAGTTTATTGACTCTCATGTTATATTTAAATATAAAGGGATAGTTCACCCAAAATGTCACATTGACTGTTTTAGCTTTATCCTCGCTACATTTCTTGAACAGTTTGTTTGTGCTCTGAGGATGATTGAGGGTCTTACGTGTTTTGAACATCGTAAGGGTGAGTTATCAGTGAAAGAATTGCCATTTTAGGTGAACCTTTAACTTATTTGAATTTCTTCTCCTGAAGACTTTTTGTCCATTCATTATAATGAAAGTCAGTGGAGTTCAAAATAACCTTGAATTTCATTGTGTGGACCAAACAAATGTATGTATGTACCATGCTTCATATATCACTACACTGTTGACAATACAGTGTATTTTTTATTTTAATATGTATGTGTATATATATATATATATATATAATTATTTATGTTTTTTTTTGCAAGACTATTTTTATTGAAAATTATCTAATTTGACAATTTTGGCATGACATAAAGTTATGTAATTTACTGAATTTTTATTTTTCCTTGAATATAATTTTAGTTGCTTCATAAAAGGGTTTAATTTTTAACAAAGCAGATTGTCTTTGTGTTGTTTTTTATTAAAAGAACATGAACTAATGAGAAAAGGCATATAAAAAAATAGCATCATAAAAAATGGTAAGACTAAAAAATAAGTTACTAAATTTAATTTTATTAATGTAATGCAATTTTATTTTATTTTACTAGAATATATTTTACTTTTACTTAATTTGTTATTTTATTTTACTGTACTAGATAGATTTTTTTTCTTCTTTTTTTTTTACTTTACTTTGATAAAGGTTCTGATGTGTGTGTGTGTGTGTGTGTGTGTGTATAAGTAAAGATAGTATAGTAGGAATAGATTTATAGTCGAAAACCTTAAAACACTTCTGAGTGGACCCCAACTGCAAACCAGAAAAACAACAAAATGTATGATATGACCGCTTTAGAGTCCCAAAATGTTTAGAGGAGAGGTGTTAAACACAGTACAGCACACAACTTTATCTCTGTTCCTTTTATCCTTCATCCCTCCTTCAGGGCCAGACAGCACAGGAAGCAGTTAGTGCGTTTACTCTCAGAATGCTGGCAAGACTCTGGGGCTCTCTGTGAACACCTCGGTGCAACATTAAACATTTACAAAGCTCAAGCCAAATGAAAGAAGCTGCAAAACTGACCTCAAATCAGTCTGCTTCAATGTTTCTCTAATAGGTTTAGGTTTTAATTACCTTATGTGATGCACATCTGTCTGTCTTTAAACTGTTACCTCATAGCAGTGGATTGGAACTGATATTGTCTGAATGATCTTGATGTACTATTCAGAGCTGCTTGACTTGAAGGAGCTGAAAAATATCTTTCCCTGGCTGCTTTGGCAAATCATCTTTGCTCTTCGTATTCAGCCAGAACTGAAGCTTAGCCAATTGGGTTGTCATGAGAGAGAAGCTCGACTCAGATCTTTCATCCTCTAGCTAGACGACAGCAAGTATTCGAAAAAAGAAATCCTGCTCAAGAAACCATCTTCTGTTTGCTCATTGCGCCCAGGTTGAAGCTCTAAGGACCATAAAGCTTTAACAGCAAGGTACCAACTGGCATACTTGATTATAACCTTTAGTGTTTATGCATCCTTTATATATAGCCCCCCAAATATATAGAAGCAACACGAACATTTCTAGGTGTACGATTGCTATAATGTAGACTATAAGGGCTCAGGGTGCCTCTCGAAGAAGCACTTGAATGTGTATAACTTTAATTGCAAAGCAAAAACGCAGAATAAAATAATCATCCCGCCCTTCATGTTCATCTGTGAAAGTGCTCCTTGAACGATAATCAAATTCAGCTTGTAAGAACAAGCGCACCTCACAACGCGAGGCATTACATCCCTCATTAGCCGCCGTTTGAAACAAGTTAGTCGGCCGTGGATGCCAGGCATTGGCTCCGGCTGCTGTAGCAATAGAAACGACGACGCCAAAAACTCTGATGTATTGAGTTGAGGAGGAAGGCGGTGGAGTGTGAAGTAGCGTTATCAAATACAGATTTCCTGGCGAGCTCCTGAGAATCGCTCTGCTGTCGATGAGTGCCAACTGGCAGCTTCCCATGCCTGGTGACACTGGCAACCCTGATGATGATGGGCTGTCAGCTCCCTTTTCTCTGGAAAAGTTGTCCCAGACGTTGCCAACTCTGAACCTCCCTGATGTTCTCGGGATGTTCTGCAGTCCAGAGTTGAAATGCGATGCTTGTGTTTTCCATCAAGTTTCACGAAATCACTAACCATATCCAAAGAAGGTGCACAACAATTGAGACGCAGAAACCCAGGCGCAACAAACAGGAAAGAACTAAACGTGTATGTTTCTTGTCAAACGTTGCTCCAAGTGAGTTCGGTTGCAAGGTGTCTATTTTAAAACAAGTCAAAGTGTGATGGGGATTACCCAAGAAATAGGTTTTGTTTTTGTTTTTGTTTTTTTGTTTTGTTTTGTTTTGTTTTGTTTTGTTTTGTTTTGTTTTGTTTTGTTTTGTTTTGTTTTGTTTTGTTTTGTTTCTGCAGTCCCAAGTCGAAATGCAACACTTGTGTCTCCAAAATAAGACTTTGTTTTGTTTTGAATGGCTTTTATTTGCTTTTTTGTTTTGGTTTTTGTGTATGTGTTGTTTTTTTGTTTGGTTTGGCTTGGCTTGGTTGATTTTGTTTTCTCAGGATGTTCTGCAGTCCCGAGTCGCAATGCAATGCTTGTGTTTTTCATCAAGTTTCACAAAATCACTAACTGTCTCCAAAGAAGGTACACAAAAACCGAGGCGCAGAAACCCAGGCACAAAAAAACTGAAAAAAAAAACTAAACGTGTATGTTTCTTGTCAACCGTGGCTCTAGGTGAGTTCAGTTCCAAGGTGTCTGCGGTTTTTTACTTTAAAACAAGTGGAAGTCTGACAGGTATTACCCAAGCTTGGGGACACCGCTTCATTTGTACTTCATTCAGCTGAACAGCAGTCTGACAAACTCGCAAAGCCCAAAAGCTCGGTCTGGCTTCACATTCTGCTTTTTTTTTGCTTTGTGTTTATTGTTTGCGATGGGCAGGGGTTCGCCAAGTCCCGTCTTCCCCTCGGGCGGAAAACTGTCACTTTCCTCCTGGGATTCAGGCCTGAGTTTGACGGAGCCGATGAGTGGGCCCTGACAAGCCCGGCTCATCAGATTAGGACTAGCATGTGCCGGTTGGCCGGACAGGGTTTGTTCCCTACCTGCCATTTTATATCCTCAACCTCAACGTGTAATTAGAATCACTTGTCATGTCTGGTATATCACCTGGGCTCGACTGTGTCAGCTGTCAGCGAAAGAAATGTGATACTTATTCATTGCCTGTGTAGGCGTTCCACAGCAAGGTCGCTGGACGGACTGCACCTTGAGCTAACTGAGGGAGAAGTGTGGCCATGTAGGAGTGTGTTTAACGTCTGTGGAAGAGAAAGAGTATAAGTGTGAGGGCTAGCGAGATGCTTGTGTCAAACCACAGTTTTGCAGAGGTAATGCAGAGGTAATGTCACTTTCTGTGTTTAAAACAAATAGCTACACAGGAGAACTCTGCAAAGTGAATTATGTGATGTAAATAAAAGAAAGAAGAAATAATAATTTGTTATTTTTATAATTATTTTATTTTATTTTTTTTATTCATAATTTTTTTTATTACGTCATTATGATATCAGGATAGTCAATTCGCCCTATTTTTTGGTAAACCCTATCAAAATAAAATAAAATAAATTCTAAAATGAAAAATAATATTCAAATATATCTTTGTTTTGTTTTTTGTTTTGTTTTCATTAGATTTTTCATTTTTAAATTTTAATTTGTTTTGTTTATTTGTGTTTCTTTTTATTATTATGTTTTGTTTGTTTTTGCGAGTAGTTTGAACCATATGTCCTATTATTAGCAGAAATAAATGCATATTAATAAATAATTAAATACATTTTCTAA
>JAUMHR010000090.1:10594220-10605532 GCA_032361145.1 Enteromius fasciolatus | reverse complement strand
AAGGATAGTTTGCAAGTCTAAAGACAGTGGAGTTTTGCACTTGTTGACTCACACACGCTAGCTAAAGATCTCCCACAACTCTTTGTTCTTGAAAGGATGCGTTTGCCTGTCTGTATTTCCTGTCTGCTGCATGTCACGTTTCCTGTTCTGGTTGACATGCAACGCTCCGCCAACACAGCATACACAAGATCCATTGACCTATGACCTGTTCTCTCACCTCTGCTTGCACATTTAGCCTTTTACCTGAAAATCAGTCCGTCTACACCAGCACTCGCTCATGCATCCATTATCTGCTTGCTCCCATGATCACGCAGTGCTGTTCTTTTCTCTCTCGCTTGGGAGTCTCCGATTCATCTCGACGGTTATATAACCTTTCCTGTCCCTTCTGACATCCGGTCATATTTCTATGAGTAAACACACTCATCTTCCTCTCCCTCTATCAGGGATTGATTCTGGTCTGTGTCCCCCAACTTTCCCTCCCTTCTCCCCTTCACCGAGTCGCGTCTCCCTGCGGCCACTTTCTGCATATTAGCACCCGAGGCCACACTGAGGAGGCAGATACGCATTGGCTGCCACGGCTGGTGAAAAACGAGCTTTGGAGAGGCAATAAATTGCATCCAATTTAGAGATGAAGGCAGAAATAAATTTCTCTTTTCCAAAGACTGAGAAAAGGAGAAGTGGAGGAAGGCTGGAAAAAAGCCTCCAGATAATTTGGTCGCTTTTTTTTCTTGCAATATTCTTTGGGAAATTTATTTTCTATGTTATGTGTTTTCTTTTTTTTATTTAGAATTCATGAAATAATCATGCTCTCATGTATGAGATTGCTTTTCTGTGTTTTCATCGGTTCTGAAATTAATCACTTTTGTCTCGGATGACATTTTTGCATCTCAACTCAAATGCGTTTTGAGTCAGCGGCAGCGTTTGGAGAAAATAAATTAATCAGACCTGATTTGGCATATACACCATTTCTTTTCCTTGCATTTTTCACCTCCTTCTTCCTTTTTCCTATTCCTTTTCTGTTCACTTTCATTCCAGTATCCCAAATAAACTTTGCAAAAAATCATTCCTATCTAAGAGCTTTAGGAAAAGTTTTTGGAATCCCTTCCCTAAACCAGAACTAGACAAAAGCAATCTTTCTCTTTTCAAACAAAAAGTGTTCCTTTTCAATTTTTTTTGCCTTTACCTTATCTGTATTACTGTCACCAGCCAAACAACGTTTATCTTACCGTTTACCTTCTATTACAAAGTATAACCCCCTTATCAAAGACCCCCTCCACCCTTTTGTCTCCAGAATTAGCAGAGTGATGGAATTATTCTCAAGTCCAATAAAATTCATCTGGGAAATAAGATATTATGATAAGCAGTCCAATAGTAATTCTTATGGGAAGGATGTGATGTTATATGAACATTCAATTATACGAGCTAATTTACGACATTAATAACTAGATTAAAAACACACCCACCCTAGATAAGCCACTCACCGCGCCAGCTGTTTATCACAGACTGTTCAGATCTGCCTCTGCTGGGTTTACAATTGTTAGCGTAGCTGCTAATATGCTTTTTTATCAAAGCAGTATCATTATAAGAAAAGAGTAATGTCTACTTTAGTTTAAGTCGACCGGAGTATATAAACATGCAGCACAGATGTTTTACAGATCTCACGACACTGTTAAGTAAAAATGGAAATTCATTTCATTCATTTACACAACAACAAATGCAAAACGTAATTCCCCCAACTACCTTTTGCTCTCCAAAGCAAAGGAATTGCCAACCCCTTAATAATCAAAGCTGATTGGATGGGAGCTCACTAACTCCACCCCCAGACAAAATGACTCCAACCCATTTCGCAACTTCATGCTGTTCATAAAATAAGGAAATGGCACTTACAGACCAATCGCTGGTGTGTTTGCATTACCGTAGTTAAAACTCAAAACTTTTTTGTGCATTTTTGCCGTTCGTTTACACGATAGTAATATTCCGGTTGCCTAAAAACATTGAAAATGTGATTCAAATGCAATTTTTTGTTGTATATTTGTGCTGTGTCTTGGTATTAGGTTTATGTGCTCAGGTGCATAGTGTGGCATCGACATCTACTGGTCTGGGATGAATAAAACAGTATTTTTTGTTGTTTTGTCGTGGATTTCCTGTTAATGGGGATCATTTTGGACGAAAACTTTCAAAAAGGCTAAGGAATTTTGGTTTTCGTTTTTACTACACTGACACCGTGTAAATGTACCCTGAGATTTTGTTTTTTATAAACAAATTTACTAAAAATCAATGTTTTACAAACCCCTGGTGGTTCATGAGGGAACTGCAGGAGGTTTGAGAGTTGCTGAAAAATAGAAATAATCAAAACAGTTCAAATAAAACACTGTCTAGAAAAACCAATATATTTAAAATAATATACAACATTTTATTTGTTTTCCTGCATGTTATAGGACCGTTGACTTACAGTATAGAACGGTGGATGTGTTGTAATATTAATTATTGTAATATTAACGCAATCTCAGTGGGTTCGTCAAGAAATATTTCAGCTTTTCGTAAATTATGGAAGCGACTAGAGCGGCGCTGACAGAGCAAACCAAGATGCATTCTCCTTAGCATAGCTCTCAAGTGAGCCTCCCTTTCCATAACAATGCATTTTTAACAGGGTCTCTACGACATGTCTGGCTAGACATGGAAAGCGTATGCATGGATGCATGCATCGTTGCAGTCTACGCTCAGTTCACAGCCGTGCGCTCACATGTGGTGCTACTGTATGTTAACGCTAGCAAATGACAGCTGCGTCTTACCTCAGGTGATGCTCACGGAGAGACTGTATCATCTTTTCTCATGGTCTTTTTATAGATTTGAATGTAAGACCTTTAGAGGCCATTTAATGTGTTAACTACCCTGCATCTGTAGGTTTCATTTTCCTACCAGCTCAAAGATGTTTTTGCTGCATTTGTTTGTTTGTGCTTTTTTACTCTTTTGCGGGCAGGAAATACACATGGGGCGCTAATTTTAGCTCCCCAAAAAGAACATGCACAACCACCACCAGCCTACGGTAAACCACAAGTGCGTTTGCAACTCATCCTACAAACATCAATCACAAACAAAGGTGTTAGCCACAGCCTTCTGCCACGTTGGCCTTTTCTTGTAAAGAAGAAGTGCTTTGAGGATGTTCCACTTTTTATAACTATCCTGTCCCTTCATGATGCTTGATAGTCACATGTTTTTTAAAGCAGGACTTTTATTACAGAATGTTTAGAAATTTAATCTTTATTTTATAGGATATAATTACATCCAATATCCTTACATCAATATAATTTCTTCCACTTTACTTAATGCCATTATTTATTTTTTCCTACCAACCAAACACACATGATTGTGGGATATTGCTGCGATGCCTTCCTGCCTCTCTATATTACAGGATACAGTAGCAAGCAACTACTGGAAATCAAGGCAGGTTGCAGGCCATACTCAAACCAATGTTTCCCATAAGAGCACCACAACTAAACATCCTACTTTTTTGATATATACTGTTTTCTACAGTAGCGTGTATATTCAGACACTGGAAGTATTCATCCCAACCTTGACTTGGCCATCATTTCTGTCAGTCGTTTGTTTGGACTCCACTCTGTTTTAGAGCTCTGTTATAAGACAAACACCTTTTCCTTCTCTAGTACTTTACTGTGGACCGCCACAGAGTGAGTATGTTGCTTTGGCTGAAGGGAAATCGATGTACTCTCTTCACGGCACACTGATTTTGTCTGGCTCCTGAGAAATAATTAAAGAGTCCCTACACCACTCAGCCAATGTGATGAGGACTTGCGCTCTTACATAAATCGATAGCTGCTTTTTTCTTTTACTATTATTAATTTATTTTTTTGCCATCTCGCAGTAACACACGCATTCTCCTCCAGCAGTTGTGGGTCAGTGTGTCACTGTGCCATGTCAGCGATGTTGATGCATTTTGACAGGCTTTCCCCTAAAAAGGAAGAAAAACACCCTCCCCCCCCTAACACATACAGTGGAGTGGGAGATACCATGTCAGAAACGGAGGGGGGGACGCCACACATTCCTCCTTCATTACGTCACATGAGCAGGAAGCTGGAAGGCTGGATCGGAGGTGACCTTTCTGGCTGAGGTTTTGCACTGAGGTGATTTTGTTTGTTTTGTTTTCTCCTGCGCCAAAAGGACAAGCGCTGTTTGTGAACATTTTGTGAAACCAGTGACGTTTTCTACTTTTATGCTTTGATTTATACCGATTGTTTTAAGCCAAATAAATACTAAAATAATTGTTGTAGTAGTTGTAGTAGTAGTAGTAGTCACAGTAAAAGTTGTAGTTGCAATTATAATAATAACAATAAATAATATAATTTTTTTTTTTACTTATTAATGTACTTTTTAGTGTGACTTGTAATTGAACAATTATATTTTCAGAAAGTTAATACTACCAATATTAATAATAATAATGATAATTATTATTATTATTATTATTAAGAATATTATAATATTTAGTAGTAGGGGTAGTAATAAAAAATAATATTATAATTTGTAATATTAATGTTACTCATTAATAGACACTTAGTGTCTTGTAATTCAACAACAACAACATCAACAATAATAATATTAATAATAAATAATAGTGTTTTTTATATGACTAATTAATGTACTTTTTAGTGTGACTTGTAATTGAACAATTATATTTTCAGAAAGTTAATTAATACTAACAATATTAATATTTGTATTAATAATAATAATAAATAAATAATAAACGTTTTTATATTTGATTATATTACTAATTAATGGACTTTTTTTGTGTGGCGTGTAATTGAAGTTAATTAACACTACCAATAATAATTACAATAACAATAATAGTTGTAATAATAAATATTATTATTATTATTATTACTTATTAATTATTATTAATACTATAATTTGTAATATTTTATTATATTACTAATTACCAGACATTTTAGTGTCTTGTAATTGAACAGCAGCAACAACAACAATAATATTAATATTATTTTATTTTAATACATAAAATCATATAGGCTATATATATATATATATATAAATATATATATATATATATGGGCCGGGAACTCGATTAAAAAATTAATCTAATTAATTAGAGGCTTTGTAATTAATTAATTAATCGAAATTAATCGCATATAAATATTTTACTTGAGAGCAGTGAGAAGTAAGTTTTTTCATATGGATTTTTATTATAACATTGAATAATGACTGAATACATTAGCCTAAGCAACAAAATATTGTTTATTTTTGTTCAACCAAGTCCAACAGATCAGAACATTAGAAACGCTAGTTGGTGCTCCAGTATAATCGGTCCGCCGAAGCTCATCCAGTGATAAACGTTCCGTGGGGCAAAAATAAGTGCGATTAAAATGTGTTAAAAAATGTAACTCGTTATTTTTGTGTAATTAATTAATCTAAATTAACACGTTAAAGTCCCGGCCCTAATATATATATATATAAACACACACACAAACAGGGTGTGATGGACTATGGTGTTCTTAAGGCTTTTGTAAGCAGTTAAGTATAGTAATAATAATAACAACAATAATAATATTATTAACAGTAATTTAAAAAAGAGATTTGTTAATATTTGGTAATCTATTTTATACTATATTACAAATTTACTAATTACTACTGACTTGTAATTCAACAATTATATTTTCAGAAAGCAAGGAGGTGTGTCGGACTGTGATGTGCTTAATGCTTTTGGCAGACATAAAGTAAAGACTAGCAAGGTTAGGAAGCGTCAAACCAATGTATTGTGATGTGAATTGACTGCTGACTTTGATCAGAAGCCTTGGGAGTGCTTTAGCATTGAACACAGTGAGTGGGTTATGCAGATATATGGGCGGGGGTGTACAGAGACCGAGAATCAGATGCTTGCGTCTGCTAATAGTCATTACTAGATTCCAGTTTATACACCGAGTGTGCCAAGATTATGTAACAAATACAATAAAAAATAGAATTAATACATTTACAAAATAGGTAAGAAGTATAGAATGATAATAAATAAAAAAGATCAGTGTCTAAATCACATTTTATTATTACATTTTAATTTAATTAATTTAGTGTATTTAAAAATAATGTCAAAAAATATATCTAATCCAATTTAATACAAATATTATAAACACTATAAACATGTATTTTAGTTCTCCTCACTACATAAAAATCTATGCAGTTGAGTGGTAGAGGAATTAAACATAGAATAAGCATAAGAAAAGGCATACTTTCTACATTTTTAAATAAATTCTACATATTTAAACATTTACTTAAAGTGAAGCTGAAACTACCTTCATGTGGGAAATGTGCCATACAAATAAACAACTGACTTATTAGTATTAACTCACATTTGCATCCAGTTATATACTACAAGAAATAATAAAGATATTTTGGTGAATGTGTCCATTTGAGCATCCGTGGTGCAGGTACCCCGGTCCCTGTCCCGAGGGGGCCACACTGCCTCCAGAGACAGCATTCTTATGCAATCATATCCGTGACAGCTGTTGTTTTTTAAGGACTTTCTTCCTGTTTTTAGTTTAAGTCATTGACGAGGTTTACAATTTGACAATACAAACAATACCAAACATTAACTTACACAGTAAGAGAACATTGTCGTTATTTATACTCACCTTCACGTAACATGAAAGGTTAATTGTGTAAAACACAAAGCGGCATTATATGGAAAAGAGCAGCATGAGCATTTTACTAAATATCTCTTTTTGCATTTTATCAAAAAAAAGGAAACAGTTTTTAATGCATGACCTTGAGTAAATAATGAGAATATTTGTCTGTGTAGGTGATCTAACCTATTAAACTTGCACCTTAAATCCTTGTTGCCAGTTTGAGGAGAAAAGGACCATGGGACAACCCAAAAGGTAGCAATGCTGCTAGGTGCGTCTCCTAACAAGATGACTGTTCAAAGGCTTTTTTGTGCTCTGGAGAACATGAAAGACGTGTTTAAAAATTTAAAAGCCCGATCTGTTCCAGTGCTATGGAGCGGCAGAGGGAAGCAGATTTTCACATCGTTGTAATTCCCCAGTCGCTTGCTTTGTAAATTAATTAAGATGTTTATGACAGCTGCTTGCACCTAATGGAATGCTTATAGACTTTTGTCATTAATAATTACTGGACTCCAAGGCTACTTCCTTTATGTGTTGCGGGGAATGTATGGACTCTTCGATGGCTACTGTATGTCCTGCGGATAACCTCTTGTTTTGTGGGAAGTCAGGGGTCACGCCACAGTTGAGAGATTTGTACTGAATTCCTGATAATTTACTATTTTTATGTGTATGCATAACTGTAATTGGTAGTCTGGAATCTAAAAAGACACCTGTAAACTCAATTCAAAATTTTAGTCTTGTCCAGTAAATATCCACGTCCAACAATATAACAAGATTTGAAGTGGAATGAAGTAAAACTACTAAAACAAAAAGTGCATTTCAGGTACTAATATGAAGCATACCTGCTCAACTATGAACAGACAACCAGAAAAAGTTGACATCGGCTGAGAAAACCACCTTGGTGAGCTAAAGTACATGATAAAACGCTAAAGAAATTTGGGAGCCACTGTTCTGGGGAAAGCGAAACTAGATTAGCTATATTGTGTTTGCTGGGAGCTCTGTGCCACACAAAGACAATGTTTTTTCCGGTTCAGTCTCTTAACGCATATAACGCATACTGTAGTCATGAATTTGAATAATATCCTCTTGTAATGACTCATTTGATTTGAACCTGAACATGAATTATATATTTTATTTTTGTGGCATTTGATGTGTTAGCTTTATATATTATATTTATATTTGGTAACTATTACATTTCATGAGAACTGCATTGAATTTCATTTTATTAGACATCTACTTTTGACAGTGTAGAGTACATCTATGCAAACTCAATTGTGGAGTGCTAAAATTCATGTTATCATGTTTCATGTTTACCTTCCCAATGGAATATGCCATTGCAGAACTGTCCGGACCTATAGTTGCTACAAAGTGATAACTTGGCAAGAAACTACCAAGTATCTATTAGAACTGCCAGGTTTGTTTTTGTTTTTGTTCAGTAAACTAGTGTCTCTTTCTGTTAGCATACACTAACTACACTTTGTAACGTTCGAACGTGTTAGCATTATTGTTTATTGAAATCACAAAATAGCCACAGGGTGTAGTGAAGAAAATGTGAGTGATTTTTGAGTGACTGCCTAAATACCAGTAATATAACTAGTTTTGTGGTGATGCCAAGACTTATTTTCTGCAGTGGAAATGGATTTGTCTTCTCATCAAAAGAGAAAGCAATATTTATACAGCCAGTGCTTTCAGACAGAAAGCCCCAGAGGCTCATGTTACTTCAGAGTCAATGGAACAAATTAATAAATAAATGGCCCCATTTCACTGATTATGAGACTTGTTATATTTTAGTGCCCTTGTGTTTCCTCAACCTCATTGTTCTCTCAGGGGAGCAGGAGGCGATGTGCATGTTCACAGGCGGTAATGTAGTTCCTGAACATGTATAGATTCTTGTATATTAGAAAAATATATTATAATATATTATATATATAAGTTATACAGACCGATCGTGTGACATTGAAGACTGGAGTAATGGCAGCTTTGCGTCACAGGAATGAATTACATTTTAAAATACATTCAAATGTAATATATAATAATGTAGCATAATATGCGTTTATTTTTACCTTATCGCTTAATGACTCCCAAATGATCCGTTCAACAATACATTTTTCCAAACCCCTCCTTTGCGTGATGCTAATCTCTGGTTATTGGTCTCATTATCATCTCATCAAGCCTGTTCTGCTTTGTGTACGCTTACCAAAAAAGCGACATCTAGTGGAAAATAATTAATTTGAATTTTCATTCACACCAAAAACTGGGCAAGCAATATGCTAATGTTTCATTTCGACGTAAACATGAAAACGACTCGTTTCAAGTTGACTCTTTATTTTGAGAGACAATAACTCTACACAAGGTGCACTTTTAGTTTTAAAAACCTTGCAGGATGTTGTCGTTCTCTTATAGCTGTGTATACACACTGCACGAAAGGTCAAATCAAAAATCCATAATAGGGTAATAGGGATACTTTAAAATAAAGTTTATAGTTTATAGATAGTTTATCCAAAAATGCTAATTCGTTCATTAGTTACTCACCCTCATTGCGTTCTAAACCCTTAAAATATTTGTTCATCTTCGAAATACCAAGTACCACATTCAAGGCCCAAAAAGGTAGTAAGGATATCATTAAACTAGTCCATGTGACATGAGAGGTTCAACCATAACGTTATGAAGCTACAATAGCTATAAAAAATAATGACTTCGTTCAACAATTTAACCTGCCCACTTTCTCCACCCCATTTTTTTTAAAAAACAAAACCTAGCTACTACAAACTCCACTGTAGTCATTTAGCAAGGAGATAAGAGTTTGCTTCGGTCGCTGGCCGTCCACCTCGTCGGCCCCCCACTTCACAGATGTCCAAATAAGTGCAGGATATTGAAGCATTAAGCTTGAACCCCGTTGGCTGGAAAGTGACTTCTCTGATCGACTGGCTTCTGTAACAAGAGCCTCTTTGATCTTCACAGCACACTGGGAAGAGTGCTGGCCGAGCTCTCAGGTTTTAATTATGAAAAACATGAAAGATAGATGCAGAACTAAGTGCCAGGCACGACCGTGTACAGTAGCCGAACGAGAGAATTTCTCCTGCAAACATCTTGAGAGATCCTCTGATATTTTCCTCCCCTCTGCTGGACCAGAGGGTATGCAGTAATTCTGTGACATTAATTAGAGGATTGACAGACATGTAATTCAGCTAATAGGGAGCTTTATTACCTGAGAGGTTTGCCGAGGCAATTAGCTTTATTGGCCGGTGCAGGATATGGACCAAGCGGACTCTCTGGTCTTCCTCCCGGTTTCACCATTACAGTTTCCTCAATTCAATGAGCTGAGAACAGCACGCTGTATAGGCTGATGTCCCTGCGGATAGTGGGAGTGTGTTTCCTACGCCACTTTGCTCAAACACACATACGCAAGACTAGACGTAGCGTCCGACTGGGATTATGAGGGATGTTTAATTCATCTGCACTCAAGCCGCTAGCTTAAAAGTCTGTCTGCTTTAACATCGGAGAGGTGTCTGAGAGATGGGGGGTGGGAATAGAAAAACATTCAAGTGAAATGCTCAGGGAGGGTGAGCGCGGTAGACGCTGCCTTTAGATGTGGTCGGGTTTGGAAAGTACGACGACCCACACTCCTCAAGACGACGTTAGCTGCCTCAGAGTTCACACACTCAGTGGCTGGCGAGATGAAAGAGATATGCAAGTGCTTCAGTTGAAATCCACACTGCCACGTTCAGAAGTTGATACATCTGCTGTGCTTTTTTGCCTTTTTGCACTGACATTTTGAGATGAATCAACAGCACTCGCACAGACCCGGGAAAGTCTGGGATGGAATTTCTCAACATGTTCGTTATGAGTCATAAAGTCCGGGCTTTGCAGATGTCTCAACAACCAATTGCGGCTTCGTCAGGCAGTGGATGCAACTGAAGATCATGTGACATCTTGTTGTGGTTTCTCTGCAAGGACAGTTTATTCTGACAAACATCGTTTCCACTGTATCAGCTACTGCTGATTTGTAAATCTATCCATATTTAAATTATCATGTTTTACCATGACGGAAAAAATCCTTGATTTGTGGTCGAACATTGCTATTACTAGTTCTCATACTTGACGGTAAATACTAAAATGTGGTGCGTAACTCTTACAACACGAACGATAACTCAAATGATGTGGCTTTTTGACGATAAGTGTTCCATATACTGTTCTTCAGAGATCAGATTTGCAATCAAAAAAGTAGACTTGCATTGACCAGAATATCATTAGCTGTGTTTCCATTACCATTCAGATTGCACAAACTGAAAATACACGTTAAAAAGGAATATTTCGCTAAATATTTGCAATGGAAACCTAGTAGCATACGTAGAAGTCTCATGTATACTGTATAACCTCCAAAAGACACTTATTGCATGGCCACTTTCACCATGAGGAAATAAATGTGATTTACCCAGAAATCTTGCATAGCCAAAACACTTTAGTAGCCACTTAGTGAACTTCACTGAGCCATGCTACACTTTTTTGGAAAATGTATACAAATATTTTCTTAGGTTGGCTATACATCCATACTACCATATTGTTTGTTTCCTTACAGCATAACTGAGGGAAATTTGCGCAAGACTGGCTTTGTTCCAACTGTATGACAAAAGTTACATCTTGATCACTTAGCCTCCCATACGGTGA
>JAUMHR010000090.1:10534663-10570301 GCA_032361145.1 Enteromius fasciolatus | reverse complement strand
AGAAATGTTTCTCGGTTGGAAAACCCATAGTATGCGAAACAGAGTTTGAACTAAGGCCTGCAGTTTTTATATATATATATAAATATTAAGCTAACTGTGAACAACCCAGTAGGCTATTTGGCAATATTTTATTTTAAGCCATCTCCCCAAAGTGGTGTCCAAAACGTGAAATGAAACCAATCTCATTGGCCCATTTTTCAATAATTGCTTCCAAAACTGAGGCTGAGTCATTCTTTGGAGCATAGTGTCATTATTCCGCACACTAACGAAGAAAGCCATTTTTGGGTTTTGTTCGGTGCTAGTGGGAGCACTTTGTCTGGATCTTGACGAGGGGATTCATTTCGGTCGTGTAACCCTCTTTCTTCATCTTCTGTGAAACTCAAACGCAACATTGTAAAAATTTGGAGTCCCGCAGAGTCCTTAAAGAAAGCGGCCTTTAGAAATTGAACAACTTCCTGTTGGTGGCCAGCTGACGAGTTGAGAACCTTTTGTGGTGGTTAAGCATGATCAAACATCTCAATTAGATATCCCCAACCTACATTTTGGGGGTGTATAAAATCAGTGCTAAAAATGATCTTGAAAGTAAACTCAAAAAACATGCTAATTCTCTGAATCCTTTCGCTTTTTGTGTTTGAACTCCTTCCGTATCGTCTCCCTCTCTTTCAAAGAAAAGAAGCCCAATAGTCTTGTCTATTTATCCTGGAAATAGATATTCCCCTTGTTGTCGGAGTGATTTATTGAAGTCCTCTTCTCAGATGGAAGCCACAGGAAATTGCCTAGAATGGCTCTAAATTGGTTTATGATTGTTTTATACGGGCTCGTGCTCTTACGGTTTGATATTGTGCCCCCGCACTCTTCAGCGTATGTATTAAACTGATCCATATTGAGGTTGTTGGTGTGTATTTAGAGGGACTTGTTAATTCAGTGATGGTCTGAACTGGCTGCCATGTCACTTTCGGGGATTACTGTGAGAAAGTGGCACTTCTGTGATATATCTGTTGTTAGGGTGGTCTGTAACAGAAGCTCTTGGCTTAATCCAGATAAAGCAGTAGCTTTGGCCTCTATCTGGCGATCATGTTGTTGGATGTATGCTGTTGATAGACTGATATTAGTTCCTTCCTGTGAATCTCTTCTCACGTTTGTGACATCTGTCTCTGTGAGTCCGTCATCCCCTTCACTTCACCTCTGAGTAATTCAATAAACCTCAGATCAAGGAGTGTGTGACTAAGGTGCACAGAAGTCTTTAATATTAGGTAACGATGTGGTTTTTGATAATATATGCTATCATAAGTTATAGCTGCTTGTGAAAATGTTGGCTATTCTGGGTGAAGTTAGACATTCAGGAAGACTTGAAACAGCATTGCATATTGTTTAATAAGGATGAAGTCGTATCTAGATTTATTTTTTCTTAGCGTGTTTAGTAGAAGTGTTTTACAGTGGTTTAGCAAGGAGAGTTTCAGTTGAGTTACTGTTAGCATGCTAATGCTAACTTAAGATATTGAGTTTCTAAATTCCTGCTTTTTATTTACTTATTTAAAGACAACACGCATTCATCTTGTTTTTTTCTTTTTTGTAAAAGTGCCATTGATAGCCAGCTTAATTGTATTGTCTTTTTAAAGCACCATCTGTAAAAAAAATTGTCACGAATTTACCACTTTAATTTGAACTTAGAAAAAGTATGATATAATTGGTGTATTGTTATTTTGTCCTACCCATGTGGCATTGTTATTGTCACTTTTTATTTATTTATATATTTTTTTCTGTGTCTGCCATCTTGTTATGCCTTCAGACACAGATCCGAATCTGTTAAATAAAGGTACTTGGATTGAGAAATAGAAAAATCTCCAGATTACGTTCAAAATACATTTTAAATCAGGAATAAAATTTGACAATAATGGGATCATGAAATGTGCCTACATAGGCCGAACCATACAAAAATGGCATTAGGCATAATTAAAACAATACTGTTTTTTTTTACGGAAATGTTGTAGCGTTTTATTTAATACAGTAATAATATTTCTCCCATTTATAAAATATATAGTAGTCATAGTCTCTTTTAGTTCTAATGCCTCTTGCATGAGAAGAAAAGTAGTTTCAGAAGTATTAAAACATTTTAAAAACAAAAACAAAAAAATACTGTGCTGATAAATCATTCACACTTAAACGAGTGGATTTATTTCATCTGAAATCACATTATATGTGTTCCAATAAAGCAAAGTTCTTCCTGCCGTGGAGCTGTGGTTTTAGTGTTGAGGAGAGGCAGGAGTTAAAGAGGATAGAGGATCAGCTGCTGTTCTGCCCGTGCGTGGGATGCTACTGACAGACTGCTAATGAGCCCATTATCGGCTGCAGTCCTCCGCCTGGCTCCTCGGGGGCACCAGTGGATGCTCTGCGTCCCCTCTCAATTGAATTCCATCCCACAGGGGTTGTTTACAATAAATACATTTGCTTGAATTAATCAGGAGGTGGAGAGCCAGACACTTGACTAGGGCTGCCGTTTTTACAGGGAAACTAGATTGACAGAGCCCACCTTTAGCCCTCACCGGGCCCGCGGTAGGGATACACCCACGTCTGGCCAATATTTGATGTAATACGTTGGTTAGAAGATTGTCTTGTTGGGTGAATGTACTTTACTAATGTTTTATGAAGAACTAGATTGGATTGCGGCATGCTTGAGGCAAAGATGGCACATGAAATGTGGTGTAAACAAAGGTTGCACACTTTCCTGAGCTCATTCACCTTGTATTATATTCCGTGTGATTTATAAGAATGGGATGTTGCTGGGTCAACATCTTTTGTTTTTCTTGGACCAGTTCTTGGTTTGTTTCAATGGGGTGAATGTGATTTCAGCAGGCAGAACGTGTTCCTGGATCAACGTCAACAATATTCCAGTCAGATTTGAGGAAGGCGTGTGCACTTAATGTTAAGATTAGACTTTAAACTAAGGGTTTCTGCACCATTCTTAGTCACCTTTGTGCTTATGTACCTTACCACCTATGTACTTTTGATTGTATTGGTCATTTATGAGTAGTGTTAAGTTTAGGTGTAGACTAAGTGAGTGTGCATTTTTGTATGTGTTTTTTTTTTCTTTCATATTCATCATCCTTTTCAATTAAATTGCTTGCTACAGATGCAAAACCATGCAAAACCAATACAAACATTGACAGCAGTCAGAATCCAACCTGCTATAACAAGTTGGAGAATTTAAAGAAATTATATTATATGCTTAAGAGTAAACAGACAATATAATTCGCTGGTGAGGAAGCAACATCTCTTTATAATATCTATAGTTATCGTCCTTGGTGTGAACGGAGACATTTTGGACAAAAATGTTGTTCCAGAATCAACAAAAGATGTTGATCCAGGTACAAAATCACAGTGACTAGTTGTACGATTAAGGTGTTTGGTTGCCATGAATTTGCCAAGTAGAAAGTGTTCCTGAATCCATGGCTTGTTTTGGTCCTGAAACAACGTTCCACTCGAAAGTTCCTAATACCAGATTCAATCCATAAACCTTAAGGAAACTGTAGATGTAGAAGAACTTCTTCAAGCCTCTGACCCCTAACCTTAACCCTAAAACCTGATGGAAGGTTGATTAGAAGGTTTCAATAAGGATGCTAATCCAGGAACATGTTCTACTTGGCGGTTCACGGTCACTGGGTTAGGTTAGTGCTTTGATTGAACAAAGCGATTCAATCAATTCATTGCCTGAAAATAGGCAATGTCTTCCGAGACTACCCTCAAACTCCACAGGCCTTGGTTCCGGTTTTGGGAAAGCCAGATCTGAAAGGAAGGGAAATGCATTCCAGGGCATGGAGCGGAGACGACAAGGCCTGTCTGGTGGCAGCTGTTGTCATTAACACCACTTAATTCCTCCGTTGATTGTTACAGTTCTTCACAGTTTGATTTTTGACACCTCGGAGATCTCCAGTGACTGTTCGGGGACACTCTAGGAAATTACAGCATGTGATTTGACATGCCTCGCTGGTCTAAATGCCCAGTGTTTTGTTGAGACCAACGCTTTTGTATATCACCGATTCTCATCGGCTTTAGAATAAGTGGCATGGTGGTTATACCGTGCGGTAATGTATATGCAAAGTTAAGAAGTTCATTGTCAGAGCATCAGTTACTCAAGGCTGTAAACATTTCACACACAACAAGACAAATGTTCCACTATCCTTTTCATCAGCAACTCTCAAAGCCACAGACGTCTTTTTTCCACCATTACTGATAACTCGTTTGTAGTCTAATCTGGGGTTATCGCACTGAGATCTGAAGGTTTAGGAAGACGAAGAGTTTTTGCATGCGAGTGCACATGTAGCCTTTTTCCGCTCAACGCACACACGTGCGCGACTGAACTGCACTGCCCAGAGGCTACAGCATGCTGTTCTGAAAGCCTTTCTCTCAGCAGTCTGCTCTAACCACAGCACTGTTGCTTACCTACCGACCACAAGTATCTCGACAGAGCGAAGCAGTTTAACCTTACCGCAAGCTGCAGTTGGACTGACTCACCAAAGAGCACGAGCACCACGCAGACAAAAACACAGTTACCCTAATAGAGGCAAAACAGCCCACCGCTAACACTAATGCTAACAGCACAGCATGACGCTAGCTAAACTACCTCCACGGCAGCTCATGCAACTTTCAACGTGGCTAATTTTCAGCTATGATACACCTCATTTGATAATCATGGAGGGGAAATTATATTTCGCTTATTAAGCGGAGACCGTTGACGGATTAGTGTTGACATAACATGAGTTAATTTATTTTCGCTGCCTCTAATGGATCACACAAGAGGTCGTGATCAGACGGTAATTCCAGAGATTTATGGCATCAGGTGCGATGCGTGTATTTGCATTTCTTTTTTATTCAGGGGATTCGCAGCACAGTTATTCCTGCTCATTTAATTTTAAATTAGCTTAGCAAACAGTGATTTTTACCTTTAGCCTATCACACATACAAACATATTTATAACTTTAAATTCAAACAAATCTACTGTGGTAACAATGCAGTACTTTCAATTCAAATACTGCTGTTACTGTACAGCAACAGCAAAGCCGTAATAAACGAATAAGGGAACTCCAAATTTGTTTTGTTTTGTGCTTATTATTTATTTATTTATTGTAGAGGTTAACATCAAGGTACTGTTGGTTTAGTGCAAATTATGGTTACGCTTGCAAATATTTGTGATCTATTAAAAACATGTATATATATATATATATATATATATATATATATTGTTGTGTGATTGTTTAATTGCTTAAGTGTGTGAGAATCCTTAAACTATAATCACGTAGGGAATATATATATATATATATATATTTACAGTATTTGCAAAAGTCTTAGGTCACTAGTATTTTCACCAACAAAAATGATTTTAAGTAGGTTATTTCTATCTTTTGCAGTAGCGTGTCAGTTGGAAATGTCAGTTTACATTACAAACATTATTTTTGTCATTAATTGTGATAATGCTGTAAGATTATTGTCTGCACAAGGAGTCTGATAACAGTCAGTGCTCCACACAGAGATCTGATCTGATCGTCATCCAGTCTGTCTGGATTGACAAACTGACAAACTGAGACAGACTAAATCCAAAGAACTGTGGCAACCTCTCCAAGATGCTTAAAAAAGCATATATAAATATATATATATATGTATATAAAGAATACTCAGTAGATTGTTTAATAAAAGGGTTTTTATTAGAGGTCATGCTTCAAATGCTACAGTATATTTTTCTCTCTCTCATTTAATGCATTGAAATATTGCTATCTGAGATTTACGTTAGTCCAAGGTGGAGATGAGAAAAGCAGGGGCTTATTTATGAGGCTCAAAATGGAGCTGGGTTTGGTTTGTGGCCGGAGCCAGCTCTCTCTAAGACCAGAATCATGAGCAGCCAGCTGCTAAGAAGCCTGAGCAGATTATTAGAAAAAGAGAGAGTGAGAGAGAGAGCTCACGAGAGGGAGGGGGTCTCCGACGGAGCGATGGAGAGAGAAAATGAAAAGGATGGTGAGATAGTGAAACTCATCAGACAGTCACTGTGTGGTGGGAGGATCAGTATGAGTCCCTCTCTCTTCCTCCTTCTCCTGCTATCTTCTGGAGCTCAGCTGCCAGGGCAGCCCGTGTGAGCGCCTCTCTCAGCAGGCAGGACACCGAGCAGCGAGAGAGGAAGAGATGAAACCAGCCTCCTGGAGGGAGGTCAGAGAAACGACCAGTAACACGCTCACTCGCTCACTCTCTCTGAAAACATCTGGAGTTGCTTGCAGCCTCATCTGCCTGTCTAATATTAGAACACAGGAAGAGAGAGACTGCCGCCACAGTGCCAAGACAAAAGAAAAACATGATTCTTTTTTTGATTCTCGCTTTTTTCTGCCCCTACTGTTTTGTTCAACCGCATTATTAGCATGATAAAATAAGCTCTGCTTTGCCAAAGCATTAGTATACAGATATACTGTACATACTACAGATGACAGGACGTTTGTCTGGAGGGAAAATGTCCCGGGACCTGTGAAGAATGGGTGTCCAGTAAATTACACTGTGGTACAGTCTACTAATTGGACTTGTAAAAAAATTTTCCAGGACCTCTTGTTTACTGAATTGGTTGCTTAGAATGGGTCACAGTGAAAAACTAAATAATTCATAAACCAATTATTCGATCAGTGAGGTCAAGTAATTCATATAGATAGATAGATATTTTATTAAATTGTTAAAAGAAATTAAATCTATCTGAATGTATGTGTATATATAATGAATATTAATTTAAAAACTGTACCAAGCTGTTACACCGTATTGTTAATTAATAAATATTATTCAAATATTCCATTTTGAAATTACAAATAGGTCCTAGGTTCTTTGTGGTGTGTTTCTGTATTTTAGCACTTTAAAAATATTTAGAAATGACTCTATACATAATAAATGGTAGCATTTTATAATATATAATATTTTATAATATTTATAAAAATTTGTTTTTATATAAGTTTTTATATAATAAAAGTTTGGTATTTGTTTATGTAGTAATTATTAGATTATATGTGTTTATATATAGAGAGAGAAAGAGAGAGAGAGAGAATTGTAAAGCACATATTATTTGTCCTTTTTTATATTTTTATATAACTTTATATAACAACATTTTGTTGTTGTTCTTTTGTTATGACTTTCTCTTGTTTGCGATAAGCACAAGATACACTGACAGCCGTCCCGTACCCATCAGCCCCAGTCACAGCCACTGCAGTCTGTAGAACAAGACCCAACCCCCTTTTCCCCTCCCCTCCCCTCCCCTTTCATTGGCCACCTCCTCTGCCAATCACAGCCCAGGGGCGGGCCCAAGAGCGAGGGAGCGCTGATGTCAGTCACATGGATTCTGGTGTGGTCATGCGAGCGCAGCTGAGCGGCAGAGCTATGCTGGCCAGCTGCTGCTGAAACAGCAGTGGACTGCTTGAGCTAGCACTCGCGATACCGCTCGCCTATGGACCGCCGAGCTTAATGATGTATTTTGTGATTTCAGCTATGAAAGGTAAGAGGAAAAACAGCATGCTGGGGTTTTGTCTGTCCTTTTTGTAAACTTCCTTTTTTTGCGAGCGAGTCGAGCTGCAAAGGGCTTTATTCACAGTCTGCCAACTCTCTGTTAGAGCGTCTCGTGCGAAGAGAAAGAGCGAGAGAGACAGCGAGAGGGAGAGTGTCGGGGCTTGTAGTGTTTGTTTCAGGGAAATTAAGTTGTGGCATTGTTTTACATTTCAGCTTTGCAAGGAAATCAAGTTAGTGCTTTGATATGAATGAGAAAGTTCTGTTGCTGAAGCTGCTGAGTGTCAAAAAATGAAGAAGAGGCTGTTAGTAAGCTGATGTCTGATTCTGTTCCTGAGATGCTTTTTAATGCAACATAATATTTATATTTACTATTATTTCACACCCTCAAAGTTTCAGTTTTAAGTCAAGAACTGCTAGTCTCGTCTGAGATTGAGAAACTGAGATTTTGTGTGTGTGTGTTGTCGAAGGGAAAAGGTCGAGGAGAGTTCTCGGACGTCTTTTGGGTTGACGTCGGTGTGAATTGTGTTCCACTGACCTATTTTTTGGGCCATGAACAACCAGGGTGAGCACCACACCACTATACTGGCCTCCGTAATCCTGTTCGCCGGTCATAACCCCCCCAACCCCCCCAAACATTTACACACACTCTCATCTACATCCTCTAGCCTGGATAACCTGCATTCATTTGTTTTCATTTAAAGTCTATTTTTTTACACTTATTTATAAAATACATACACTGTCCGATCCATTAGTGCTCTGTGCTGCCACACACACCCCCTCCGCTTCACACACACACACACAGCTGTCATTCTGTATTAGGCGAGAGGTGTTGAGAGTGGAAAAAGCGATGGATGTTGGTGTTGAGCCGCGGTAACACCACTCTTCTCCTTCGCACACTCTCCG
Source organism: Enteromius fasciolatus (assembly GCA_032361145.1). Taxonomy (NCBI): domain Eukaryota; kingdom Metazoa; phylum Chordata; class Actinopteri; order Cypriniformes; family Cyprinidae; genus Enteromius; species Enteromius fasciolatus. Next base: position 10,561,877 of record JAUMHR010000090.1, on the reverse strand, counting down.
TGAATCTCCCACTGAAAGCTTTTCGACAGTTCACCTCCACTGCACTCGCAGTTATTGCATTACCACAACACCGCCTCGTGTGTTGGAGCACAGTTAAATAGCAAGTATTAATGAGTTCTTATGCAGCACCAAAATGCATTGCTAAGCCAAATATATGCATCTATTGCGTAATAACATATTTATGCTCTTTTTACAACTTGCTTTTGCAAGGACGTGCATTGAAGTCAAACCTTTTTTCCCTTCTTGTTCAGACCTTCGAGTGTTTGGATTGTTCATACCTCAAATCTGAATGTGAAAGCATGTTGTCGAAGTGCTCGTGTGGGTTTAGTTTTTTGCATGCATGCAGCCGTTAGTGTGTGTTTGTGGCTATGATTGTGTAAGTGTGTGTGTATTGTGGAGAAGGAGCAGGTGTATGCGATAGCCTCTGACCCTGTGTATCTCATGTGTGGGTTGTTCTGAAGAGGCTTACAAACTGAAAATAGAGCTCTTGGAGACCGGAGGAATCCATAATAGTAGAACCAAAATACATGTACAGGGTGTCTAACTCTTTAATAAAAGATTTTCTAAGGTTTTAGAGAGGTTGATACTGTTTGCATGGACTAATTGTATATTATTAGATGTTTTCTTTTGAAAAAAAAGCTTGTATTTGCATTTCATTTAATTTTGAAACTGTTTAATAATAGATTTCCTTTTGTTTCAGAGAGGCTGATACTATTTGCAGCAACAATATTTTGATATTAGATGTTTTCTGTTGAAAACAACGTGTATTTTTATATCATTGCGATCTAAAAATGATTTAATGCAATGTTTTTTAAAGCGGTCAATACTTTTTTGCAGTTTGACTCAGATACCGTTTTTTAATAGAATTGCTATTTACTGTTTTCTATTGGAAACAACTTGCATTTTTATGTAATTTAATTTTTTTAAACATTGCCAAAGCTTGAAAATCATTAATAGACACTCTCTTTTATTTGATTTTATTTTTGTAAGTCTTCGTAAAGTCTAATTTCAGTCCAGTATCTTTATTGGGCTGATTACGACACTGATTTCATTCACGTCTGGCAATTGCTAAGTGTTTGCTTTGCAAGTCATTTGACAGGCATGTCATTACAGACGCTAACGCCTCCTTGTTTGGTAATATGACACGGTAGTCTGACTTTTTTTTCGATCCTACCCCCACCCCATTTTTTCTTTCCTCTTTTTCCAGCCTCCTAGCCACACACTTGCCTCTCAAGTACCTAATTACCTGTAATGGAAACATCCCTCTCATTACCCTATGCAAATGAGCTAGCCTGCTCCACACAATTAAGATGAAAACTCCAAATATTAATTACATAATTAAAGAAAGTTGTTTGATGTGCCAAAGACAGAAAAAAAACAGCCCTGTTTTATCTGTGTGGTAATTAACCCCTTAATAAGCTCTAAAGTATGTTGGAAAAGAGCTGTTTAAAAAAAATATTTTTTTAATGTGTGATTTGCACATGTCCTGAAAAGTACCAGGCTGGAGTGAATATAGGCGCATGTGGACGTTACAAACAAAGTTAAAGCAAATAGCATTTGCATGAGATTGAACGTTAGTGGTTTGCCCTTTTCCTCTCTTTAGGCTCTAGGCTAGTAGAGTGTTCTTGACTAGTGTGATTCTCTGGGCACTTCGGTAACACAGCAGAGGTTAACAAGATTGGCTGTAATCCAGTTAGCCACAAAGGACAGAAAGAGGGCATGCAAAATCAGATTAAGGTGAAGTAAAGATGTAGCCCACTAGCTAGGGTTAAAAATAAAGAGCAAGATTACTGGCCAGCAAATAGTGTTAAGTGGACTATTTCTGCAGCGGCTTCGGGATTTGCTATGGAGTGGGGTAAGGAGTCACTTTAATGGATATTTGAGTGCTACTTGGTGTAGTGTTAATGTTTTTGTGTTAAATATTAAGCATTTGGCAGTCTCAAAAGATCAAAATATATATAAAAAAAACTGCTTTTGAAAAAGAACTTATCACACTGTCTTTGAATGTTGTGTTAAAATAAAGAAAAGTTGTCATTTTTGTCTATACATGTTATGTTGTCATCTTAAGTGGCCAATTCTTGGTCAGAATAGGTTTTAAAATAAACCATTCTTTATTTTAATGGGCAAAAAGCTATTTATGTGAATATAAGGACTGAAACATACTCCAACGTTACTGTCCTATATTCAGAAATGTGTAAGAAAACACATTTTTGAAGATCAAAATGTAAAAACTCATGTTTGGAAAAATATATTGTAATTATGCGGCATTACAATTGAAAGAAAAAATATATATTTCAATGTCACAATGTTTGAATGTGTTTAAAAATATACCAGCATTTATTCTAAATGTATTTATTTGAATCTAAGGCCTGAAATGTACTCAAGTCTTATATTCTTAAAAATGAAAGCCATTTAAAATGTGTTGCATTCTCTTGTTAACCACAGGGGGTGCTATTAAGACTATTGCATAATTTCTTTTCCCATTTGGTCACATTCTTGCAGGTCATTGTTTCATTACATAGTATCTATCGCCACCATAAATACCGCAGTGTCTACAAAAAGACAGCATTTTTACAGTTATGTAATTTTGTAGAGCATGTTTTGTCAAAATGTTGCACAGCGAGATTAGTTTTATATATCCTTGCAGTGTAAAGAATGCTGTGTAATCAACTTTAATCTACTCCAGTCTAGGCCTGCCAAAAAACATGACTGGATCAAACCAAGGGATCAATCCTGGTGTGTGGAAGTGGGTTTTGGATTGATAAAAGTATATAAACAGGCACACACACACACACACACACACACACAGTCTGTCATCGTTTCTCCTTGGAGGTTGAGTGACCGTATTCCACCACAACTTGTGAAAGAAACAGTGCCACATTTCCACAGGTTATTACCAGTTTATGGCATGTGAGAGAGAGAGACTGTCGGGGTGTGTATGAGTGTGTGTCAGAACTGTGAAATGCATTACCTGCCAGCTTGGGCATGGTGACTGCTTAATGAGATATTGACTGGCCATTGAGAGCATAGATTTTTGATTTAGCTCCAGTGGTGTGTGTGTGAGAGAGTGTGTGTGTGTTTGAAAAAAACAAGCATCCAGACGGTCTGAAGATGGTAAGAGAGAAAGTGGAAGGATGAATGAGTGAAATCGAGACAGAGCAAACGAAAGAGAGGGAGAGAAAGAGAGAGAGTTTCTCTGAAGAATTGTAGTCTGGCACTTCTGCTGGTTACCCATGCCATGCACGGACACACCCATCCTCACGCTACATCTGAGCCCTGGCGCCTCGGACAGTTTGGCATGAGTCCCATGTGCCAGTCTCGACTCACCCTCTTGGCAGCCAAGACAATCTCCACTCCAAAGAAAAAGGATCCTTGTTACATCAGCTTCTGTCTCCGCTCAATCAAACCTGCGCTAATTTTATCCCTTTAGACTGTAAGTCAGCATGAAACAAATATTGACCTTATTTATTAATACATGTTGTTATTATGGCTGATTCATCATAGAAAACAAATCTTTCTAAATCAAATTCAAAATGTTACTTTCTCCTTTATTTTAATGTCAGCTGACGTCATCAAGGCCACTTTAAAGTTCAGTGCAAGTACAGCTCATTGTGAATAACTAGAAATAATTTTTACACATCTGTTGTTTTCATCAAGCTTTTTTAACACTGTTTCCATGAAAGTTGTTTGTATAGCGTATATTTACCACGTGATCACAAAACCATAAGTAGCATAAGTTTGCAACGATTTCTAACTGGGTCACAATTATTGTTTATTCATTTATGCCAAAAATCATTAGAATATTAACTAAATATCATGTTGCATAATTTATTTATTTATTTATTTTTGTAAATGTCCTACTGTAAATATATCAAAACATATTGTTTTTATTAGCAGTATGCATGGCTAATAGGGTTGGGTCGATAGACGATGCCATCGTCCATCGCCGATGGCCGATAGACATCACGATGCTCCGCCCCGCCTCAGTAGCAGCAATCTGCTCGCGAAAAACACACTTAATCTATGGCGGCAAATCTATGCCATTAATAAGCAAGCGCACTACTGATGCTGGCGAACGCGGTAAATAATTTCCGCGACAGGAAAACAGATGTACATGGGAAGAAATGGGGCCGCGAGTTCATATCAAACCCTCGCGCGCGCTTGACGTGTCATCCACGCGATCACTCCTGCGCTCAATCCTCTCTCAGTCTCACCTGCTTGTGCGAACACTGTTTTGTCAGTCGTGGGGCGGGGCTTGGCCCCGCCACCTATTGCGACGACGATATCATCGTCCATCGTGATGTTTCACGTTAGACATCGTACGATGCCAGATTGGTCGACATCGCCCAACCCTAATGGCTAAGAGCTTTAAAGGTGATTTGCCCAATTTTTAGATTTTTTTTACACTCAGATTCCAGATTTATGAATAGTTAAGACATTGTCCTACCCTATTAAGAATTGACCCTTAATACTGGTAATTTATGCATATTCTCCATTCTCTTCTATAATAAGCGGCACCCAGATTTTGTGGGAAGAAGAGAAAATTAATTTTTGTGGTAACCACAATTATGCAACAAGTTCTGTTTATTTAGCCCAACCAAAGTTTACCTTTTACCCAGAGTAAGTTTCAAGTAGCATGTGCCAGTAATCCAATCAATAAACCAAGTCCCATCCTTTATTCTTCGTCTTGCCAAATATCCCAATTCACTCAAAACTGTCATAAGTAATCCGGTTGCGAATGTTGTTTCATGTTGACTGAACACGTGAAGCTAGAAGGTCTACTGATTATTGAACCATCTTCTGTAGATTTTGTGAGGCATCCGGCATTGTTTTTTTATGTTTGAGAGATTTGACTGTTCAGAGGGATAGTCGTCTCACGCCTTCAGAGTAATTTCCTACATTGACTCCACGTTAAGAGCACAGTCGTAAGGAATCCTTTGATGTTTCAGGCTGTCAGAATGTATTTCAGGCCTGCCAGAATTCGCTTTCTCACAGTACTTCACTGATAACACATTCACCACAGGTCCAGCTGCACCTACACACACACACGCAGACGATGCTCACACGAAGCACACACATGCACTCTTAAACACAGAGTAGGGTGAAAGGTGATTATTCTCACACTTAAATGCAGAGATTGTTTCCGTTTGAAGACAAAGACAATAAGGAAGTGGATAGACAAAATGCACAAGAGGCAGACAAACAGAGGTGGAAGGTTGTACACAATGCCTTGTTTGTCTTTAAGGAAGCAGAGTAGTCCCGGTCCGCCACGATTCAGAAGAAGCTTCTACTCCAAGCCAAGATTAACGAGGTGTACGTTCTATGTAAACTATTAACCCAGCAGATGCAGATACATTTAGATGTAATTGCGCTGGACATATTTGGTCCCTGCTACGCACTCCTCCAGGTGCAGATGCCAGTGAGATTATTGTGTGAGACTGCTTTGCTCTTTACTCTCATTCACACAGGCTGAATGCGGCAAACCACAGTGGTGATTGAAGGTGCTCCTAGTCGCACCGGGCTTTTCTTGCACAACTTCAATTCCAAGCACGTTGTTTTGCCCCTTTAGGTTTTTTTTTTTTTTTTTCGGGGGGTGTCTTTTTCTCCTTATCTTTTTTTTTGCCCCTCCTTCCTCCTTTTGAACACTCCTCTGAGAGCCGTCCACTAACCTTTTGAAGTTGCATCAAAGAGGAAATGGGGGAAAAAGCATTATCGATTTTGCGTTTTGTCAGACTCAAATATAAAAGAATGGAGATGCTTGCAACAGAAACTCTGGATAGGGGTCTTCTTTGGCCCTAAACAGGAGAGCAAGAAACTCTGACTACGCCACCCTGCCTCTTGGAGCTGCCGGGAGCCCTATTCCTCAAACCCATGCTTTTGTGCTATTAATCCCTGGGTAAATCAAATCCTTTTAGACAGACAAACCTGCTCTTTCTAGCCTGAAGATGTCAGATCTCTTATCCTGACTCCATCGGACCGATATCGTCTTCCCTGTGAGCTCACAAACTTGACCCGCTTTCTCCGACAAGAGTCGGAAAGGGTTGCAGAGGGTTTACTGGTAATCAAATCTGCACTGCAGGCATGCATGAAGGAGTGTAGTTGTTTGTGTTTGGAGAGAGTGAGCGATTGAGAGAAAGAGGGTGACCCGGGGGAGGTAGATGAGATCTGATTGTCTCTCTATCTCCTCACTCTGCGGTGACCCTGCTGTGACATAAGCAGAGACCTCTGGGGCTTGTCTCAAGTAATTCCTATCCCACAGAGGCTGATCCAGGAGCTGGCTTGTCTCGATTTTGATATTGCTGCTCCGAAGGTAACGATTCGAGCCTCTGCTGCTGATCCCATATCAGAACTCTGCTGGGCAGGCTTGGATAATATTTCAGCTGTATGTGAGAGACTCGATCTTGATCGTTTTGTGTTGTCGTCATGTTATACAGTGTGTCGATGGTCGTTCTTCTGCAGGTTTGACACTCAGCTCAGACGAGAAGGATCCAAGAGGTATCGAGAGATAATGCAGGTCTATTCTAGAGGTTTTGTCTATTTTCTTTCGCATTACCAAGGCTATCTAAAACTTTCAAGTGCGAGTATCTTTTATGCGCACATCAAGCGGTCTTCCAAGCACTTGAGGACATAAATGTAAGATTTGGAATTTGGGTATCCGTCAGGTAACTTGAAACGTACAAAAAAGAAATGACATGACAGAAAAGAGGCCTCACTTTTGGTTCACAGCGAGGAGCAGGGTGCTACAGAGTGCATACTTGAGAGGCCAGGGAGTTCATCCTCCCTTCTTCACCATGGAGATCAGCTTTAATGTTCTCAAGAATGGCAGGAGAGAGAGGAGCAAAATGTGGGAGTATCCTTCTGAATTTTTATGAGATTAGGGAAAAGGACTGAAAGAGAGAGAGAGAGAGAGGGGGAAAGAGCGGGAGGAAGACAATAGAAGCAGCTTGAAGTGGGAGGCTTGATTGCGGAAAGGAGATGAGCAACATTGAGTTGATTTAGAGGGGTTCCTGCCGGGGCCATCGAAGGTCCCGCTGTTTCATTCTGATCCAGTATGCTCCTACTGATCAAGCACCTGTACTCACTCAAAATATGAAAACAATTGAATGATAAATGCCACTCCAGACCGCTAGGTGGCAGTGTGACCAAAACAGAATACTAAAGTACTTTTTTGCAGATATTATGGGAAGTGAATTGGCGAGGTACAACTTAATGATTCACACTTAAAAGCATTTTGTATAGACTGGGTGACTAGACCTTTTTCATGATTTTATCCAAGTACAGACTCCTAACTGCTGTCTGGGTGAACCTGGTACAGCTTTCATATAGAAACACGACCTTCAGTTATATCACAAGAAACGTCGGCATGTCGTCTTCTAGAAGTCTGCATGCAGTCTAAGCGTGAAATTATATCTCAAGGTTACTTTGATTAGGCCTGCTGTGTTCTAAACAAACCACATGGCATGAATTTAATTCTTCACAACAACAAAGCCAGCCATTCTCAGCCCCACCGACCTCTGAAATGTGTTATATATGCACATATATTTATTAGAAATGAAGTCACGCCTCCGTTTTTAATGATGAAGATGAAAGGATTTTTTTCCCATTATTCGTTTGTTTAAAGCATACAATAAAACCACCAGAGCTTTCCCGACGTACTTGAAATGTTTTGAAAAACACTGAATGTTTTTGAGCTTGTTTTTGAATTCGTAACTCATTCCTTAGAAATAACGTATCGCAACAAAATCAATTAGAAGCAATAGCTTTGCTAGTCAGAACAGAGCACTGACATTTGAGATGACAGGAATTGTTTGCCCGTTAGCGTCCCGTGGGGTGATGGTAGGGGTTTCTGTTTGCTCTGTAGCAATGCATGGGTGTACCGCAGTAGGGAAGAGGGACTGTGGAGAGGCCCTTGACCTGCGCCGGAGTGAAACCCAGAGCCCCTACCGTTTAAACAGACAGTCTGATTACTGATTAGGAGCTCGTTCCCTGTTGTGCAGAGCAGTTTGCATGTCAGCATCCATTCTACCCAACACTGCACTGATTAAGAACGAGTTGCCAAAGACGATGAAGCCTGGACTCACTGTCTGTGTGACTCTTTTGTTTTGCTCTTAAAGGAACCATTTACCCACAATTAAAAGTTATGTCATTTATCTTTCTTTATTTTAAGTATGTTATTTAATGGATTAAATTATGGTGTAATGTTTATTTTTTTTACATTTATTCTCCCCTTTTATTTTTTTGTTAACTATCCCCCTCTCAGAGATTACATTGAGTGCTGGCGTTCACCCAGAGTCCACTCTGGAGAGCCAGTAGTGTTTTGTTGTTGTTTTGAAGGCTTTTTTTTCTCCTCTCTTTCCCCATCTCTCTTCTTTTGTTGTTCCCCTGGGCTCCTTGTTTCTGGATGAGAGCTCTCCCTCTGCTGAGCACAGGTTCTTGTCTGTTCTTCCTTTCTCTCTCTCTCTCTCTCGCTCTCTTTCTCCCTCCTTTTTTCTTTCTTTTCCTCTGTCTGGAAGTACGCTGTGAAGCTGTCCATCCCGAACAAGAGCCGCATCAGCTCAAAGTTCACAATTCTTATTGGCCCAATCCCCCAAAAACTGGCATCCTAATACACACAAAAATGTGTTTATACAAGGAATAAGGAATACACCAAAACAAGAAGTATTTCTCGCTCTACTTTCCTTTTTCTGTTTATTTTCCATGCAGTGACTGGTCATTACGCAGCAGCAGTCGTCTGCACTCTTTACTCTTTTCTTTGTTTTGTTTTCGTCAGTAGTTTCGAGGGACTGGAACGGCGGTGATAGCGGCATTAATTCGTCTCATATGTCGACTGAAGGACACAACACGCTCGTCCACAGAGAGCCTTCTGAATCACTATCACAGCCTCTCAGACCAGCACTCGTCTTAGAGTGTCACTCTATGAATACCATCACTCTGTTACCAGTTACACAATGTGGGCGGCTGTGAATTATGGTGGCTTGTCTTAGCAAAGAGTGAAATCTCTTTCCAGACAGGGACTGACTACATTATGCAGGCTTTAAAAAAAAATATGGCTCACGCTTTGTCACGATTCTACATTATATTTAACTTCAATCAGGACTTGAATTTCGGTGCATAATTTGACTCATTCTCACAGATTCCATGCTTATGTGTGGCTAACATTTTAGCGCTCGGGACAGCTGGTGGATTTTTATTAATTAAGTATCGCCCATTTAAACATTCTTGGGGGTACTTCATTTTTTTGTAGCTTATTATTTGTAAACAATCAAATACACATACAATTATTTAATATTACCCGTCTTGGTATTAACAAACACAGTTGGATATATCTTAAGTGAATGTAAACTGTAGAGAAATAAAATACATGGGCGTCATTATATTGGATCCATGCATTAGGTCTTAAAGGGACAGCAGCCTAATATTCTTTTGTTTATTCCTTCAGACGACTAAAGAAAAATAAAATACTGAATAACTTTAATTGTTAGGATTCACTTGTATTTATCTATTCAAGGAAGGCAATCCAGAGTTAATTGCTGTTGCTTTATTAATTTTTTGTATTATATATTTAAATAAGTCTGTTGGACCTATATGAAAAATTTAAAGCACTGTTTATTTCATTTGTATTTCTTTATTTTATTGAATTGAATTTCTTAATTTGTTTTTATTACTTAAATAAACAGCTAAATTCATCTGAGGGTTTGAAATTTTGTTTCCTTTGTGTCACAACTAATGAAATAAAAAAAAATCCACATGTTTTGCTTTGCCTAAAAGACCGTAAAAGTGGCGCAGTTTACCCCAATCTCCACTGTGCAAAAAAAGTATCTGTGCGAGACAATCAAGTTGTAATCACATTTTTAAAAAAAGTTATGAAATGTATAAACAGATAGACCGCTGTGAGGATGAGAGACAAAACATGCCCTTACGTGAGACTGTGCAACCACACTGTCTGAGGCACTTGTACACAGACAGCAGAGACACAACAAGATTTGTTGCGAGATGCGTGAGAGATGTTGTGAGGATGTGTGCTTGATGCTTTTGTGTAGGTGGTTGCTGGTATGTGGCTTGTGTGTGTGTGTGTTTCTCTATGGAGACCACAGAGAAAGACAGAAAAGGGTAGAGAAATTAAACGTGTGCACTGCATACGTATGCGTGGGTGGGTTTGTTTGCCTGATCTCATCTCAACAGCAGGTTGTGTGCTTTTAACAGTTTACGTTTTACAAGTAAAAGGCAAAAGGAAACAGACACCGAAATCTGCATACGCGCAAATGTCTTTGTTATAAAACGCATTTTCTCCCAGCGCCCGACGTCTAAAGCAGTATTAACGCATGTGAGAGGAAAACAGGAGCTCATTGAAGCTCATTACAGTGATGTGTTACAAACATCCCAGAGATTAAACCAGATCAGCGGCTTGAGCGTCCTTAACATCAGCTGCTGTATGTTCTTTGCCGCTGTGATCGAATCTCGTGGCTACTCTAGCGCGAGACTCCAGCTAGCTTTAATTACGAGCTGAAATTGTAAACAAAGCTGTTGATGAGAGGAGTGTGAAAATGCTCTGGGAGACGTTAGCACAATAATGGGCGCCCGGCCCGGTCGAGGAGTCTCGTTTTTTTGATCTTTGACATTTCGTAGGCATTGATTAGACCGAGCCTTTGATCTGTTGTGGGATACGCTGTTGCTTGGTTTAGAGGTTTAGGGAGTTTCATAATTTATACAAAAGGGATTTATTTGTGTGTGTGTGTGTGTGTGTTTTTGTTTGCGCTCTTTCCCAAGCTTGAGCAACCTTAAGTAAACAGTGCGTGCTATTGTGTTCGTTTACGGCGCTCCTCTCATTAGCGATCCCTGCGGTAATTATGAGGCTGATAGTGAAAATATTCTTTTCCGTATATTCTCTCATACACAGACAGACTGTGAGCCGACGCTGCATTATTGATCAATTCCAGCTGAAATCAATCGAGTCCTGCACGTCTTCTAAAGCTAAAGACAGAGAGGGACTGTGTGAGAGCGATGAATTCTTAAACATTTCTTGGGACAGTTTTACCCTTGTTTTTTAAGCGTGGAATCTAAAAATGTCATCATGGTATCCTTGAAAAGCAGGTTAACAGTGGGACTCACGCAGTGAAGCCAATGAAGCATAGATCTGTTGTGGGCCGCAGGGTAGGACTCAGAATTGGCCTGAATATTTAGCTGAAACAGCTACTGTAGTTGAAAAAATAAAAAAGAATTATGTTTTACCCCACCCCAAAAAGAGAATGGTGACTGAAACTTTATAATATTAGTTAGAAAAAAAGAGATTTGTGTGTGTGTATATGTGTGTATATGTATGTATATGTATGTGTGTGTGTATATATATATATATATATATACATATATATGTATATGTATATGTATGTGTGTGTATATATATATATGTGTGTGTGTGTGTATATATATATATATATATATATGTATGTATGTATGTATATGTATGTATATATGTATATTTTTTTGTCTATATACATTTTGTATAGCCTATAGAACTGTTGCATATACAGCTTTGAGTTTGCATCAGGTTTGGATTTTTAATTAACGAAGAATACATTAGAATACAATAAAAGACTATGTAAAATAACCACTTATATTTTATAAATGTTATAATTTAAATGTATATATACATCTAAAAATCCTTTGTTAGTTATTGCTATTTTATTTTAACCAGTTGTTTCGCAATTTACAGAACAGTACAGAAATATAAAGCTTTTTTCTCAATACCGGAGTTGCGGTATCAAAACTCTGCACATTTTGGATGTAATATACCTTGTTTATTTATTAAGCTCATTAGTGGAGACTACAAGATCTGAAATGAGACGAACAGTAAGAACCGCCCCATTTCTGGGCATTATTGATTCAATGTTTATTTATGCAATGATTATTTAAATTAAAACATAGTTACTTGGTCTCATTAAGTTCAAAGGCTTTTTATTTTAGATCTGCACAGGCTGCTGATATATTTGGGACCACTGGTATTCAGTTATATATGGCTGGTTGCTTTTAATAGTGTATTATATTTTCCAGTCAGATAGTATGACTGGTATGTTTGTAAGACTGCATCATTGATTTTGATATCACAACAGCACAACCCCAAACAAATACACTGAGTAAATCATGCAAAGATGAGAGGTTTACTTTTCAACCTATCAAAAAAAAAAAGAAAAAGGTAGAAAGATTAATTTCAGCCCAGAGCTCCCATTATGCAGGAAACAAATTGAGATTTATGGAATTAGTGCATATGCGGCATGAATCGAGATCTATTTTTGGTGCAGAGAGCATTGCTGTGTAAAATATGATTGGTTGCGGGAATGTTCCCAGAGTGTTGGCGGAGCAGCCAGTGAGTCTTTGAGATGGGATTAGTTGTAGAATAGTGGCATTGATTGCTCACCGTGTTTCCCCCCCGGTGCCTGGCGTTTGTTGTCTAAATACAGTTCGGATATGCCCTCGCTCTTGTGGTGGGTGGCTCACTCCGCTCAAGGTCGTTTGGGATGGTAGCGCTCCATTAATAACTCCTGTGAATCCACCGCATCTGTCTCCACCCCCATCTGGCACATCCCCGCCAACTGCAACCACTTCCGTTCCTCCAAGAGAATGGCGTAAAGTGAACCCACATTAGTGGCGAGTCCGTAAAGCAGGTCGTGAAGGAATGTCTTTCATTTGCTCATTCAGTTCTCTCACTTTGAAGGACTTGAATGAACGACTAACTTAGTACACACGTGAGCGTACTTGTCTACATCCCAACGTGCTACAGTTGTCTACCAGATTCTCTGTGAGTGCATTGAGGACGTGAGCATTGGACCTGGTGGGTAATTCCCTGTTTGCTGCACAGCCCAGCAGCTCTACTACGGGGATGCAATTATCACAGTCCCAGACGCTTGCTGCAACCGCATGACAAGGTGCTACTAGAGGAACCATCAAAGACTGATTTTAAATGATGCATTTAATTATGTAAAACGGGGATTTGCATGTGTGCGGAGTGTTGTAGAGCTTGTGTGTGTGCATTTGTATCTGTGTTTGTTAACTTAGAGGGGTAAGGTGAAATGATCATAGCCGTGTGTGGTATCCAATGCACAGCAGGCTAGCAAACAGACAAGTTTGTGTAGTAAAGGTGTGTGTATGTGTGCACATGCAGCGATGGTGACAGGAAAGAGAGAGATGCACACTCTCCATGCAAACTCTCCAAACAACAGATCTGTACTGCTCTGCCTCTAATAGCAGGAGTTCCCCTATAAACCCACAATCATGCATCTTACACTGTCTCTTTCTGTCTCACTCTATTATTCTCCCTCCTGTCTTACTAGAGCTTAAATGAGCTCAAATGAACAGTAGTATTTGTGTATTACATCATCAGAAATGGTACAATTCAACACTTAAATCAAACCTGAGAGCTGCAGTGTACAGAGCCATACCTGATTTCTTTAGTTACTTCAGTTTACATTACACTTGATGCTAACCTTTACACAGTTATTTAATCTGTAATTGATCCGCATTGGAATTGACATTTCAAGCTTACGAAGCCAATTGACTCAGACTACGGATAGGCAATGTTCCTGCTTAGCTTCCACACCACACACGTTCTCAGATTAACATGATAAAGAGGGCCCTGACTGGACAGGTACCTGGGGTCCAGAGATGGAAGGTTATCCTGCAAATCAAGAGTCCTGTTACCCTTCATTTCCTCCACCGTCCGCGACGAACAGAATTAAGAATTTCAATGCCAGCATGTGGCTGCCCTAGCTAGGAAGAGCGTGTGAATCCAAATAGCATGGTTAAACTTTCATAAGAATTGCGGAGAGCTGCACTAACTCAGCACTTGCTTTTGATTTGCCTACACTGGAGGGCCACAGAAAGAGAAAGGGAGATGACGCAGACTTCATAGTGGAGTTAAGCAAGCCAGGCTTAAGGATGAGCATTTAGTTTGACCGGTCAAAAGCAGGTGGTAATGAAATTCACTGACCCCACATGACGATTTGTACTACTTATATTCACAACCTTGGTATAATCTTTAACAGGGACTGTCTGTACGGAATGGCACTGCATTAGACCATGTTTTTGTGGTTGGTAGGTGTAGAATCAGATTGAATTCAGGTTCAAATCTCAGTTTCAGTCCAGCAAAGGTGAATCTGCCTAATGCCGATACTGAAAACACTCTTGATCCTAGAGGAGGTTCAGGAGAAAGAGATCTTAAACCGCAAGGCAAGGATTTCTTTCAGTAATCCACACTGGCTGCTGCCTCAGGCTCTGCTCTCTATTGGGGCCTGTGTGTGTGTGTGGTTGTGTGATGGCTTGGTTTGGACAGGTCCTGCAGAGAGAGAAAGAGATGGGGCAGCAAAGAGCTCCAATGTTAGCACACAGTACGCTGGATAGAGCATTATGTAATCATGCCTTATCAAGACCCACCGCCTGCCTGGGCAGAAACACACAGGACTCTCTCTCTCTAGCTCTATCTTTCTCTTTTCCGCACACTCACACACACACATAGAGATACACACTAACCTCCCACTGCCTACCGAGAGAATGCGAGCCTTCATTAGCTGGGCTAAATATCCCTGCTTTCTGCAATCTCCATCATTTTTGGCCTTCGGGCACTGGGATAATTACCTGCTCTCATTTCCCCTCCCTCTGGCCAGTGGGGAAGAGTCCTGCGTTGCATTAGTTTGCATTAAATATTTATCGCCATACTGCACATTTTCCTATCCCGTCAGCCACCTCGCAGCCTTGACGGACAGCTGCCTTGCCTTGATGTTTTCGCCATAAGTCACACCGCCTTTCACCAAGAACCCAGCTGTCACCAAAAACGAACGTGTTAAACAAAGCATGCAACGGGTGAATAGGGGATTCTCTGTTTTTGGAGGGAAGAGTTGGCGAGAATTCTGGGGGAACAATGTACAGAAGGTTTATGTGTGGGAGTGATAGCAGATAGAGAAAGCGTCATTCCTCTCACGCCAGTCTGGCATGCTGTTCATTGTGTGTTTAATTTTGTCTGCAGTATGGGAACACACTTGAAAAATACATAATAATGATCACCATTAGTGATCACCAATGGCAGTCTCTAATAGCCAGCCAGCTTCCAATAGTGGACCCTAAAAGCACAGCTGTGTGGTGAAGGAAAATACAGATCTTTCTTAAAGCGGCTAAGTAGATCCCATTAGAGGGGTGAGATTCAAATTTCAGCAAACTGAATATCTTGCTGAGGTTTTTATTTTTTTTCATTTAGTACTAACTAAACACAACTCAACTCATCAGAGCTTTGGATGTCCTTTAAAATCACAGCCAAGATCACGGTTAACTAAACGGTTCTGCAAAACTCTCACCAGATAAAAATTAGTTTAAACCAAGAATAAAAATGCAGGACAAGTAGGGAGTGTGTAAGTGTTGAAGGTGGCTAGGATTGAGTGCACTTGCTCTGCACCCACACATTATATCACTCTTTCAGAAAAGCTATTGGATTGAAAGAAACAAGCCCCTTTCATAACAATACTTTAAAAGAGTAAGACTTAGACAAGTATCTTTAGGGGACTTGTTTACAACCAGAAGAGGATTCACTTCAGTGGCCTTCTTTAATTAGAACTGAAATGACTGGTTGGTTGATCAGAGGCGTCAGTTTAAATCGGGATTTGAAGGCTATGTCTCTAAGCCCCATCAGTGGCTCATGTAGCAGATCCATGGGGAACATGGACAATGATGGAAGCACCTTTAATACAGGATGGAACCAAGTGCCCTTGATGGACCATCCTCTGATTTCAGGGATTAAAGAAAGGAATTTCACATAACTGAAGTCTGTCAGGGGAATGATGCTGAACAAAAGTCTTAGTTTTTTGGGGGTTTTTTTTGTGAGAGACACCTAGCATCAAGAGCACAGAAAGGGAGTCTTCAAAGATTAAATCACAAACTTTATGGTTCCCTTGTTGAAATGAAAGTTGTGTATCTATGTATCCGTTAGTGTCTCATTTACTGCACTTTTTAAAAATCCATTGGCTATGTTATTTTTGTCTTGTTTGTACAATATGAAATAGTACATCTGCCTGTCTGCATGTTTAAACCTCTCAGGCATTCTGAATTCAATTCCCAATAGGACATGCCCTGCTAATGCAAGATAACCCAGAATTGCCTGTGAGCAGTGGCAATAGATCTTATTTTAACTGGAAATAACTAACAAAAGGCATAGTATACGTCCCTTACAGGAATAACTACATATACGTTTTCCGTCTAGTCTACATTATAATGCAAGAAAAATCAACCAGGTAACATGTTTGTGTTGAACTTTACCAAGGTTACCTTCCCATATCCTTCCAATGAGCCGGTATTGCTGTTTATTGAAATAATCCGCTCTTTGCACTTGATTCAGCTTTTATTACAACGGCACGCCTCAAATTGAAAATAAATTTATAGATAAATGCTTTCGCTGCGCTGACAAATTATACAGCTGTAGCTCAAAGAGACACGTTGTTTATTTTGGGAACGGAGCACAACCGAAGAAACAAAAGAAGAAGAGGCTCTGAGAATGTTGATTAATAAGATGAATAACCGCTACAGCATCTCTCAGAAAATGAAAATGATTGGCTCTTCAAATACCCTTCCTCATTATTGTAATTATAGGTGCTATATTACGCCTCGGATTAGGTATTCATTACAGATTAAGGGGCGGATTTGAGCTTGTTGTAGAACGCAGACTTCTCTGTTTTGACAACATACTTGAAAAGGCTGAACCTCAGCCAAGATGCACGGAAGAAAAAAAGTATTTTTTTTTAATCTCTCAAGCGGGTGACTATGTGTTTTCAAAGGGTGGCTTGTAATCTATCCCTGACTCTTTCCTTCTCATACCTAAACCCAACTCGGTTCTTTTTATCTCTCGCTTAACACCCCCACACAAAAGCACAGACACACATGTGGATGCATAAATACAAACGCACACCTACACATGTACATAAACGTATAAAATGATGCCTAGCCATCCTTACATTATTTCATCTCTCTCTCTGTCCTTTGCTGTACTCTACCTCAGTGAATCCCACACTGACGAGGCGTAAAGTCTGTCATGGAGACAGCATAAGCCTTTCATATGCATAGCAGAGATAAGAGGCAGCCATTTTTATCAACTCCTCTCTCTCTCACCCAATCTTTACAAGAAAGCGTCTCCAAATCCCTGGTCCTTGTTAATGACATGGCCCTGGTTGTGCCAAAATGAGCCCGCTTTTGTTTTTCCCCGCTTTAACCTGACAATTACGCCAATTATAGACAGCCTGCACTGTTGACAAACACGCCGGGAGAATTGCGTCAGGAGGAGTCCCCCGCTACAGCCCTCTCTGTAATTTAACTAGCGCGGAGCAACGTCGCAAAGGCTCATTCTGCAAAAAAACTCCCAAAGCAAAACGTGATCATCTACGACATGGCTTGCCAGTCGTTTATTTATTCCGGAAACAAGCCGAATGCAATTTGTGTGCTGGGATTGTGAAGGAGAAAGCAATGTAGTCTGTGTAGTAGGCCAAGAATTGCATTCTGGAAAGTGGAGGGCCAAACAGTACATGTGGAATGTTGTGAGAAACAAAATCCATAGTCCATTGCTCATATTTCTTTATAAGCAACATCTAGAAACAGCTGTTAGCATCATTCCATGTATGGTTTGTAAATAGAGTAAGCTTGCTAAATGGGCAAAGAATAGAAACTAATACTATTTGACAGCATTATAAGATTTTTAAATGTCCTTTTTACGTGAAACTTCATGTCAAGGAATATCTGTTTTCTTATTGGCTAGCTCTTCTGAGAACAAATAAGCTGTTGGATGTTTGAAATTTCCGTATTGACAAACAGCAAATCGGCAGCTTTGGAGTCGATAAAATGTTCCAGCTCTCTGGAATATGTGAACGTAGAAGTTTTCCTTGGTGTACTTTCAGGAAACGTCATCTGATTTCGATTAGTGGCACTGAAATAAAGACATGTAATCAAGAACATGTACTTTTGCATATTCCACCGGCGTGAGGTCATGCCATCTGTGCCACGACATGATGTCATGTTGTTACACGCTGCTGTTTTTTTGACTTTGTATGTGGTTTGGGAATTGTGGTTTGTGATTTTCCCATTTCTGGTGTAAAGTAATAGTAATGCTAAATGTTGTCTCGTTGGCATCACAAACTAGCATAGCCATTATAGAGACTTTCACTAGCGCTGGCAAGCAGATAACTAGAGTAAGGTGAGGTCAAACCTGGATTACCTGAGCTCTGGAGTCAGGTCAGCACCTGAGCAGGACACTTGACTTGATTTACCTGTAAGCCTGCTTTAGATTTAATCCCTCGCGTGGTATTTCTAGAAATGTCTCTCTTCCAGTTGCTACTGTTTTTCTCACTTATGTTCCTTGTCTATCTTTATCTGCTTCTTTTACACACTATTTTGTTCAGTCTTGGTGATTTTGAGTTCCAGAAGTGGGGAGGAGAAATCTTGAAGGCAGTTGAATTCTGTAGTCAGCATTAGCAATAGCTTCCCCGTTGAAGATGTTTGAAGATCTTTTTTCTTTTCGCCCATAAATCATTACTTTTTCATATGTTTCTGTTAGGAGCTGAAAATAGAGCAATATTTGATATAGACCACCACTTCCATGAGACTGATATTGTCAGTAAACAGTTCACTTGAGACAGATATGTTTTTCAATGCTAGTCAGCATTAGCAACTTTTCCACTGTCTTCTTATTTGACATGTTTACATTGTGCTTTTGCTTTTTTGGTTTGTTTCCACCCAGCTGGTGGGCCATCCTGTTGATCGTCTAAACTTGTTTCATGTGACTTATCACAGTTATGGTAATACAGTTTGATCAAGATAATCTTTGTGGTTAAGTTAGTTATGAACGCTAGTCTTCTGAATGTGGTTAATATTAGCTTCACCAGTGACGGTCGCATTTTGTCGAGCCCCCCTCAGTGCTGAGGTCGCATAGCCGCCATGATTTACACTGCTATCAAGTGAAGTGAGGATGCCACAGGATCCATTATCGGAGCTCTCATTACAGCAAGCATTCAAATTCATCTTCATCACCAGTGTTCAAGAATACCAGCCAGTCCATTTGCCTGAGCTGTTATGTAAGACTGTGCATGCGTGTGTATGTTTGTGTTTGGGTGAGAAAGACAAGTAAGAGATGCTGTCTTTGGGAATCCTAACCTCTTTCAGACCCCAAGGGGTGAAGGAAAAGCGCACTGTGGCATGTGGTTTTAGTTTTTTTGGTTTAGCCTCGTCAATATTTTGACTCTGACAGAAATGGTGTGCGATTGTAATGACTTGTGAAAATGATTAAACTACAACAATTTAAGAAACTTTTTAGCAAATTAGCCACTAGAAAATTGGTTTGCAATACTTTGACCAAATTGCTTTGAATTCTTTATACATTTCTCTTCTTAAAAAACGTTGTTAGTGCGCTATTAGTTTTTCTCGTATTTTTTATTTATGTTTTCTTGTCAGAACTGTTT
Source organism: Enteromius fasciolatus (assembly GCA_032361145.1). Lineage (NCBI taxonomy): Eukaryota > Metazoa > Chordata > Actinopteri > Cypriniformes > Cyprinidae > Enteromius > Enteromius fasciolatus. The sequence goes on along the minus strand of JAUMHR010000090.1, from coordinate 10,542,402 downwards.
TGATTTCATCTTTGTTAGTGCTGACAATCAAAAATCCCTTCAACTAACTTTTTTCAGTCAGACGAGACTAGAATAACATTGTGTTTCCGAGAGTTTTGTAATGTTGCACTCATTGCATTAAAACATCATGAGACAATGAACGGGAAGCTTTCATGGCTTATTTAGAAAGCTAGCGATTCAACCCAATTCAGAACAGACATAGTTCATCTAATTAATAAGCGCGAGAAAAACCGACTCTTTCAAGTGCTTTCAGAAGAAGCTTTTTTGAGGCAAATTCACAGCATTGTAATTATTGGGGAGGGAATGTCAAAACAGTTCAGATAGCTGTTGGGAAAAGATGCGTTTCCAACCCCAGTCAACTGTCTCCCCTCTCTCATTCCCTTCCCTCTCTCATTCTCTCTCTTTTTTTAACATCTGCCTTTTGGTTTTGATAAGGAAAAAAGACATGTCAATCATCCCCACTAATGGAATGTGGATTTTCTAATTCACTCAAACAGAACGGTAAATTGAAAAAGAGTGCAACCTTTTTAACACACACACCGGCGCTGACAGTCAAGCTCCATTATCTGACAGCTGGAGAAGTTAAAAATAACCGGGCTCGCAGCAAATTAGACGTATCATTTGGCTTCTAAACGGAGAGATGAATGTATGTGTGAATGTGCTTGCCACACCGTGACATGAGGCCAATACATCAACCTCCTGTTTGTCTGCTCTTTCATAAACTCCGACTGGAATAAACAGACAATGCAATTTGTTACAGCGCGAGGATATTTTCTCAGTCTCCGTCGAGTTCACCAAACGATCCGCGGCGTGTTCCACCCCCGACGATCCGTCCGCGCGTGCGACCATTAATCATCACGCGGGTATGTGCAAGGTTATTGCTATCGCTCAAAGCCATGTTCGGAGTCTTTCATATGTTATATTTCTATCGAACAATAAATCTGACATGTGCGGCGAGGACTCGAGAAGACGCGCGGCTCGCCCTTGCTGTAATCTCACTATATATGAAGACATAGGCCTGACAGGGCTATGAATCTCTATTGGTGCTGTCACAGATAGCGATTTTCCATGACATTGAATCGCAGCCGTACCTGACTAGCACTAGCGAGTATTCGGTTACTAGCAGTAATTTAAGTCTGCGTGAGGCGTCTCTTTTTTCAGTTTGGTAAGGAAGGAGATCATCCCTTCTGAGTCGTGTTTCTAGCAGAGTATCTGTTTACCCTTAAATACCCCTCACCGTCATTGTTTATTTATCTTTAGGCTAATCATTAGCCAGTGGGACAACAAAAAAACAGCCCCTCGAGAACATGGTGTCAAACTTTAAACGGGTACCTTGTTTTAGGTTTTAAGTATGTTTCTTTAAAGCACTGGGAATGTAAAACCAGAGCGGGACAAAACTTAGCAACTTAGCATTGCAGTGTTATTGCTCAAAACAAACCCTCTTAATCAAAGTTTTACCTCCTTTCTGTTTGTTGTGGCGTTACTGAGGAGTCTGTACTAACAATTTTTACCTGACGGGCAACGAAACAGCCAAGAGATCCCAGAACACTCACTTCGTAGCATTTTGGCGACGAATAAGCGGACAAGCACCGCTCACATTTTCTTCACAAAAAGCCTAAAATTGTGTCAAATCATCAAGTTCTCCAGAGATTCACACATGACTTGTTGGTTAGACCATAGTCGTGGGTGGGTTTGAGAAAGTGTTCAAAAAATCTTGTCAGCTCATATTCAGGGAATGTGTTGATGGTGAGATCGACTGTACGCACATACTCTGTGTCACAGTGTGTGTCTCCTGCATATGTTGTTTCCTCATTACAGCCAATTAATGCTCCAGGCTCACACTCCACTGCTGCCCTTTCTTCTTAGTGTGTGGAAACCTTCTTTTCCCCCTCCTTTATTCTGTACAGTCATCACTATGGAAGCCTGTTTCCATTTTAAAGTAAAATAATAGCCTAATACTTTTGCTCATAGCTTTATATCTCAAAATTGTGACTTTGTATATCATAATGTGAATTTGTTTGCATACATTAAAAATGTCTTTCTTATAAATGCTTCTTTTTGTTTTGTAATTTAAAATATATCCCATGTACAGTAATTGCGAACATTTCTTGTAACTGTTTGTCATAACTGCAACTATATCTCATAATTTGACTTAATATCTCATAATTACATATTTTTAGTCATTTTAATTTGTGACCATTTCTTGTAGTTATTTGTCATAATGGCAACTAGCAATTATGTTGCAGTACAATGTTGTTTCTTGTAATTGAGTACGTCTTGCCATGTTAATTTATTAATAACTGCAACTTAATATCTCACAGTTGAGACTCTTTATCTTACGACGCCAATTTATCTTTAACAGATGCAACTTATGTTGCATAATGGCAGGCACCTGACCAACGTTTTCATAATTGCATCTATTGTGTAAATACAAATTTATATATAGTTATTGTGATTCTATAATATATAATATAATAATATTTAAAAGTAATTGCAACAATATGACTCAAGGTATCTCATAATTGTGACTCAGTTCTCACAACTATTGGCTCATTCTCATAACTGCAGCTTTCTCACAATGATGTTGTATTGCACAATATGAATTTCTTTATCAAAATCAAAATAAATGCACAATGTAACTCAAATAGTTTTCAAATAATCTCAGAATTATGACCTTAATTCTTAATTATGAACTCATAAATGTAAAGTTATCTCAAAATTGTGACCTTTCCCCTTTTCTTTTTATTTATTGTTTTAATTGTGGCTCACATAAATATTTGTAATAATTCCAACTATATCATAATGTGATCTTATTTTAAACTCACAGTTAAACTCTTATTTTTTTTAATGAAACTAGCTTACGTTCATTACACATTGTGTTCTCCTCAAACCTTGACAATAATGAGGCTCCAATTGCCGGAACTCTCTCAACATCAAGAGCCCATTATCAAAGGCGCTGGACAAGCTGTGACATTAGACGACCCGGCCAGAGAACATCGATTGTTTAATTAACTTTTAATTAATGGCAGAGGGAAAGGACGGCAGAGAGCAGTCACGCTCATGCTGGTTGAGCACGTTTGATTTCACCCCCTTTAGCGGCCGCCATGCTCCTTACAGCATGTACGCTAAGCCACCAAAGAAATCGAATCTACAATGTGAATAATAAAAAAGACGGGAAAGCCATTTCCACTTTACGTGCACAGCTCGTCTCTTGGCACGGCATTAGAGTTTTGGGGATGCAGTGTTAACTCTATATTTGGATTGCACTGGAGTGGATTAGGAAGTCTTTACTGCAAACCCACGGGATTCTGGCTGAAAGGGGAAATTGAAGAAGTGCTGTTTGTATCCGCGCTATACAAATAATTGCGAGTTCTCAAATTTCGAGGACCTGACTATAGGAAAAGTGAGCTTTGATGTACAAATCCGCAATTCAGCCGGGATTAGAAGCTCCAAAGGTTAGAAGTTACTAATTACGGGAAACGGATTCTACATATCTAACGAGCTCAAAGAGACATTGGTAATAAATACGAGACTTCGTGAAGCTAATGATCGCATTGGATTCCAGAACTGCGGCCCGCTTAGAAACATTTGCGGTTGGACACATACTGCATTCAGCATCATTACCGAGATTCCGCAATAATATTTTAACGTAGAATTGGATAAAGAGCTGCGTGAGGTACATGATACAAAGCCTACTTGCTAATTAGCACTGTTCCAATGGCCCTTGGTCTTTTTTCTGTGTAATTGAATTCAAATTATTCCTTTCTTCCCCCATTTTTCCCAATAACAAAGAGAAATTATGAGGAAAATGGCAAACACGCAGCACAAATATGACAATAATGTCTGATTAACGTGCACTTTTGATCTTATTATGTGTAGGCGACTGCCTTGAGTTTCTCATTGGCTCCCTTTGCTCTTCCAGCCGAGCTGCGGCCAATCGCGCCATCTCCAAATTAAACATGTCCAGATCCAGGCGGATGGTTACACTGCCCCAGGACATGGCGTTTCATCTCTTAATGAATGTGCCTGAAGGGGTCCCGCCTGGAGGATTCCCTTAGAGGGGGCCCATGTCACCCCTCATTAGCTGGGGGGGTTGTGTTCTGTACTCTTTCTGAAGAACAGCCCCTTGGAGCAGGGAAAGGGATGTCCCTCCGATTTCTCCAGCTTGAGCTGAGCTGTCTGGTAGGGTCTTTCTATAATGGTTTGATTTTAATTTGTGGTGATGATTTCATCCTGTACATCAGGAGTGTCCAATCCTGCTCCTGGATAGCCAATGAAGCTTTCTGAACCTTCTCTGAAGGTTTCTAGTAAGTCTTGATCACTTCAAAATAGAAATAACTTTAGAGAAAAAGTGGCTCTCCGGCAACAGGTTTGAATGCCGCTGCTGTACATTTCAGTGGTGTTTGCTCAGGTGATCCTAAGCGCCACAACATCAAGCATCCCGTTGCCTCAAATAACTCTCTTTTCCGAGTATTAATGAGGCTAGTGAAGGAAAACCCAAGAAGGCTTCCAGGTCTTTGGGATTTACAGCGAATCAGCTGACTCTAATAGCCTTTTTCCCTCGTTGCTGAATGTGGCTCTGTGGTTCAGAATAATTCCACAGGATTTGTGATGTATTTATGCAATCATTAATCTGGCTGTGTCTTTTCACTGGCCGGGATTAGAGTTCCCTCCATCGGACGCCAGGTAGGTTCACATAGAGGTAGCATACAGTTGTTCAAACACACTGTTTAGTCTTACAGAATGCATTTTATATGGCTGTGTAATGCAGAATGGAACCAGGCCAGGGCTGTGAAAACACTAGATTTGTGCGCTGTAAGACGTCTCTGAACTCTGTCTGACAGCAGAGAGTGTGAGGCCACATTTCACACTGTAGGATCAAGGAATGTCTGGCTGCTCAGGTCGTAAGTGCTGTGTGTTCATGACTGTGTAAAACACATCAGGGATCAACAATAAGAATATGCGAGCGTTTCGGAGTTGACGGAAATGTCACATGGTTATCCGACCAGTGCTTTGGTATTACATTTAGTATTTGTTAAATATGTACTCTGTTCTGTGCCTCTGGTTAAAATAGAGATTTTGTTGCAACTTAGCGTCTTGGAAGTATCTGATGTGCATTTTACAGTATTATTACAGTAATATTGTATTCATATATCTCTTGTATATTAATTAATTGTCTGTTTACTTTACAAATCCGAGAGTGAACTAAGCGTTTTGCGCAGTAAATGTAGGTTCGCCAGGCTGTTTATGTTTTAAGAGGTAAATATTGACATTACTAATCTGAATCAGATTGGTGTGCATTAGCAATGATTATGTTTGTACAAGTGCACAGTAAATGCTTCAGTAGCTTTTCATCTTGAAGAACGGCACCACTTGAACATACCTTTTATAGTACACAAAGATGTTTTACTGCCTCGGAATAAAGATCCATCTATATCCTTCTCCCAGCTGCCCCTCTCTCTCTCTCTCTCTCTCTCTCTCTATCCATCAGGACTGTAGCAACCATTATCACTCATGGACAGAAAAGTGGCAGACATTTAATCTCCTATGTTGTTCGGTGAATCTTACAAAGCCTGTCAAGAACATGAAAAATAATTAAAATGTACATATTATAATTTAAATTATGAATATGGTAAAGATATTATTAAATGTGTGTGTGTGTGTGTGTATATATATATATATGTGTGTGTATGGGTCAATGGTGTGATGGTTTTTTTTTCATATGGTTTTCAAATTTCACTATGAAAATTTTGTTGTCAGATATTTTTTGCATTTAAAAAAAAAAAGCACTTCAGCTGAACTTGTTGACAGTCATACTTGATTTTTAGTATTTCTAAGCAACAAACAGTGGCCTTTGACTGTAAAAGCAACATGGTCAGGTGGTGAAACTGATTTGTGTCAATCGGCATAACCAATATTTTTTCATAAAAAAATTATTCATAAAAATCTACATTTAGTAGGCTATAATACAATTTTTTTTCTTTTCTGTTTTTTTTTATTATTTATTTTACATCATTTGTCAGATTATTTTGAAAAGGGTTTGTGTTTTCAGCATATGTCCTGACTCCTGTCAAATATTGCAAACACTTATTTAGAGAAAACTCTAATAAAGTCTATTTTCAGTTTATATATTAGTATATTCTAATATATTATATATTCAGTTTATATTATAATATATTATAAGTATTTATTTAATATTTCCCATTTTTTGTCGGTTACACCATTTAATGTACACATGCCATTTTTAACTACATAAAATCAACATAAACATGCTGTGTATTTTTTTTTTTTTCATTTTAAAATACCTAATGCATGCTTTTAAAACAAGTTTTTTAAAGTATATATATATATATATATATATATTACACACACACACACAAATATATTGTATCAACTGTTAGGTAAGCAAAAAAAAAGGACAGGAAGCCTATGGTCTGCAGATCTGTAAGCAAACAGGTAATTTGGAGACTGCAGCGAACGACCGAGAATAACAAGGAAGCAGAAAGAGAGAGACACAGAGATAGCAGGCGCCCCAGCTGAATGCCTGAGAAAGCTGCCTTTCGGAGGTCCCATGATGCAGCGGATCTGTGGAAAGGTTGGGTGCGTCTGGTTACAGCTCTATCAGGGCTCCATCAGAGAATGGCAGGATTCGGTATCGCCTTCTAATGTAACAAGGACCATTTGTCTCAGTCACACATCCTTGCAAGTGCCTTGCTGAAGCCATTGATGTCATTCATCTAGCCTGTCCTTGGCTGCTCTTTTCCTCCTCTGACAAGAGAGCAGCACTCTCAGGTAGCTGGAGGGAAGGAAGAGAGTGTGATGGAGAGAGAAAGAGAGAGATGGTATAATGCTTTCTCATCAAGGCTAGAATTACCCAATGTGTTGAGTAATGAATCCATTGCCTTACATACACAAATACGCACTATTTTACACATACAAACACGCACACGTTTCCCTTGTGCTTCACCGGTGACCTGAATGCCAGAAGACTCCTGCTCCTGTTTTCAAAATTAAGTTAATTGAAGTTGCTACTCGCTATCTCTAACCTGAGTGTGTGAGCAATGCGGAGCAGAAGCAGAGCTGTATGTTTTGCCTGGAGCGTTTTCCGGAGTGTCTGTGTTATCTCTCGCTCTAAGATCGCTGCGATACCGCTTCATCACGAGCGTAACATGCTAACGGCCTATAGTGCAACTGCATGTCAGCAAGACGTTAAACAGTGGACTATTAGGAGCCGTTCACACTGTGTTTTGCATTCCGCGATGCTGCTTTTACATTGTTTGTGTTTGTAAACAAGCTCTAAACAACACCGGTTCGACACTTGCACTTCTTGTTAGCAGCATCTCCCACATAACACGGCTTTTTTCAAACGCAGCACTCAAATTAACAGCGTTTCTAGATCTTACATTATTCCACTCCGTGTCACATTTTTCATGCCTTATAGCTGCTAGAATCAAAACACGCAGTCATCAAAGTTTGATGGTAATTGAACATTTTAAGGAGGGAGAGGGAAAGTGAGAATTTGCTTGTTTAAAAAAATTGCCATGGGTGGGTCATGATACAACTGTACATGAAATTGCACAAACATGAAAAAATGTTGAAAAAAGGTTCAATTTGTTAATATTAGTTTAATATTAGTTCATTAGGTATCATAGAATAACAATTAACAAGTAACATATCTATATATTTTTTTAACAATAATTAATGTAGAATATTTTTCATTAATAAACATTGTTTAAATA
>JAUMHR010000090.1:10509996-10530086 GCA_032361145.1 Enteromius fasciolatus | reverse complement strand
TATATAGATATATATATGTGTGTGTGTGTGTGTGTGTATATATGTCTGTGTGTGTACATGTATGTGTGTGTGTGTATATATATATATATATATATATATATATATATGTATATATGTATTGGTATAAGTAAATAAATAAAACTTGCACAAATCCAGAAAATTTATTTTATTTCAATTTATTTTAAATGTATAGGTAAAAAGGATCCATATATGTCTTTTGTGAGATTCAACCAGTGAGTTTTCATCGATCTATAAAAGCAGTCAGTGTAGGTCTCTATCTTGTAAAATGTGGCCTTAAGCACTAGAGGGCACTGTTGCATTTGGTTTGAAGTACCACTCTGATATATTTAATTCTGATATATACTGAATTGTATTCCCATTCCTCATTAACCCATTTTGCTGGACCGGTGGGAATCCAATATAGTACTTTTATTAAACCTGGCGTCTATTAATATCTGCAGGCCATCAGCAATGACAGCAATGCAGAAAAACTGAGTGCTACTTACGAGCCACAAGTGTGTTTATCTAAAGAGGCCTTCCTTCAGCTCCTGAATAACAGCTCTGAGTTCATAGAAGCGTGGGAGCTCCCCGTTTGGGTCAAAATAAATCCCAGTCAGAGTAAGACGGCATACATCGATCCTCCTCTGCTGAAGACGGAGCTGAGCTGGAGAGAGAGGAGTCTGCTGTTTCATCAAGAGAGCGTGAAGCTGGCGTTCAAGAAGACCGGATCACGTCCTTTGTTCTTCCTCACTTCAGAAGAGCTGCCTGTTGAAATGCAGTCTCCTCCTGAGGTAAGATGAAACACCAGACAGGGAAATATATAGCAGATATATTTTCCATAAGTTAAATATATTAAGTTTATACAATATATGAACATATTGTAGAAACAAAATTTCCTGTAAAGCTGGTTTGCAATGCTGTGTATCGTTAAATGCGCTATATAAATGAACAGGGATTGAATTGCAATTTTTTTTAATTAATTAGTACTAATTAGTTATAGTCATTGCAGGTTCTTTTTTTTCTTTTTCTTTCAAAAAGAAAGTATTATTCTTTACTTGGAAATAGTTTTCTCTGCCAAAATAGTTTAGTAACTATAGTGAAGAATATGTAATGTATTTAACAATTAATATAGCAATGAAAACAGCTATATTTGAATATTACAAATTATCATTAATTATATTTATGTGTGTGTGTGTGTGTGTGTGTGTGCAATAATTTCATATTTTATATATATATATATATATACGTTGTAATATTGTGTATATATATACATTGTAAAATGTAGACAGATACAAAATGTGTCTAAATATATTGCAATTATAATATTGTATTATATTAATATATATATATATAATATGTTTATTGTATTATTAAACAAACACTATTGGTAAAAATTTTTTTATTTATTATTTATGATTATATTTTTTGAAGCATCATGTGACACTGAAGACAGAAGCAATGGCTGATGAAAAATCTAAATTTGAATCACAGGAATAAATTACCTTTTTTAAAACATTTTTAAATAAATGAAGCAGAATCTACTTCTTTTAAATTGCAATTAAATTTTTACAGTAACACTATTTTTATTATCTATAATAAAAAGTGAGCATAAAAAAAAAAAAGTTTAAAAACCCTCTAATTATTCCTAATGTTTCACCGGTAATGCATATAAAAATGTATGCATGATTTAATATTTGTGTGAAGGAAAAAACATGCATGTTTATTGTGCTTATTATGTTTAATATTATATTGTACTTTTATATTATACAACTGTTTTATATTATATACATTTGTATATTATATTATTATTCTGGAAAGTGTAATAATAAATCATAAAGAAATGTGAGTTATAGGGGAAATATTTAAAATATGAACATTGTGCATATTATTTATTTTGCTTTACTCTGCCCAGGACAAGACCTCCAGGAGTATAGCTGCATTTGATGATTCTGGTATGGATTTTGGGACTGATCTAACAGACCTGGAGTCATTTGGGGAGTCCTACAAGCCCAGTAAGAAAGTGAAGCAACAGAATGAACCAAAAACAAAACCAACTGCAACTCTTCTCAAGAAAACAACAGACACTGTAGGTGCAACAAAACTCACCTCAACATCTGAAGACACTCAAACAGAACCTCTTGAGTTGACCGTGGCTAAGGTCCAAGCAGAAACTGACACTTTGGCTGATGAGGGAGAGGGTACTCTAAATAAAACTGCCATTTCAGAGAAGGAGAGTGTGAGCGAAGATGCAAAAGAGAAGATAGAAGTGTCTTCTTCTCAGTGTCCTCCCACCAAGCGGCCCAGACATGATGTGATGGAAGACAAGACGGACCAGGATTTGGATTCTGATGAAGAACGACTAGTCATAGATGATGTTTTATCCCCAAAAAGGCCTCAAACCCAGGTGTCCTCCCCAAAAGCACCTGATCCAGCCGCGCCAGGTCCTGCAAACACTTCTGGCAAAGGAGCAAAGAAAGGCACCAAAAGACCCAGAATATCCGGCGAGTGCGATCAGCTCGGACAGATTTTGAAGATGCAGGACGCCATGCTGAAGTCCACCCCCAGCAAGAACCAGGAGCCCGTGAAAGCCCATGTCCCAGAAGACAAACCTCCAGAGGCTAAAACACACTCGCTGGTCAAATCGTGTGTGACGTCGTATCTGGAGTCCAGAGAGGGACAGGAGGAGGACGGCACACTTCCTGCTGACGTCCCTCTGCTGGTGGCCACTCAGAGAAAACGTTAGTGCTCGAAACACCCTCTCAGAGGCAACACCCATGATGCTTTAAAACTGACCCATATCCTTGTAGAAATGAGGACATGAAGGCATAATGGTCAAACACCTGATTGTCTAAATTAACATACAGTTCTTTAAATATATTTAAATAATTATTGTTGAAATATATATATTTTTTAATTTGAATATGTAACAAATATATTTGCAAGATTAATTCAATTATTATTATTATTATTATTATTTTGAAATAATTAAAAATATTTATTTTGATTTATTTGTACATACTAGCAATTTAAAAAATACATTTAATAATATTACTATGATTTAAAGCAGCCTTATTTTACATTATTATTATTTTTAAGTCAAGGTTTCTTGCACTGAAGTCTTTCTCCGTCTGTGGCAGGTCTTCTGAAGGAGGATCTTCAGGTCAGTGCTGAGGATGAGATGGACTACGATCCTCCAGCAGAGGGCAGTGTTCTGTACAAACTCTACAGCCTGCTGGACGTCCTGCTCATGGTGCGCAGCAGTGTGGACCTCGCTCACCCCAGACACGACAAAGACACCTTCAGGGTGAGCTGGACACATGCTAACACAAAAAAACACAATGGCCCTTTAGTTACGATGTTGATTATTTTGCCCCTGATTGAACCCCAAAAGTCTTGAATGAGAGATTTCAAACTCCTCAAGTCTTGTGAAACACTTGTGTCTTCTTATCGTTATTAGTTATCATTGTCAGTGATTTTGAGCAACCCTTAATTGGATTTGAGTCAGTATGTCTATATGTCAAGCATTAATCTTTATGTTTTAACCAGGGTGAGTAATGTGCCCCACACCCTTTCTTCAAACAGACTACTTTCCTGTGCAGAGCTGCAGAGTTAACCTTTCAGACTTATCAAAGTATTACCAGACTCTTTCCAGTCAATGGTTCTCAACTGTAGGTGAAAAAAAAAATCAGTTCAGGATTTCCTCTGCCTGTGTTTATAGAGCACAGTGACTCAGATCTGCCGTTTGAGTGAGTAATAATTGAGTCTGCTCTCCTCCAGGCCATCCCGGTGCAGGTTTTACCCAAGCTGGAGTATCAGCTGTGCTACGGAGCTGAGAGTCTGACCCACACCGAGGCCTGTCAGCTGTGGGCTGAGAAACTTCTGCACTCCAGTACCGTGTCCTTCATAAGTAAGGGACCTGATGAAATGCGTTTTCTTTCTCTTTAGCTATCATCGAAGGTTATGCATTTGTAATTGGCATCGTAATTCTGTCACAAATCTGTTTGATCAAATCGGTTTCACTTGATATGGAGAACACTTAAAAAAGAACATATTTACGTGACCTGTAGAAAAGAAAATATGTAGTATTGCAGCTCTAAAAAAGTTTTAGGCGTTTAATAGCTTCAATTCATGAATTCATAAATGACTAATTTTGTATTTCGTTTACATTAGCAAGTCCGAATTTTGTGAAATGTTGTAATAAAAATAAACTATTTTTTATATGAATCAGTTCATAAACTGATTTTATGAACAGTTGAAACTAATTCAAATCATTTGATTATTTATGCAAGCAAATTATTGAATCTAAGCATTTTTCATCCTTGAAAAATAAATAAATAACATGCATTAAATATTTTGATATTTTGATACAAGTTCCTTCCTGAATCAGCAAATCATTTGCATTATCAAATTTAAGCATTTTTTATGCTTCGTTGTATTGGTTGATAAAAATTCTAATTACAATTTATTTTAATAGTAAAATGGTTTTAATATTTTTTTATAAAATAATTACGTTAATAATAATGTTAAATATAATTTTTTATAATTTTAAATTATAATTTTTCTTATTAATATTTCTTAATGAAATACTATAATTTTACTGCACTTCTTGCTTCCTCATTGACCTTTATGTCATTTAAATGCATTTCACAAATCGCCATTAAATGAATCCTTTTTTTTTTTTTGTCCAATTGGAGCATATTCAGACCAGCAGAAGTATCCATGTTGTATCTGTAGTGTTAGTTTTGGTAACAAGGGGAGTCAGCACTAAAGTGAACTTCCCGCAAACTCCCAGCATGCCTCTCTCATGACGCATGACTCACTGTTTTGAGTCAGGGTTGCCGTAGCTACTAACATCTCTACTTTGAAAGGGCTTCAGAAGAATGCAACCGCATGTGTGACATATCGCTGTGGGTGTAGGGCTACTTGGGTTTCTCCATTATGCAAGAAAGAGGGAAGGAGACTCCTTTTTTGCTGAACAGATTGCTAAAGTTTGGAGATTTTGGAACCTATCCAATTTGAAGAAGCCTGTAACACTGACAGTGATTTAAAGAATGCCCACACAGAAGACTGCTTCTCGTTTGCTTTAGAGATTCTTCTAGGCTTATTAAAGGAATTTAGTCCTTTTTTGGGTCTAGTCCAGAATCCAGCCCTACTGATAACAGAACCTTCACACATATTTTTACAAGGTTCAAGAGAACTTTCTAGCTGAACATCACTTGGATGACTTACTGACAAGATGATAATATGTATGCTGCATTAAAGTCATTAAAATTACATTAAAATAATCTAGAATATTATTTCTACTGCTGTCAAAATCTGCATGTTAGCAAAATTAGCTTGTCTGTTTGAATAGATTTTAAAATTTAACATTTTCAATATGTTACTCCAGTCTTTCATGCCATATTTGGGATATTGTATGTGTTGTTTATTTTTCTTTCAGTTATTAATTATTCATTGCTGTAAACCTTTCCAATTGTTGCTCATCTTCTTTGGATTTGAAAGAATAATTGGTGAAATGTCATGTCACAATATAGTTTTGTGTTTTTGGCCTAGTGCAGCGTTTCCCATACACAGACGAACAAGTAGGGGTGTGGAGACCATTTTTTTCTTCTGGCATGAACTCAGAATGACACCGTCAGTGTGAAATATTACGAGGCAGAGATACAATAGACGGACACAACGTGTGAACGAGCATTGCAACATTCATCGTGTTTCTCACCACCAGTGTTTGTGTTGCGGGTCAATACGTGCCCCTTTGCTTTTCATCACATGTTGATACAGATTTAGATGTTCTTCAGACTGTGAGCTGGTTTAAAGCTCTGCAGACTTTAACTTCTTTAGCTATTGACTGTTAAATAGAAATGTAGCTTAACCAGCCGCTACGGAAAATGAATGGTAAAAGTATTACCAGATGAGAGTAAAGACTTGCAAAAAAAAAAAAGAAAATGGGTAATCTACCTAACATAGTATGTGCATTTATAAGCTGGTTCTCAAACTGTGTGATATTTGTGTAGGTCGCATTAATGCACACACTTCAGAAGTGGCGCAGATGCAGATGTTGCCCGACGACTGGATTCAGAATGTCACCTGTGACTTCAAGTGAGTGATTCTCTATTTAAAGTTAAATTATACAAAGTTGTGTGTGTGTATAATAATAGTATATGTAATATATTACTTATATGTAAAAAAAAAAAAAAAAAAAATTATATATATATATATAATTATTTATTTATTTTTTTTATTTTTATTTTTTTTGTAAATAATGTTTAAATAATAATATCTAAGGTTGACACATTCTCTGATTTTCATATAAAATACTTTAATTATTTTTTTTGGCAATTATTTATTTTTTTCAAATGCATTTGTATTTTAAATATTAATTTATAGTAATGAAATAGATTAGTTATGTCATGTGTCAAGTTTTAATGTAATTTAATGTGACTCAATGTTTCTTTTTCAGGCCAAATAGATGTTTAAACACCCTCTACCACTTACTGAAAAAAGTCTCATTGTGAGTTTCTTTCATATTTCGGTTTTAGGTTTTATGACCACTCTAATGGAAGTTTCTGATCCACTTCAGATGTGGACTACTGTATTTTAAATTGTTACTAGTATGAATTGTTTCCCAATATGAAATGAAGTCTTTAGAAGTGTGTAAATCTGTAATTTAAGACAGGACATGCGAAAGCATTTTAACATTAAAATGGCGTTACATAAGCTTTAGGTGTTGAGCCTGTGTATCCTATGACCTTTTCATTGGGAAGCTCGTGTCATCAGCTACAAATTTCCTTTCAGCTGTTGCAGTGCTGTAATTTAAAAAAGGTGTCTTTTAACACCTTCCCCAGATTACAGGAAGGACGATACCTGTTAGTCCACAAACCTCGTGAGGGTTTTGTGACCATCTTTAAAGCTAGTGACGAGACCAAGGCAGCTCGTGGTGTGTTCCACCTGCAGCATGCACACTGCGGACCCCCAGCTGTGTCTCCAGGGATTCCCTGGGTTCCCCTGGACCCCTCGTACGTCCTGCCATTTCACCAGAAACACAGCAGACCGCCCTGTACCTTCCCCCCACAACCACCCCCTCAGGTATGAACATCTTTCCACTTTAAAATGTAATCCAAAAGATTGCATGTGTGCTCCAGACTAGTGTTATCAAACGATTAATTGCATCCAAAATAAAAGTCTGTGTTTGCATAATATGGGTGTGTACTCTGTGTGTGTGTGTGTGTGTGTGTGTGTGTGTGTGTGTGTATATATATATATATATATATATATATATATATACATATACATTCATGTGTGTGTAATTATTTGGATAAATAAATAAAAAAGTAAATATACACAGTACACACACATATCATGCAAACAAAAATGTTTATTTTAGATGTGATTAATGACAATTAATCGTTTCACCACACTACTCCAGACATGTTGAACCTTGGTGCTTATTTGGGAAAATTTGTTTTGAATTTAGCCTGCAACATACTTTTCTACAGTATTTCCAGAGGTTGTAGTTTAGAGTTGGCTAGTTTGCATGTGTGCTCCCAACTACGCTGAACTGTGCTTAACCTTGAAATTTGAGTTTGAATATAGCCTGCAACTTAACTTAACCGGTATTTCTTTTTGGTATGGTGTTGTGGTTATTAGCTCAGAGTTGGTAAATAGAAGATGGCTGGTTAGTATGTGTTTTTCTGACATGTTGAACGGTAGTGCTTGTGTTGGAAATTTGAGTTTGAATTTAGCCTGCCACATACATAGTGTTTCCAGATTATGTGGTGTAGTGGTTTGTTGATTTGTAGCTTTAAGATAGTAAGTGAAAGGCTGCTTGTTCACTTGTGTGTGCTCCAGATAGTTGAACTGTTGTGCTTATGTGGGAAATTTGTGTTTGAATTTAGCTTGCAACTTTCCTTTTATCCAGTATTTCCAAGTGGTGTGGTATAGTGGAGTGTAAATGGAAGGATCCTGGTACACTTGTGTGCTACAGATGATTTAACCATGGTGCTCATTTGGGAAATCTGTGTTTAAATTTGACCTGCAACATACTTTTTATCTACTATTTCCAAATGCTATGGTGTGGTCGATATATAGTTCATAGATATAGATTTGTTAAATGGAAGGTTGCTGATTCACGTAGAAGCTCCAGATCTGTGGTGCTTATGTGGGAATTTGGGTTTGAATTCATCCTGGAACTTACCTTTATCAGTATTTCCAGAGTTCCCCGGTATGGTGTATTGGGTTATAAGATTTGGTAACTGGTAGGTTGCTGGTTCAAGCAATGATCTGAGCACTTAGAAGAAGCATCATCTATTTTCAGAGATATGCACCATATACTCAAAACCAATTTGAACACGCTCACAGCCAACATAAACAGTCAGACTGGACAGAGTGGATGTCTTAATAACATTCCTGCACAGAGTTACCACACCCATTCTGTCTGCCAGTATATCTGTCATGCTATGAATCTGTTTGAGTAACAACTTATCTTTAGTAGTGATCACAGTGATCCTTGCAATGACAAGCTCTGTTCATCCTTACAAAACTAACGAAATTTGGATTGTGGATGTTCTCTTATTCACTGATCTGAGGCTCTTGCGACTGCGATATGTGTTGGGACAGGTCATAAAGAGATCACACCCATCTTACTCTACGCTCAGTAACTCCTACATCATCGCTTTGGTCCGGAATGAAGCACTGCCTGAGGAAACATGACACTTAAAATTTCATTGAAGCAAAACGTATGTCAGAACCTGGGAGGTGTGTTAATCGTGTAAACCACTGAGCTCCACGCTCACACTGTGCTGTAGAATCATGCCTACCAGGGCCGACTCTAACCAATTTGGCGCCCTAGGCAAGATTTCGTGGGACGTCCCGTTGCATCTTAGTTAATTCCACTGCTAGTGTACATACACTCATAAGAAACTTAATAGCATGTCTTGTACACTATTTTATTTAAATAAAGCAATTGCATATTCAAAACTAATTAAAGAAACAAGTTCAAAAATATTAACTGAACATATTGTGACGTCTGACTGTTGCTCGTTATGACGTGGGCGAACTAGAGCTAAGCTGTTCTATCATACTTTTCCCTGCTTACTTGTCAATAGGGTCCTAGCAGCTGCACGCATATTTTTCTTGAGCATAAAACATATATAGCACACAAGCTCTAATACCACACGTTCCTGTCCAGGCAGCAATATCCAAAAATCACTCCCCTACACACCTCTCTCCATGATGGTAACTGTTAACCTTTTATATAACAGGGCTGCAAATGAACCAAACCCACTCAAGCTAACATAACACACACAACATCACTAAAACAAAAACCCAACTGTCTTGCATAAATTACACAAAAATAAGTAAACTCCAATGAAATACCCATAATGCACTGGGCTGCCAGCGCTAACTGAAGTCGATGGTCACGTCTTTTTTTTTTTTTCTTCTGATCAGTGCAAAAGACACTAAAATACTCTGTTGACTTTGGTCACACAAATGTTATACACCTTTTCGAATCTCATAGGTTTTTTTGAGTACACTCTCAGTAAAAACAGAAGTGTGTGATTGTGCAAAATAAGGAAAATAAACTGTGCACGTTTTTTCTTTGTTCTCACCGCGACTGTTATTAGAAACGCATCACTAAAATGAGCTGAAAACATGCCACACAGACATGAGACACATATCTATAGAAAGCTTAAAGTGTCTACTTTTAAATGCAAGTCTTATGTGACCACATGCACGAGCCACTTTCGTTATCAATCACCAATCGGAAAAACAGCAAAATAATATAATTAACATCATCTTTACCATAACATTACACCAGTCTTTGTCGCGTTTTTCCTCCCCTTTTCTTTTTTTCCTGCCCTGGGCACCAGACAGTTTGGGACGTTTTGACATGCTGAACTTGTTGATTCATCAAAAGACGAGCACCGTGTAACGTTAGGCAAGTAGGCTATATTATTATTGCTATTATTGCAACTACTTCTTAGTAGGCTTTGCTATGCAGTTAAATTAATGTGGGCATATTTCTTTCTGAAGTCATAAAACCAACTAGTTTTAAGTGACACTTTTTTCTTCCTCCATTTCTGGCGCCCCCTGGATGTACGCCGCCCTTAGCATTTGCCTATACTGCCGATGCCACGGGCCAGCCCTGATGCCTACTATATAAGCATTTCCTAAGGCATCCTGGGACATTGTTTGCGGATTCACAGTGCAACTCATTAGATCGCTGTAATTCTCCAGTTCATGGATGTCCACCATTGGGATTTGAACAACCTTAAGTCTATTTAGATAAACTTCAGTACTGCTAACCAAACGGTATTATACCATGATTTATGAAGTATGTTTTCTACTTTTGTTCCTCCTACAGGCAAAACGTAGAACAGGACCTAATCAACGCCAGGGAAAAAACGCTGTAAAACCACCACAAGCAGCCAATCAGAACCAGTCAACAAAGAAGCATAAAAAAGGCAAAAATAAGAAAGCATGGAAAGACAATGTGAGAGTTAAGATGATGAATGACCAGCAAAAAACACAAACCAGTGAAGGTGGAAAAGATGGAAAACCTTGATTTTGTGTATTTTATGTATTCGTTATGTTTAAAAGCACTTACTACCACTGATATTATGTACTACCCAACTACTTAAAACATGTTTTATATAACTTTTTTGGTACATTCCTTACAATTAAGAAGCAAGCTTGCATTTTTTTTTCCAGCAGAAATAAATAAATTATTGTTTATTATAATATTCGTTTTAATTATTGTGTTGGTGATATGCTTTCACATGCCATCCTAGTGTGTTTATTATCCTTTTTATTAGAAAAAGATGCAGGTGTGTGTGAAAACCACACTCCAGTAGATTGTCGACATGTGCCTTTGTGTGCTTTTCAGCTGATATTAAGTCAAAACGTTTGCGCAACTAAAGAGGAAGAATGTGCCACGGTTTTTAGTTCAAGACAAAGCCAAGGAATGTTACTCAGAAGTCGCTGAAAAACATTAAAGGCACAAAACTTGTTTAAATGGTAATGCTTGCATAAACAGTGAGTGTTTCAAATTAAGAATTTGCACAAAATCAATCAAGTTTACGTTCATGCTGAATAATTTAGTCATGAGTTAATATTTTATGATTTTTCTGTAATGGCATTTAAAGTTTCTGCTTTTGTGTCACGTTACATCCACACATCATCTCCAAAATTCTTCATTTTACTTTTAGTCTTTAGTACAGAACAATAAATAAAGTCAGAGAACCACCTCTAAAGATTTACTGATGGGAACAGATAAGTTAACCGATAACCAATACTGAAGCAGAGGAAGTTATTAGGCTATTAAGGAAAGTAACCGAAGTTAAGGAAGTTATTAAACAAATTATAGCTAAAATTATTATATCAAATGCACAGTTGTTTAGTAGAATCATAAATTCATGTGCACTCTTGTAGTGTAGATTAGAAACTGAAGCAGAACGACTTCTGCTCAGGTCGTGGCCTGCATTGACCCTTCATTCAGCCTTTGGGTTAATAAGGGTGTTTTGATATTTTTGTACAACAGACAAACTGGTTTATAGATCTGAAAACATGCCTTTACTTCATGTTTCTTTCTTTTTTTAATTATAGTAATAATAAGAAGTAACAGAAATTATGATTTTAAATAATCGTGTTTGTTGCTAGTGTTCAGTTGTGCAGTTGAGGTGGGATACAGTTAAGTTTAGCACCAGGTTTGGTGGTCTTGTTAGGATTAAAGATACACGTGTGGCAACTACAGACATGAATGACTTTAAAAACATGTATGTACACAAGTGCATTGTATGAAAAATTAATTTACATGCAAGTATGTAGTTAAAGACACTTAATATAAATGGGTCAGTTTTTCAAATTATTTGTTCATTTTTTTTTGTTCTGTTTTTTTAAAGCACATGAATTTTTTTATTCCACCCAGTGCTACTTATGTATTATTTATATGCTATTACAGTATTTAGTCATATTTTGAATTAGCATTTATTTGTAAATTTTTAGTTATTTTTAGTGAATTGTTTTTTTTTTAAACATATTTCTATTTAGCCAATTTATTTTTATTTCAGTTATAGGTTAATCAGTATTAATGCTTCAACTTGTTTAAAAAAAGCAATGCATTTAAAATACGTTTGTATACTAAAGGTCTTTGCACATTGAGTTTGACGTTTTCACATTTGCAATTTTTGTTTGTATTCGTCATCCTTTCCTATCAAAATGCTTGTTACGGATGCAAAAATGCAGAAAATCAAACCTGGGTAAACATTATTGGCACAAAGTGAGCTCATATTTGTATATCATGCAAGAATTTCAGACTCATCGTTCAATGTATAGTTCAAATCTATTAATATATTTACTGCCATATTCCTACAGACATTATAAAAGATATAATGAAACTTTATTTGAAGTACTACTTTTGTACAATGCACATTTTCTTAGTATTAAGTCTAACATGTGGTTTAATGTCACTATTAATGAGGGTTTTCTGAATAATACCGGTCTTTAAAATACAGACATATAATACAGTGTACTAAAACCGACAAAAATGCAAAGTGGAGATTACAGTTCCTAGCCATATCGGTCTAGAAAATGGCATTTTCTGTCAATCTTAGTACAACAGAAGAGTCACGCTAAATAGGAAAATGATCAAAACAGTTTGGTCATGTTTGAGCGAGATGCTAATGGTCTAATCAGATTCAGTGATCTATGCTAAGCTAAGCTAAAAGTGCTACTGCCAGACCCGGAGATCATATATGGAAAATTAGCTTATTTTCTTTCTTAGAAAGTGGAGTGTTCCTTTAAATGCAAATGTGTGAAATGTACCTCAAGTATACTTGCAAAAGTTTCACTTTAGCACAATCAGATATATTTCAGTATATATTTAGTTGGACTTTTTGAAGTGCATTAGGTAAAAAATTGTTTTTGATTTACCAGTTCACTATACTAAAAGGTATGTATTTTTATTAAGCACATAAATATGTAAATGAGTTTGCAGTCTCCTTAGCATGAAACTAAACTTTTAAAAACTGTTTTAGTTAGCCATAAAACAATAAACAAAGAAGAAAGTTTTCCAAATTCAAAATAATATAAAGGTCAGTAAATGTCGACAGAATGTTCCTTTTAGGACTGTAAGATTATTTCGAAGTCACCACTTGACAAAGGGCTCAAGACCACATACTTAATTTCCCTTCTGAAACCACAGCCAGAGTTTCCTCCTTCCTGCCATACTGAGGTTGAAAAATGCCCATAGTGAAGCTCTGCCCCTCGATGCGGTGAAGCGGGGTGAGTGGGCGTGTCCAGACGGGGTGGAGCCCACCTTCAGGACGGGACATCGCTCAGTGGACCGCCTCTGGTATTTAAACACCACACCCATCACACACTTCAGAGCTGGGATTCTTCTGCACAGCATCTGAGATCTGCTGATCACTCAAGGTAAGCTCCAAACCTTTCCCCTCAGCTGTTAAACCTCCGCATTAAGGCGCTTTATTAAAATAAATCAACATTGATAAAGCAAATGCATGTTTTCTTTAACTTTGTATGGCATGATATACAATATAATGTATGAAACTTAACTCCTTTTCTTGTAGCATTAGCTTTTTTTGCATGCTTATCAACAGATTTCAGCTTTTTAAACTCTTTAAAAGTGTGAGAAATGACTGAGACGTGGATGGATCCGTCTCAAAGGCTGTGAGGAATTTTCCCAGCATGCTCTCTCATGGGTGTGTCCGTTTGCTTGGGTTTAACCAGATGCTGGTTTTTAAAATGACAGTTTACTGCTCCTGTTTTGGTCTAATTACCTAGCAACAGAAACACATCATACGTCTTCATCTTTTTACAAAATTCAGCATCTTAGAGGGAAAACAAACTTTATCTTGCATTTGTATTTAATGATTTGATTACAAGCTAACAGTAATGTAGCAGTAAACTGGTTTTCCTGCATTATGTCTTTCGTCTCACAGTCTATTTTTGGATGTTAGCTTTGTTTTCTGACTCACTGTGGCAGGGTGAGGTGACTAAGTTTTTCTGAACTCAAGATGGGGCAATAGAGTGTTTTTTTCTGAATTGACGTGCCCTCTGCAGTTCTGCATTACATAACTCTGTGAAGCATGTGACGGACACTCGGAGGCTCTTCTGAAAGCTGAGAGTGCTCTCTGTGCACTTAAGGCTGCAGAAAGCCGATGTAAATCAGATGGTTATTCAATCTGCTGCGTGATAGATATCAGACACATAAAGCAAAATATCATGGAAATCAATAGGTGTGGCTGCTCTCCACAGGAAGTCCAGGATGGCGTTGGTTTCAGAGTTCTTAGGGCAGCTCACTCTGCAGCTGGGTGGAGTAAGTTCTCATAAAAAACTTATTGTTTGTATTGAAGATGTTCATGTTTGTATAGAATACACTTAGCAGAGAAATGAAAAAAAAAAAAAAAAAAAAAAAATCAGGGACTAGATAAATAGACTTAGTGTTATTCTGTCAATATTTTATATAAATGATGTAATTTATTATTTAGAAAAATAAATAAATTATATATATATATATTTTTTTTTTTAATGAATGAAAATATATTTTGTAGATAGATGAATGACTAAATCAATTTAAACATTAATAAAATTAATTAAAATAAAAAGCAACAAACTTTTACAACAAAATTTACTGTGATATAAATGTATCACATTTATAGAAATCAATAAAAAACACTATTATATGTTAAAAAATTGTAATTAATTATTTAATAATGTGAATTAAAACATTAAAAATGACTGTTACAATTAATCATTATATATTCAAAAATATTTTAACATTAATTAAATTATAGAAATGTTTGTGAAAGAAATTAATGAAAAATATATTTTTAAAAAAGAGATGGCTTTTACAATTGATTATTATATATTAAAACAAAATAAATGAAAACAATAAAATTATATAAATGTTTATGAAAGAAATCAACAAAAACTAGAAAGATAGATGGATAGATATCTTAATAAATATTTCATAAAAATTGATTAAAATAAGTCAAACATAAAACTATGTACATTAAAACCCTTTTAAAATATATTATGTGTGAAAGTCGTAGTTAATAGTTTGTTAATAGCGAGAACTGAATCTTAAAATAAAGTTTTAACAAATATTCTTCATATAAATGTGTGTATATAAATAAATGAATAATGTAAACTTCTAAAATGAATGATGTGTATATAATGTCAATTAAAAAGAATACATATGCACTGTTAATGGGATCATTTCTCTGCAGGGGGAGCCCTTGTACCCTACTGTAGTGCCGGAGCCCAACTTTGATCCGGATAAGGATGCTGCCAGGATTGAGACCGCTATTAAAACTAAAGGTAAGAGAGCAGAAGCGCTGGAACATGATGAGCTCATGTTTAAACCTGTAATCCGATGAGGGTTATGAGCCATTCAACAAACAATAGGCATTCATGTTTGGTTGTGGGCTCTGACCCGGCCTTGTCTTTGTGTGCTGTGCCCATAATGAAGTAAAAACAGTCCAGAACAGCCAGCAACGGTAGAAGTGAGTCATCGCCCTGTCTGGAAGAGATTGAACCACATGTGGAAAATGTTCAGGCCAACGCCTGACTGCAGCAGATTTCCTCCTCCTCTATCACTCTGTACTCTGTTCTGCTTTAGAAACTACCAGCTAACATTAGCAGAGGACGCATCACATACGCATCACGCTTTTGGATAATTAAACCTTTTTAACTTACCACACTGTACAAAAATATCCACAAAAATGACTGAATTAGTTTAAAATTATTTTTTTGTTTTGTTTTAAAAAACCTTATGACCTAAGCAATTTTTTCGTTTATTTTTATTAAATATTTTATAACATTATTTATATGTATGTACTTGCATTAATATATATATATATATATATATATACATACACACACACACACACACTATTTCTTTATATGTACTTCAATTAATTATTTGCTTTTATTCAATTATGTTCAAATTCTTTTTTTAAACGTTTTTGAGCATGCACAGAGTAATTGGGCCCTACATTTGAATTTAGATTTTTTTCTTTTTTGCTTTATTTATTTACTTATTTAAATTATATTGTCAAATTATTGCGAAATACTGTACATTTTTATGATATATTTTATTAAATGAAAGTAATCCAAATATTTTATACATGTGTATATAAAAATACATCAATCAAAAATTATATATAAAATATATATATATATATATAAAATTGAATATAAATATCAGTAGATATTAAAACCAACTAAAACATGCACATACATTTATAAAGGGTCAAACTACTCAAAATTAAATTAATTCTAAAATATATAAATAAATTATTAAATAAATAACGAAATAATAAAATACATAAATAAATAAATGCAGAAATGTATAAATAAATAAATATATATTTATTTGTATTTAATTATTTATTTCTTAATTTATTTAATTATTTATTTATTCATTTTTTATTTATTAAGCAGAAATAAATACAAATTAATAAATAAATCAAACATTAAGAAACCTATAGGTCCAATATTATAAAAAACTACTTCCCTTCTCTCAAAATGAATGAATGAGTAAATAAATAAATATTGAAATATATAAATAGATATTTATACATTTATTTATGCATTTATTTATTTAACAATTTATTTATGTATATCAACATTTATTTATTTGTTTAATTTTAAGTAATTTGGCCCTCCATACACATTAGATTAAAATACCCCAAAAGTATTATTTAAATGTCAGAAATCCATCAAAAATAACATTAATTTATATAAAAACATTTTAGAATGTATATACTTAATTCACGAATTGACATTTTGATTTAATAAATAAATAAATATGCAAATAAACATGGCATTATCTGTTTTAGGGGTGGATGAGCAAACCATAATTGATGTTCTGACCAAACGTACATACAACCAACGGCGAGAAATCGCCTTCGCATATGAGCGGAGAGCCAAGAAGGTCAGTATGTGTTTTATGTATTTCTGTATTGATGTTGCCACATCCCTTTTTAGGAATAACTCTCATTCATCTGTCTCTCAGGATATGATCTCAGCCCTGAAGGGGGCGCTGTCTGGCTCTCTGGAAACAGTCATCCTGGGCCTCATGAAGAGCACTGCCCAGTATGACGCCTCCGAAATCAAAGCCTCCATCAAGGTCCACTAAATATTAATGACTTTCAATTGAATTTGTACTGCGTAGATAAAATGGGAGTGAAATCTAGATGTGTGTGTTTGCAGGGTCTGGGAACCGATGAAGAGTCTCTGATTGAAATCGTCTGCTCTCGAAGCAGCTCTGAGCTCATGGAGATCAAGAAAGTCTACAAAGAATGTGAGTATGGGAGTGTTTAAGTGCACTTATTAAGGAGTGTGAAGCCGAGATGTAAACTGTGTCTTGTCGCAGTGTTTAAGAAGGACCTGGAGAAGGATGTGTCTGGAGATACTTCAGGAGACTTTGCTAAACTCTTGCTGGCTCTGGTTGAGGTGAGGTGTCTTCTTATGTCTGCTAATATGTTTCTGAATTCATTCATATGTGTTTAACGTAATATTTGTCACTTCTCAACCCGTGATGGACACACATCAGGCCAGGAGACCCGAGCCCAGCTCCGTCGTTGACTACCAGTTGATCGATGAAGATGCCAGAGTGAGTTCTTGTGGTTTATCTCTCAGTATTTAATTGAAATATTAATGAATCGATGCCTGAATGTAACATTTAGAAATAGACCAACAATGTGTAAAAATAACTCTAGTCCTACATATTAAATAGTGTAAAATATTTTAAAACTTTAAATATATTATATTAATAAACTTTATTATATATTTAAGAGCAATTAAAATGGTTTAAAAATGAATAAATATTAATTTTATTTTTTTATATAATACATTACATAAAAATTCTAATAGTAACTGTAATTTATACTATTTTTAAAAAAGCAAAATATAAAAATTAGTTTTTAAATTAAAATTACACACACATTTAAGTATCACAAAGTTTTAAAAAACACTTATATGCATTTGATAATGCACCTGATAAGAGCCTTATATATAATTTATTTGAAAGAAATGAGGCTTTCATATAAATTATGTATTCATATTCTGTTTATTTACAATATTTTAAATCTGCTGTGCAGGCCCTGTATGAGGCTGGAGTCAAGCGAAAAGGCACTGATGTGAAGTGCTGGATCTCTATCATGTCCGAGAGAAGCGTTCCTCACCTCCAGAAAGGTTTGTAAGCCTTCCTTTCATCTGATGAGATAATAGCACACCTATTATTAAGGCGATTTTGTGTTTTCTTTGACAGTGTTTGACAGATACAAGAGCTACAGCCCCTATGACATGCAGGAGAGCATCCGCAAAGAGGTCAAGGGAGATCTAGAGAAGTCCTTCCTTACCTTGGGTGAGACTTTTCTTTAAAGACCCCGTGTCCTTCCAGTGCTGATGTATATCCTGTTATAACAGGAAGTTAGAATGGGATACAGTAAAGTGCTAGTCTGTTTTTGTCTAGCTAGCTATTAGCCTTTCCCTTACAAAAATGAACCGCGGTTTTATTATACTATGGTTTTTGGGGTATTGAATACCATTTCTATAACCTCAGTTTTAAATACCATGGTTAAACTATGGTTAGTGTAGTAAAATCATGGTTCATTTTAATAAGGGTTAACCATGGACCTAGATATGAAAACAAAAATCAATACATTTTAATACATTAATGCTGGGATAGGACATATATGTGTTAGTGAAATCCTGATTAGCAAGTTGGTAATGCTAGTCAGAGGATGATATTTGTGATATTTATCATTTATCTTGAGGGACTTTCCTACACTCAGCCATTAATATTTTGGTCAATTTTGCTGTAAGAGATCTGTTGAAACAGGAAGTTAAAATGGGACGTGGCTAGTCTGTTTCTGTATAGCTAGCATTAGCCTTTCCTTTACAAAAATTGGTTTTATTATACTAAAAGTGAAGTAACCATGGTTTTTACCATATTGATTACCATTTGTATAACCACTGTCTAAAATATCATGGTTAAACTATGGTTAGTGGTCTATTTGAGGTTACCATGATTTAACTATAGTATACCATGCTTTTTTTTTTATTTGTAGTAAAACCATGGGTAGACATTGAGTGAAAATTGAAACAAAATCAATACATTTTATTAAATTAGTGCTGGAGTAAGACATACATTGATAGTCAAAGTCAAAAACACAACAAAAGACTGATTAGCAAGTTGCTAATGCTAGTCGGAGGAAGGTGGGACTTTCTTACACTCAATCATTAACATTTTGGTCAGTTTTGCTGAATGAGATCTATACAAAGTTTATCAGTCTTTAGCTGTATGCTAGCAAGTATGCTAGATGGGATATTAGTGTGTTTGAAAGAAGTCACTTCTGCTCACCAGCACAGCATTTATTCAGAAAGTTCAAAAGAACAACATCTATTTAGCATATAAATTATTATGTCTTTATGGCCACTTTTGTTCAATTTCGTATGTCCCTGCTGAATAAAAGTATCAGTTTCTTTCAAAAGTGATAATTGTTGAATGTTTGTGTACAGGCTTGGAATATAAGTCACTAGAAACCGCTTTTAACCCTCATTGTAACCATCAAACCCTATGTTTTTACGTGAGAAAGCTACTATTAACTCTAACTCTACTATTAAAACTAATCTCCATGTCTTCTCTTCCTCAGTTCAGTGCTTTGAAAACAAACAGCTGTATTTCGCCAACAGACTGCAAGACGCCATGAAGGTACAAGACGTTTCATCTGCTAACATTTTTTATTCTTTCATAGGCTTGGAAGAAAGTATTAAAAGGATCTTTAATGTATGCTGATGTTTCAGATGTCTTGCAGAGGAATTGCATCAGGCGCTTGCCGTTCTCTTTTAACGTTGCGCGGTTGTGTCTTTCAGAGCAAAGGAGCGAAGGAAAAGGTGCTGACCCGGATCATGGTGTCCCGATGCGAGGTGGACCTCAAGAAGATCAGACAAGAGTTCAAGGCCCATCACGGGAAGTCTCTGTACCAGACCATTGCTGTATGTTCCTGCTATATTATTACATAAAAAATATGTACCTCTGTGCACGTTTTGTGCAACACCAT